>CM053411.1:22858142-22907209 GCA_028644305.1 Xerus rutilus | reverse complement strand
ATTTCCGTATATTGAACAAACCTTGCATCCCTGGAATGAACCCCACTTGATCATGGTGCACTATTTTCTTAATATGCTTTTGTGTGCGATTTGCCAAAATTTTATTAAGAATTTTTGCATCTATATTCATCAGGGATATTGGTCTGAAATTTTCCTTTTTTGACGTGTCTCTGTCTGGTTTTGGAATCAAGGTGATACTAGCCTCATAGAATGAGTTTGGAAGGGTTCCTTCCCTTTCTATTTTGTGGAATAGTTTGAGGAGTATTGGAGTTAGTTCTTCTTTGTAGGTCTTGTAGAACTCAGCTGAGAATCCATCTGGTCCAGGGCTTTTCTTGGTTGGAAGGCTCTTTATTCCAGTAAATTAGAAAACCCTGAAGACACCAACAAATTCCTAGAGACATATGACCTACCCAAACTGAATAAAGAGGACATCCATGACTTAAACAGATCAATTACAGGCAAGGAAATAGAAGAGGCCATCAAGAGTCTTCCAACCAAGAAAAGCCCTGGACCAGATGGATTCTAATTTTATTTTGAGGCAGGGCTTGCCTAAGTTGCTCAGGCTGGCCTGGAATTTGTAATTCTCTTGCCTCTGTCTCCTGAGATTACAGGCATTTACCCTAGAACCCTGAGCCTGGTTTCCCATGACTTTTCAGATGCAAACTTCAAACTCCAATAGGTTGAGTTGTGTCTTCCTTTTAAATAAGAAGTTGAAATCTTAACCTCCAGTACCTGAAAATTGGGACCTTATTTAAAAACAGGGTCTTTGGAGATATAGTCAAGAAGTCATTAAGCAACACACCTTTAATCCTAGTGATACAGGAGGCTGAGGCAGGAGAATTGCAAGTTCAAGGCCTGCATCAGCAATTTAGTGGAGCCCTAAGCAACTTAGCGAGACCCTGTCTCAAAATAAATAGCCTGGTGCTGGGGATATGGCGCAGTGGTAGCATGCTCGCCTAGCAAGTGTGAGGCACTGGGTTCGATCCTCAGCACCACATAAAAATAAATAAAGATGTTCTATCCACCTACAACTAAAAAAATAAATATTTTAAATAAATAAATAAATAAATAGCCTGGAGATATATCTTGGTTGTAAAGCTCTCCTGGATTCAATTCCCAGTACCAAAAAAAGAAAAAAGAAAAAGAAAAGAAAGAAAGAAAGAAAGAAAGAAAGAAAGAAAGAAAGAAAGAAAGAAAGAAAGAAAGAAAGAAAGAAAGAATTAAGGGTGGGCCCTAATCCAATAAAACCAGCATCCTTATAAAAGGCATATGCCTATGAAGACAAAGACTGCAGGGAGGATCCCACATGGGACCAAGGTGGAGCTGGAAGGTGTAGCTCCAGAAAGCAGCCAATGATTTCCAGCCATCACCAGGAACTGGGCAGAGGGCCACAGAAAAGAAAGGGTTTCCCCTACAGATTGCAGAGCAGGGATGGGCCTGCTCACTAATTGATCTTGAACGTGACCCACAAATAGTATGAGAATACATTTCTCTTGTTTTAAACCATCTAGTTTGTGTAACTTTGTTCTGGCAACTCTGGAAAATGAATACATTCAGCAGGGCCCAAGTCAAATTCACTGTTCTCTACTTTTCTCAGACTGACTTCTCTTCTAATATTTATTGTTATAATAAATAAAATAAGTTGCCAAATCAGAAATTTATGGGTCATTTTGATTCTGCTGGCTCCTCCTCAGCCCATCAAGCACCATGGGGTGTCAACTTGACCTCCTTGTGCTTTGCCTGTCCCTCCTGCCTGGAACCTGTGGTCCCTGCCCTAGTTCACCCTGGTAACCTAGGTAGAGGGGGAACCTTCCTGGGCAGATCTTGCCTGCAGCCCCTTCATGAATGACTTGATTTCAAACTGCCTCACTTATTATCTTTTATATACTCCTTTCTCCAACCTTGAACTTTGTGTTCAAGCATTACTAAATCTCTCGAGGTTTTCAGAATAAGTCATGCTTTTTCATGCGGCTATGCCCCCGCAGGAGTTGATCCTTGTACCAGAAACATTACTCCATCCTCTTATTTTCCTAGTAAATGTCTGTTCATCCTTCAAGACTTTGATTAAATGCTTCCTCACTTGTGAAACCTTCCAGATTTTCCCCAGGCAGTTTTAAGTAGCTTAAGTTCCTTCTGTCCCATGACAATAATTATCTTGTATTATAACTGGGCTGTTCACATGCCCTCCTCGCCACCACACCATTTAGAGGGCAACAGACTGTGTTTTCTTTGTATCTCTAATGTTTGCATTCATTCTTTATTCATTTCTCTCTTCTGTAGTTTATTCATTTAACAAATGTTTATTGTGTTTAGCACTTACAATGAGCTAGACAAGGAAGGCCCTGGGGATACTCTGAGAAACACTATTCCTGCCCTCTTAGAAGTTATGGTCCAGTGGGAGATAAAACTAAAATAAACATGTGATTACAGGCCAGCAATGCCACCCAGAGATAGACAGAAGGTACTGTATGAGTAGGTAAGGAGTAGTTCACCAGCCTCAGAGATTCTCATGAGACAGGAGGACAAGGTGCGTGGTGCCCAGAATACACCTAGTCCTTCAGATGGGGTACCAAGGGGAAAGAGCAGAACAAAGGGAAACACTGATGCTGGATGTGGAGACCAGATCCAGGGCCCTTGAAAGTCAGCTAAAGAGAGTGGGTTTGATTCTGAGGGCCCAGTGAGTCAAAGGCATATTCTAACTACTTTGTCGTTATTTCTTTTAAAATGCCTCTGTCTGATTACTTTTAATAAATGAACAAACGTCTTGTAATAAGAAAAAAGAGCAAAGATAAAAAACCAAAAAGTGAAAAATTATTTCCTCTCATTTTTACATCCTGAAGCATTGGTGCTGTTAAACCACATTTCTTGGGGATGGTATAAATACATGCAAATAAGAACAGACACATGCACCATGTTTTATTTTTCTCATTCTGCTTTTTAACAAAATGGAATCATAGTATACACATTTACCACAACTTTATTTTTGCACTTAATATGTTAGTATCTCTCCATATGAATTCACTGATACCTAGAGCTAAATCATTCATTTTTCTTTGTGATACCTACATAATAATATCCCACAGCATGGAGGCACCATGTTTATTCAGCCATTTTGTTGTTAATGGATAATCCTCCATTAACCAATATTTTGCCAAAGCAGACAGTGTTTCTGCAAACAGCTTCATCGATATCATCAAAAAAATCTTAAGGACTGGGCTCTTGTATCTACTGAAATGACTGTCCAAAATGGGGTTGCTAAGCCAGAGTATGCATTTTGAACTTTGGTAGATATTACTAGATTATTCTTCCCTAGAGTTTTCAGCCATTCCTATTCCTACTAGCAAAGTAGAAAAGTACTCCATTACTCTGTGTTCTAACACAGGATGTTAATGGTCTTTAAAATTGTTGCCAATCTGATGAATACATAATTAATTTTACTTTCTCTAATCCTCTACTCTGTTTAAAATCTTCTTTCCTCTTCTGTAACCTGCCTGTTAGTATGTTTCCCTATATTCCTGTTACCTTTTGCTATTTGAATAACTATTTATATGAACTTTGGGCATATTAAAGATAATATCCACTCATTTGTGCTGCAGTATTTATCTAAGTCTATAGTTTGTTTTTTGACTTTGCATAAATGTTTTTTCCTTATAATTTGAAAAAAAAATGTGGAAACATCTTTTTTTTCCCTATCTTTAGGGTTTTAGAAACTCTTTCATTACTGAAAATATTTCCTCTGTTCCAAAGTTATACAAATTTTCTAGTAGATTTGTTCCTGCGCACGTGCGCGTGTTCTCTCTCTCTCTCTCTCTCTCTCTCTCTCTCTCTCTCCCTCTCCCTCTCCCTCTCCCTCTCCCTCTCTCGGCAATACTGGGGCAGTGCAAGGCATCATGCATGCTAGGCAAGTGCTTCACCACTGGGCTACATCACCAGCACTTCTTTATTTTTATTTTTTGAGGCAATGTCTTCCTAAGTTGCTAAAGCTGGCCTTGAATGTGCTATCTTCCTGCCCCAGCAAGTAGCTGCGATTATAGGTATGCACCACTGTGTATATTATTTCTTTACGTTTAGATCTTTAACCCAAGCCCATCTGGGATTTTTTTTTTTCCATATGGTATAAGCTGATCTACCTCCTTTTGTCCCAGAAGGAGAGCCAATTAGAACAACATCATTTCTTGAAGGAATCAACTTTCCCACTGAATTGAGAGGTCCTCTTTATCAGATATTAAGTATGTGAATATATTGTGTCCATTCCTGAATTTCAGCCTGTTCCAGTGGACCATTTATTCATACGCCAGACACATTCTTCTGATGACAATCACTAGATCTTAAATTTTAATGTTTGGTAAGGCAAATGTCCCCTATTTCCTTTTTCAGAATTATCTATCAACGTCTACAAAGCTACATGACAATGCACAATTATAATTATGCTTTTTAGTTAAATTAATCTGTGTTTCAGAGAGGAAGTGGTTAAGAGTCTTGGCTAATCCTTGGTGGCTGTCTGAGTGAATGCCCAGTCACTCACGCAGCAAGAGTTGCATCAGGAGCCCCAGTCACACAGGCTGGTGCTTTGATTCCTGACTTCCAGATGACCCCAAGTCCTCCAGAACACTGGTCCCTGATTCCAATTGTCCCCTGTTCTGCAAATGCTAAGGATTGCTCCACCACATCCTGAGGGGTTTTCTGCCTCCTGCCTTCCTTAGACAACTTGTCCCAGATCTTTTGATGCTGCCTTCATGGGGTTTTCCTCCTCTCTAGACCCCTGCTGTATTTGGCCACAGTGGGAAAGGACCAAGACGGCACTGCTGCTCACCCATCTGTGGTTCTGCAGCTGGTCATGAGATGTTCACACGCACGCTTCTCTCCTTCTCAAACCTCCCACCAGTAGAGATTTCTCCGCTTCCAGATCACCCCTTGGTTCTCTTCCAGAACACCATTCTCCATCCTCCCCTAGGTGGACTCATCTCTTGCTTTTTCCTCATAGGCAGTACTAATGGCAGTGGGAGGCTAATACAGTCAAAATCAGTTTTATGGGTTAAATTGTGTCCCTCTAAAATTCATACATTGAAATCTAACTCCCATTACTTCAGAATGTGACCTTATTTGGTCCAGATGAGGTGGTGCATGTGTGTGATCCCAGCAGCTCAGGAGGCTGGGGTAGGAGGATTGCAAGTTCAAAGCCAGCCTCAGAAATTTAAGGAGGCACTCAGCAACTTAGCGAGAACCTGTCTTAACATAAAATAAATAAATTGGAGCTGGGTTGTGGCTCAGTGGCAAAGAGCTTGCCTCGCACATGTGAGGCACTGGGTTTGATCCTCAGCACCATATAAAAATAAATAAACAAAATAAAGATATTGTGTCCATCTATAACTAAAAAGTTTTTTAAAAAATAAGTAAGTAAAAAGCTCTGGGGATGTGGCTCTGTGGTTAAGTACCCCTGGGTTCAATCCTCAGTACCATTAAAAAAAAAAAGAATGTGATCTTATTTAGAAATAGGCTTATTCCTGATGCAATTGGTTAACATGAGGTCATTAGAATTGGTCCTCATCCAATATGACAGATGTCCTTATAAGAATGGTAAATTTGGACACAGAGACAGGGAGAATACCACATGAAGATAAAGGCAGAGGTTAAGGTGGGGCTTCTAAAAGCCAAAGCATGCCATGGTGAATACCTATAATCCCAGCAACTCAGAAGGCTGAGGAAGGTGGATTGCCAGTTTAAAGCCAGCCTTGGCAATCTAGTGTAAACCCTGTCTCAAAATTAAAAATAAAAAGGGCTGGTGATGTAACTCAGGGGTAAGGTGCCTCTAGGTTCAATTCCAGTATCATACACACACAAAGTAAAATGAAAAAATATTAAAGCCAAGAAATGCCACAGATTGCCAGAAAACCACCAAGAAGCTAGGGAAGAGGCATGGAAGAGAGTCTCTCTTATAGTCCTGGGAAGGAACCTACCCTACCCATGCCCTGATCTTGGACTTCCAGCCTCCAGAACTGAGAGACAATAAATCCCTCTAGTTCAGACGGCCCAGTCTGTGGTACTGTGTTCAGCAGCCCCAAGAGACAAATTCATACAGCAACCTAATGCAGAAGAAGGCAGGCCTCTTACCTTACCTGAGGCCTTCTCTCAACTCTGCAGGGGTCCAGCAGGGAGTCAGATCATAACAAGCTTCAAAATGGACTTTTGGTGCTAAAAACTCTGGTCTCAGAGCCTTGGCTTTCACCTAGTATGAACTTTCGTAGAGCAATAAAGGCTCCCCATAGCCACCTTCAGCCTGATTCCTCATGAAAAAGCAGGTTGAGGGCTCTGCCTTCCTGGTGGTCAGCATTGTGCTCAAGTGGTAGCAGCTCAGCAAGAAATAATTAGTAAACAACCATTGTGCAAACTATTGAAGTGACATGCTGAGGTTCCCATGACTTATCCTCTGGTGCCCATCCCCCATCCCCTGCTTCCTCCTTCTGCCATCACACAACTATCCTCACTTCTCTGCGCAGAGATGACCTGGGGACGTTCATTAGGACTGGGTCCAATGGTTCCTCCTGATGCCCAGTGCTGAGTGCAGTGTTCACCTCACAGTAAATGCTCAGTCTTGTCTCTTGGGTGGACAATGTCCAACCAACAGGAGACTCTTCAGACTGAGCTTCCCCCACAATCATGAGTCAACAAAGCAGCTGTGAAGTCATCATCTAGAGGAGCTTCTAGAAACCGGAGCCAGCTTGGAATTGCCGCTGATTCCTATCCTTGCCATATAAACCCTGCATTCTTGCTCATTCTTTCTGGGCTCAGAACTTGCCAAGTGCCAACCACCACAGTAAGGCTTCCAAGTCTCTTTCTATTGCAGTTTCCTCCCTGCAGCTCTTTACAGTCACCTTCCCACAAAGAAGGTTTAAAGAGCCTCTGGCAGGTCTCCCTGGAATTCACAACCAACCTCCCCCACTCCAAAAGCTACTAAACCTTCAGACAAACTCAGAGGAGAAACCCTGAACTCAAAAGTAGATCTTTTCCCTTGATGCTTCAACAGGACTTCTTTTTAAAAAGCACATCTTGAAATTATTGTCCCAGAGAAAGCATGTGAAGAGACAAATTAAAAAACAAACAAACAAAAAAACCCCTGAGATTTCCACGTCATGATATACCAGAAACTTTCACATATAGGAGCTGCGCTGGGGAGGGCAGCTGCCAGAGTTGGGGAGAAACGTGTAGGGACAATGGGGACTTGAGAGTGGGAAATAGCAAGAAAATGCCCTGAACTCTGGCCCAAGTTGGCTCTTAAAAAGAACCCCACCACTTGTTAACTGGCCCTAAAACTTGCTAAGTGAAAAAAGAAAAATAAATGAGCTCATTAAATCCGGAAGAAGGGAAGACCTGGAGGCTTAACCAAGGAAATTCCCAACACTCACTTAGAAAAACAAAGGGGTGTTGGGCATAATTAGACTCATGGCCAGGACTGGAGATTGGCCCCCAAATGAGGAGTTGAGACACACTGCAGCACAGCTCTGTCACCTCCAGCTCTGCCACCTCCAGCTCTGCAAAAGGCTCCAGGATAGGGAACCACTGCTGTTCACAGAGCAGCCAGTATGGTCACAGTGGTTTACCAATTCAAGTGGTCCATGTCTCTGGTTAAACTTATGGGGAAATCAGTGGAGAAATTTAGTGGGAAGTGCCAGGGGCATGACGAGTCTTTGAGAGAATTATGACTTCAAGCAGACTGTGGTAATAACTGCCTGTGACAAATGCAGCCTCGGGTTTGGCTTAATAAAGGCTGTTCATCATCCTTCAACCATCCCTCTCCCATCCATCACCCACTTACTGAGGACCGTCTATGAGCTGGCCCCATGCCAGATGCTGACCATCCCTTCAGGACTGACTCGCCAGTGTTATTCTATCACCCTGTTGAGGTTCCTAGCTCCCAGACCAGTTTAACTCCCTGACCATAGTCCCCTTTGTTTTGGGGGTTCTGCAGATGCCTTTTGTATCTCCTCGCTCTTGGTTCAATGGGACTCTAATAACTCTTGGTATCAGCTTTGATTCTGAATGAAAGAGAACTCCCCTCCCACCATGGCAACCCCATGGCAACGCCTATAGCTAGAATAATACCTGCCCAAGAATAAAAGGAAGGTGGAGCATAGGTGCCTAACCCCCCTGTGTGTGTGCAGAGGAGCCCTCTGAAAGAAATCCTTCTTCAGAAGAGGCAGTTCCATTGTCAGACTTTTCCCAGATAGAGCTGGGTGGGGAGGGATGCAGGCACCTCCAGGCAGAAGAACAGTGGGGGCAAAGGCACAGACATGCAAGAGGATGATGGAGTGAACAAGAAACCCAGCCACTGATAAGGAAAATAAGTGGTCAGTTTTGTGATTTGTGCTTCTGCCTCCTGATTCTCGTCCTCCTGGGGACAATATGTCAGAATGATTCTCATGACGACTCATAGACAAAACCTCACAAGGAACTCAGCAAGATGACAAGATCCATTCCCAGCTACCTTGTCTTCATCATCCTCTTCCAATGTGGGCACCATTCTCAAGAGGCAACATACAACTGTGGGAAGACAATGAGTTTTCGAGTCCAAAGATCTTGAATCTCAACTCTAGTAGCTGTGTGACACTGAACTGGCTAATTAACCTCTTAGCCACATTTTTCCTCATCTTTAAAATGGGTGTAATAATATCTCTCCAAAAAAAAAAGTGGCCATAAGGCTTAGAAATAACATACAAAGCATCCCTCAAAATGCTCTGCACATAGCCCATGTTCAGATGGTGGCTGATATTTTTCCAAATTGTGATCTGTATTTTCACCCTGGGAGCCCTTTGCTCCCTTCAGTGCCTGGCTCTTCCTCAGTGAGAACAGGTAGACCCTGGTGTGACAGCCAGGACTCTCTGTGACATTCAGCTCTATAACAAAAACACTGGGTTCCCCACTTGGCATCTCCATGGAGTTTACCCTTTGCTTTTGAAAGCTTTGAAAACTAATTGTCATGCATGAACAAGCCCCTGGAATCCAAAGTCACTTCCTTAACAGGCAGAGGTCAAACTGCTACACAGATTTCAAATGTGCTCCCAGAGGTCTGTTCTCAAGGTCAGGGCTATGGACTGTTCTCTATCTTAAAGCATGTTAGACACAGTTTTTACTCTCTTTGAGGCAGTGCGACTTACAAGAAGGGTACTTGCAGAAGATTAAATATTACATTTCTAGTCCTCTTTTCAGGTGATAAAAGTGTCAATTACTTTGGCTTATAGAGTAGGACAGAAAACCAACTTGACCTCAATAAAGCCTGCTAGCCTGGGGTTGAGGGGGAAGGGAGAGAAAGAGGGCACCCTGGAGTCCCCGAGAGAATCACAAAGGGTACTTTTCTCAGAAGTCTAGATGGATGGCAACCAGCTCTGTTGCCCAGGAAGGGGAGGTGATAACTGGACCTTTTGTGTTTGGGGTTGAAAACAAAGGATCACTGGGATTCTCGGGAGCCTGCGCTGCCCTGAGGCTCCTGGGACCAGCTGGCACCTGGAAGGCGTCTGTGAACGGAAACTGGCGGCAGAACTCAGCTGAGCTGCAACCTCGTGAGCTCAAGTGGGGGTTACTCCTGGCTGAGGTTACCGCTGAGGGAATGGGGTCATCCTCTCCCAGCGAACCTCAGCGACTGTGTTGGACACGGACAAAAGCCGCTTTGTACCAGGCTGAGGGGCCTCTAACAGCGCCACCTTGTGGCATCCCAGGCACTGGCGACGGCGGACTGAGCGCATCACATTTCTCTCAAGCACATGGGGAGGCTTGGACTAGCAAGAGGAGGGATTCAAGAAAAGGCAGATTTTGTGATAACAGATAGATGGAGCATTTTTGCCACGCAACTGGAAAAACGAGAGATATGTCCACATTTGCACCCCAAGTGTGGAAGTAACTACTGGCATACTATGTCCATACTCCGTTGCTACTCAGTCGATTTGGTCCCAGCCAGTGCCCGCTTTCATGGCTAAATAAATAAATAAATAAATAAAAATAAAATTCATGACTTAATGACAATCCAATCTGTTGGAATAAAGACTGCTTATGCACTAGGGATGTCCAGTCTATGAACAGGTGTCTGGTGATTATCTGCATGAGACAGGAAATGGATAAGTAAATTGAGGATTTCCAAACTGACTTCCGTTTGTGCAAGGTGTTCACTCACACTGTGACATACTCATAGGAGAGACTTTTCTTGCCTGCCTCAGTCTCAACCAAAGCACCGGTAACCGTGAAAGCTCACAATATGTAGAATTTGTAAAAACAAACAAACTTCTGAGCACTGGTTCTATGATCCTTAATTACTATCCCTCACTTGAGAATATGGAAGGATCTGTAGAAATACAGAGAGGAGAGAAAGAGGTGTAAAATGGTTTTCTGGGAAGGCATTGCTGCCAAGTCCCCACTTCCCCTTTGAGGAGTGCCAAGGGGCTGCTCCTTCACTAGAGTCCAGGAAGGGAGCCTCCTGGTAACACTGAGAGGGGCTGCACTCCCCAAATTCCTGAGAGCAAGGATGTGTGTTTCCCAAACCACCAAGAGGTGGAAAAGTCAGGCTGCAGCAATTTTTAGTTCTGGTTGACAGCAGAGCCTGGGGTACCAAAGGACTCCCAACAATAAGATTTGGTGCAGAGTGAGCCATCATCAAACCAAGGGCTCAAGGTGGGGACATCCAAAGGGTTAGGAGGCACTTCCTACATCAAAGGGACTATTATCGCCTCTGATCATGGTCAGAGGCAGGAGGCCTCTTAAAGGTCCAGGAATGTTTCACAGGGAAGGAGCCCACTTTAGATATTTGCCTCGCAAGGAGGCTACATTAGATGCAGGTCTCACTGCAGCAGAAGCTACTCTTGCTCCCTAACAAGCTCAACTCCAGGCCAGTTGCCAACTTTCTTGAGCTCGGGGAACATGAACTGAGAATGTGAGAAAGTGACCATCAGACCTTTCCAGAAAGTAGCTTTTATCTGCCTTCTTTCCCAATGAGGAGAGGATAAGATTGAGTTTTTATTATTACACAAACAAGCCTTTCTTTTTTGCTCAAGAGAGACCGTTTGTAATGAAGTGACTACAAGATGATCATTACCTGAGTAGGCAGTAAAGTTGACAGTCCAGGACGAAAACATTTCAAAAAGATCAAATTTAAGATGGTTTTTTAAATTAATATCCACTTGAATTTATTCAATATACTGGTTGCAGCACATACAGATGTTATGTATTAGACCTTATATGCTCATCCCACAAAGGGGATGTATTAAAGGTTTGGTCACCATCCTGAGGCATCATTGAGAAGTGGCTTTTAAGAGATGGAACCAAGCAATAGGAAGTTAGGTGACTGGGTGTGTGCCCTTGAAGGGACTATTGAGACCCCAGTTCCCTCTTGTGTCTCTATTTTTGCTTTCTGTCCACCATGAGGTTAACAATTTACTCCACCACATATTCTCTACCATGATGCACTGCATCACCACAGTTCTCAAAGCAATGTGACCAAGCAACCGTAGACTGAAATTTCTGAAACCGTGAGCCAGAATAAACTTTTCCTCCTTTTAGTTGATTTTCCTCAGGTAATTTATCACAGCAATGGAAAGTTGACTAACAGCAAAAAATCTTTACCTATACAAATTTGTTGAGTAACCCTTTCTGTCAATTCCTACACAAATGAATGTCCAGTCAAAATGCAGGGTGAGCTCAACAGAAGAGAATGAATACAGAGAATCAGTTCTAATGGTATAGAAAAAGTAAAAAACCAAGCAGGAAACATTAAAGCAACAGAGAAATAACAGAAGCAGGAAACCATTACCATCCCCAAAGACTAAGGAACAAAAGGAAGAGATGATATTATCAGAGCCAGAAGCAGTGGCTACTTGAGAGGAACTTGAACCTTGGAAATGGGTTATCTAGTAAGAGCTAAAACTTGAAGGACATATTGCCAGCGGTGCTACTCAAAGCAGAGGAAGGGAAAGAAATACCCTGGTCCGTCCTTTTTCCCCACCAGTGCTTCTCATTGGCCAAAGCTAGCAGAAAGTCAATTGGCAAGTGATCCTAAGAAATGTAATCTGCAATGATTGGCCTCTGTGGTGCAAAGCAGGGAAGCTGCAGGGAGTTGAAAGAAAACATGCATCTCTCCAGCACAGACTCTGTGCTAGGAACTGGGGTGGAAAAATCGAACAGGAAGATAGAACCCACAAGGCATCCAAGCTATACAAATTGTTACAGTGCAGCATGGTCAGGGATTTAGAGATCTGTGCAGTCTGGGAAGAGCAGGGTGCTGGGAAGAGCATCCAAATCTGCCTGCCAGGAGGCAGGTAAATAGGAGGTGACATTCAAGCTGACGCTTGAAGGATGAATCATAGTTAAGTAGATTAAAAGAAAGGTGGGCTTGGGGAGATGGTTTCAGGGTAGTATGCTTGAAAGAAAGGAACTGAAAAAGATCACAAGCCATTATACCATTTCTCCACAAAGAATCCTTTGGTGGTTCCGCATTGCATGTGTGGGAGACAATCTAAATCTCCCTCCAGATACTATGAGGCCCTGCTCTTTCTAGCCTTGGCCCCACCTCCAATATGCCCTGAGACTCCAGGTGCCTTGTACCTTTCTTTGTGCATTCAGCAGTCATGATCTCCCACTCAGTACCTTTGTACAAAACTTTCCCTTCATTTTCTGGAAAAAACTTAGTGCGAATATCAGGGGCTCTGCAAACTTAGCTCTGATTTCCCCAAAGTTATACTCATCTAAGATCCATGTGTGTCATTGGTACATGAGATTTAGCAAGTTTGTTTCTATAGCTTATTGCTCCAAGAAACTGTGAATAAGGTTCTCACCGTGACATCTGTTTCTATCCATTAACCATCCTCAGTGCCTGAAAAGCACCTGGCACAAGGCAGGCACCTGAAAAATGGAGAGGGTGGAGAGAAGAGGAAGTGAGAGAGAAGCAGCTAAGGTATGTTGATTTCAAGATCACACTGCTGGGACTCTTTAAAGTACTCATGTTTATGTTGGAACTCAGAGAACTTTGTAAGGTTTATTGTATAAGCACTCTACACTTCTGTGGATATAAATTTCATTTCCAAAGCAAATATTCTAATTTTTTTCAAGGTTGTATTACATTTCAGAATCGACACCCATGATGAACTCATCCTCAGGAGTATGGAAAGTCTCATGTTCCTCCTCTCCACCTGCTCCTTGAGGCCACTCCAGCAGCCTCTGAGATCTCACCGCATGAACCCATTTCTCCTCTGCAGAAGGTACTTTGGCTTATTTGTTTTTCTTGCAAAATACCCAGATTAGCTCTCAAAATCGCAGCTAAATCTAAAGCAAATAACTTACAAGAAAGGCAGGCACGGATCACTGAATAATTATTACCTGATTTGTCCCCAGCTGCCTCTACCTCAGCCACATTCTCCAGCTCAGCTTGGCAAAGCTTCAGAGTCGCTCAGTCAACAGCCTAAATGTCCACCCATGGGGCCTCAGTCAAATTAAGTGCAGAACAACCACATGATTTAACACTTGGCAAGCATTACAACTGAAGTTGAAGGTGCATGTTCACTGATGTGGGAGAGCATCTTGTTTTAGGCTGATATGTACTTGTGTTTTAATAGAGAGAAAAAGGTTTGTGGAAATACATAAACTGAAAATGTCTGTTATTTTACTTCATTGGGTAATTTCCAATTTTTAAATAATTTAACTAACATTGTGAAAGAGTAGTAATTTTTAAATTTTAAACTATCAAAACACAGAAGATCAAATATATGTATTTTAGTTAGTTAATCGTGAGTCACCTTACATTTATGACAATTTGGGACAGGTGGTTTTTCTAGAGCTGCCTTTTGCCATCTGACAAAGGGCCACTCCTATTTCAAGACTTAGTTCAATTGCTCTTCTTTTGGGGACCCTTCCTGCCCAGATCTGTGTAAAATGCCATCTCTGACTGTTCTCCCAGCCCACTCTGGCTCCTTACACTCCAGCAACCACTGTACTGGTTTAAAATGGGTTACTTGTACCGTGCTAAACTTTTTTATTTTTTTGGTACCTGGAATTGAACCCAGGGCCTTGTGCATGCTAAGTACACACTCTACTCCTGAGCTGGACCCCCAGCCCACACTAATCCTTTTGAGGAGGATTAACTCCTTGGCCTTACGTATAATTAACACACAATAAATAAATGACTCCAACACACTGATGTGTGACTTTGGGCATGTCATTGTGCTCAACCTTAAATTGAGGATAAATGTGTCCATCCCTTGAGGAGTTGTAAGGAGTCCACAACACAGCTTCCTTCTTTCAGCCCAAATCGTGGGCAATTTGCTAGTAAGACAGAAAGCTCATTTTAGAAAATGTCTTTGTACAACCAGTAAGAGGAAGTGTGGGCATGTTCTTGTTTCGTTGTTAAATGAGAAGATAGTGGCTCTCAAGCTACCAGCCCTCCTGAGAGGACCCACCAGCTGACAGCCTCATCAGCCAAGTGAGTGTCTGCTTTTCTGAGCCCACATCTGTTTTGAAGCACTGAGTTCTCCAGATCACTGCCAAGTACTGTTTTGAGTAACAAAACTGTTTTATTTTGATTATTTCCAATGAAAAGCTTTCTGAGCTGAATTTTAAACCAACACAACACTGCAAATAATTTTAAACCATTTCACATGAATTAAATTACATTTTGTCTTTTTTTTTTTTTTCCTGGTACTGGGGAGTAACCCTGGGGGTGCTCTACCATTGAGCCACACCACCAGCCCTTTTTTATTTTTATTTTGAGACAGGGTCTCACTAAGTTGCTCAGGGCCTCATTGAGTTGTGATCCTCCTGCCTCAGCCTCCCAAACCACTGGGATTACAGACATGCATCACTGTGCCTGGCCATTTTGTCTTTTTTAAAAAATAATAATTTCAGATACAAATATATTGATAGTTTACATTCACTTTGACTTTAGTATGAGGCAGACACCCTTCCAAATATTGAGCATGCATTTGTTCATTAATCTGTTAATATTTATGGGATATAGATGCTACTTTTACTCTATTTTCCCAGTGAAGAAATTGAGACCAAGAAAGGTTAAGTGAGGTGCTCAGGTACAAAGCACAGCATATAAACCCTAGCATCATGGCTCTGGAGCCCACATGCTCAACATTATACTACAGCTATGCAGAGAGAGTCTGGTGGAGAGAACAACTGGGATGGTGTGTTCATTTCCTGAACATGGGGTTTCCTTTATGATCTAAGCACAGACAGATTCTAGAATATATTAAAAATACAATAAAAGAAGAGGGAACCCTAGATCTACCAACCATTGTAAATAGTCCTCATTTGCTTATAATATCCAACAGGAGAATATGGAACAATTATACATGTCAGTCAAATCGCCAGCTGATGTCTTGGTGATAGTGAAGTAAGTGTGATAAGGTGATTGGGGAAATGTCTACAGTGTCTATTTAAATTTTAGTCAAACTACACTAAACAAGGGTTGTGCACTTCACTCTCTCTCCCTCCCCATCACCCAGGAGCATCACTGAGGGGTGCTGTTCCACACCCATATGCACACCTATGATCATCTCTCAAAGGCCCTAAAGCTCTTGCTCTCTGATTTTCTCTCTCCCTGGACATGCCGAGAATGCTTTTATGGTACCTGTATAAAGAGTTTTTCTCCTAGGCTGCTGCTGCTTGAAAATGTCCTTAAATATGAATGAAGATTTACACAAGTCACTTAGGAATATTGGAGAACCAATGTACACAGTGCAGTGGTCGGCGCTGGGCGCATGCCTGTAACCCCAGCACCTTGGGAGGATGAGACAGGAGAATCACAATTTCAAAGCCAGTCTCAGCAACAGTGAGGCACTAAGCAACTCAGTGAGACCCTGTCTCTACATAAAACACAAAATAGGGCTGGAGATGTGGCTCAGTGGTCAAGTGTCCCTGAGTTCAATCCCCAGTATCAAAAAAAAAAACAAAACAAAACAATGCAGTGGTCACTGCTCACCCTGTGCTCCAGAACCCTCGTTCTGTCTCAAGGCGCTGTGCACTGGCTTTTGCTCATTCATTCATCCATGCATCCATTCAGTGAATTCTTGTTGAGTAGCTACTGTGTCCCATACCCTCAGCCCTCAAGGGCTCAGAACCTCATGGAAGAGACCGACATTAAAAGGTGATGACATTGTACAGACACAGCTGTGAAGGAAAAGCACAGGCAGCTGTAAAAAAGACCTGCAGGGAAACCAGTTAAAAGAAGGGTAAGACCTCAAGAATGAGGAATGGAAAGGGTGGAAGTTCTGGCAGACAGAAGGAACGCAGTTGTCAATCAAGAGACCAACAGCATAGCTACTGAAAATGGAGTGGAGCGGACTTGTCAAGAGATGCATTGGAATCAACAGGCACCTGTGGAAGAGGGGGAAGGCAGAGGGCCCCAGACAGAACTTGGGATTTCCTTCTAACTGCAAAAAGCAGCTAATGAAGAAATTTGAGCAAGGAAGTAACATGAGAAAGAAAACACCATCCCTGCCCGTAAGGAATTCACAATGGCATAATTAGATTAGGAGCTCCAAAAACTTTAATTATGCCTGGGTAAAATGATGAGAACACAGAAATCACACTAATATTTTACTAGAGGGCTTGGGAAGATGTAATCATGTTGACACTAATGACTTTGAAAATCCATGTTCCCTCTGATTGTTACCTTTCTCTGTGGAAAAAAAGGGAAGAGCAGGCAGGGGATAGTTATGTTCTGCAGACTGTCAGAGCAGAATGAAAAGAATAAATCTGCCAAAAAGGGGGAAAGTTTTCCTTAAGTTTAAATGGATACAGGTTGTTTCTTATTATCATAAATTAATTTCTCTCTTCATTTTTATTGGGAAGAATCAAGAAGCTTCGTAAGATACTCTTTATTTACTCTTGCTTTTTACAGCAACTAGATGTTTGGTGTTTGACATTATCTTTGTTCCCTGAGCCCATGTGTTGATAAATCTACAGCCCACAGACCAAGGCTGGTTCACCATTTGTTTTCAGACAATCCATGTATATTAAGCCATGTGTTTTCTTTTCTTTGTTCTGCAGACAGCACACACATCACCTGGGAGCATGCTTTCCAAATACAAGCCAACCAAACCAAACCCAGAGCATAACCCTCAACTGCCTCCTTTATTGAACTTCAGTCCTCTATCAACCTGCCTTAACCATCCCAGGGCCAGACAGCAGGAAACCAGGGACATCCCCATACCATGGTTTCAGAGCCCACTGAAACTATTCCAACTAGTCAATACTAAACCTGTTTGCCCTGCCTTGCCTATTTCTTCCCACAGAGATCACAAAAAAAGACATCAGCCCCTGCGTCTTTGCCCGCTTTCCTTTTACCTCCTCTCCAACTCCAATGCCCAACCCTTCCCACTAAGATGTGACGGGCCCCCTCCGCTTGGGAACTATAACAACTACCTTTATGATGGCCAAGGACTTAGCCCACTGGCCTTGCCAGACCTCAAATCTTCAATTTAATACCCAATATTTGAAAACACCATGAACCCAGGTGCAGTGGTGTATGTCTGTAAACCCTGCGACTTGAGAGGCTGAGGCAGGAAGATTGCAAGTTCAAAGCCAGTCTCAGCAACTTAGTGAGGCCCTAAGCAGCATAGCAAGATCCTGTCTCAAAAAACAAAAATGAGCTAGGGCTGAGGATGTGGCTTGGTGGTTAAGTGCCCCTGGTTTCAATCCCTGGTACCAAAAAACAAAACAAAATGCCATGAGCCAGGCATGGTGGCACATGCATATAGTCCCACATACTTGGGAAGCTGAGGCAGGAGACTGCTTGAGCGCAGGAGTTTAAGGCCAGCCTGGGTATTGTAGAGAGACATACCTTGCTTAAGTAAAACATTGTGAGCTAAGAATGGCCTTTATATTCTTGAATGATTGAAAAAATCACGAGAATAATAATGTTTCATGACATATGAAAATTATATGAAAGTCAAATTTCATTGGAACTTAGCCATACTTCTTCCTTTACATATGATCTGTGGCTACCTTGGGGTTACAATGGCGGAGCTGGATGGCTGTGAGAGAGTTTACAAAACCTAAAATATTCACTATTTTTACAAAAATGATTTTCTTATCCCTGCCTTCACTGGTAGAAATTGATTGTTATTTCATTTGTGCATTTAACTAAAAACTTGTATAACCCAGGGCTCCCTGTGTCTGGTATAGTCTGAAAGCCTCAGAATCTCTAGTTCTAGCTTTCTTCCTTAAGTTTGACCCATTTAACTGAGGCTTCAGTGTTTTACTGACTTTTAAAAATGATTCTCAGAAAGAAGAATATTTTACACTGTGACTTGGCATATAGGTATCAGAAACAAATTTCTTACATTACTCATTTTTATTATGTATAGATCACTTTGTTGGCTTCTGTTCTTTTCTACTTCGTTTTTAAAATATACTAGCCAAGCTCTACTGATTTCACAACCCACAAAGCTAACAGATTCAAATGTCAACAACATGAAATGTTTCTCTCGTGCAGCCTCCTGAGGAAGACAGAAACTCATGATAGCAATAAAGCATATAAAATATGAGTTTTTAAAAAAATACTCCCCAAGAAAAAAAGAGAGAGCTAATTTTTTTTTTGAGTTGTTGAGTAATTTTCTCACAAAAATAGGATTGGAAATGAGTCTTGAAAAATGGCCAGGAAATCCTTGGTAGAGAAGCTGGAAGAAGGCACAATTCATTCCATGTCAGGATGACATGTCTACAGCATAAACTCCACAGGCTAAGGGCTAGATCTTATGCGACAATATTTTAATTTCCAGTTCCTAGCATAATATTTCACACCCAGTGGGTATCCAGTAATTGTTTGTTATGGGTCCACGCAGAATTGCCTCAGGGTTTAGGTAGGCCAAATCTGCCTCTAACTGTGTAAATTTGCATTCTTCTTATTTGTTTTTCACCATTTTTTTTTTATTAGTACTGAGGATTGAACTCAGGGGCATTCAACCATTGAGCCACATCTCCAGTCCTATTTCTATTTTATTTAGAGACAAGGTCTCACTGAGTTGCTTAGCACCTCACCTTTGCTGAGTCTGGCTTTGAACTTGTGATTCTCCCGCCTCAGGCTCCCTGTTTTTCACCACTTTTCACTTCTTTCAGGGTCTTTTTTTTTCTTTTTCTTAAACCTCTACCATGTCTGCCATGTTTGATACTTAAGAAATTAATTGAAGAGGCCAACCAGTGAAATCTACATGGTATTGCAGTTTGTCTTCCACCTTGAATCTCTTTATCTGGTCTACTATTTCCAGCCTCAAGTACTGTTAGTCTATTCTAATTCCACTGTAGGATGTTGAATTCCATATAGTATCTGGTCACATGCACAGATCCCTGCCCCTCTTCTCTGACTTCCCGCTAATATACCCCATCAACAGAGTTTGGGCATAATAGCATGAGTTCCTATTTGGCAAAACATCACCAATGTACTCATCAATGTACTGACATCCAGTGAGGTAGGAGGTCACAGTCAGTCAACTTTGGAGTTCCCAAGAATCAGAGAAGCTACCAGGCTGCAGAAGGAAAATTAACCTATATCTTTGGATATTATGTTAGTTAGCTTTTCATCACTGTGACCAAAATACTGACATGAACAATTTAGATGAGGAAAGCTTTTTCTTGGCTTATGATTTCAGAAGTTTCAGTTGACTGTGGTCTGGTTCCATTGCTTTGGGCCTGAGGTGAGGCAGAACATCATGGTGGTCGGGTGTGGATGAAGAATGCTGTTCAGCTCATGAAAGGAGAAAGAGAGTAAGGGAAGAGTCAGAGACAAGGTATAATCCCCAAGAGCATTCCTACAGTGACCTAACTCCTTCAATCCACCTGCCTACAGTTTCCACCACCTTCCAGTAGTTACTAAGCTATCAATGGATTAATCCAATGATGGAGTCAAAGCTCTCACAATCTAATCACCTCTCCAAATCCCCACCTCTGTCCATTACTGCATTGGGTATGAAGCCTTCAACAGGTGAGTTTGGGGGGACATTCCAGGTCTAACCCTAATAAGATAGAAAAGAACACTTCAAGCAATGATGCTAATCACATATTATAGGTGTGTTTTAATTAGATACTCAGAGAACATTTGTAAAACTCTGGGGATCTTTCTCACACAGACACAAAATTCAGAAGCCATAAAGGAAAATATTGATATATTTGATTATTACTTTCTAATGCATATGATAAAAGTTACTACAAAGAAAAAAAAATTAAAAACCGATAGAGTCAACAAAATGGGTTAGTGTATTTAACATGACAAATAGATTAGTGTACTTAATTACAAAGAATGCTTAAAATTTTATTTAAAAACAGACCAATGAAAAATGGGCAACAGTATGAACAGACAATTGATAAAAGTAAGAAATGCAATAACTAATAAGCTTACAGAAAGAAACTCAATCTCACTAATAGGAAAATGTAAGTTAACATGAAAATTTAATGCCACTTTTCACACACAAGATCACTCCAAATTTTTAGAACTTTAAGAAAAAATTCAAAAGAGCTAACATGCAAAACCGGCAAAGAGGAAGTAAATAGAAATGCTTACAATCATTGATGGTGAGTGCAGCTCTATCACACTTTAAAAGGTGGTCTGATGATTTCTTATAAATCACAAATCGACATACCTGTTGGCCAAGAAATCTCATTTTGGGAATCTAGTCTACTGATGCAAAATAAGCAGTGTTTAGATGCAAAATATCATTGATTTTAGTGGCTAAAAAAATTAAATTGTCTACTTATACTTGCCCAGGAGATGAGAACACTAAATAAGTGATTTCATCCCAACTCAGTGAAGGACCATGAACTTGAGTGGCCCTAGAAAGACAGACCTAGCTGACCTTTTGGAAGATCTTTACTGACCAGTAGAGGCATCTGGACTCATCGCATCCTTAATTAGCATACCAGTGTGGCCTCCTTCTTTCTCAGCACTTTCCCTCTGTGAGGTTCTGGTGAATTTCTTCTCTGGTCTGAACTCCTTGTCTGGCTATGTAATAAACTTTGTAATTTTTCGATACTCTGGTGCTTTTTATTTTATTCTTCAACGGGAAAAAGTAAACTAACGAACAAGGGTTCGGAATGCTGAATTCTAGGGCCCACTGGATGTGTCCTGGGGCGATGTGGCTGGCAGTTCTAGGGCTGTATCTAAAGCTAACAAGGTGAGGAAGGAATAGGTAAGATGCCATCAGCAAAGAAGTTCAAATAAGAATAAGACCCTGGCCAAATGGAATGTGTTTCCTGGGAAGATAAGAAGACTTGGGTAGGAACCCTGGGGGATTTCTAAAAGATGCCAAAGCAGAAAGTCTGAGCGGTTGTGTGATCTTTCCATTGAGGGTTGTATATTCATTCTCTGTGCTCAGTCAACCTCCACCTCCGGTGCTCAGAGTCTCCTGATGCTTATAGTTTATGCTGTTTTGTCTCCTTTCATACCTGTATATATTTTTCCAGTCCTCATTCAGAAAACAAGGGAGCTGTATGTCTGACTCATGATAGAACAAGCAAAGATTTTCCCAGAGGTTTCATTAGTGAGTAGTGTTGATAAGGAAACAAGACCTGTCTTTGTTTCAGGGAGGAATCTTAGTCCTAAAATTCATGTAAAGGGGATACTGCTTATTTTAGATCTAATTCAATTTCTATTTGGAAGCTCAATGCCACCACTTTGCTACCTTTCCTGTTCCACGGGAACAGTAGAAATTTCACCTAAGTGCGTTCAGGTTCACTCCTTCCCCACCCTGCAGAGGCCACCCTAGTCCTTTCATGTGGAGAAGCAGCTCTCTGCCTCCTCTGTGCCTTGGTACAGAAGGAATCCATTCTTCTGCTGAGCTATTGCTGCTGGCTCCCTGGGCTCCGGTCCCCTAACATCTTTCTGGAATCCTATCACCCTTTACTCTCCCTCAGTGTCCCAAGAACTCTGCTCAGAGACCACCGGGAATAACCCTTGTCCTCAAGACCCACAGATGCTCTGGGACTTGGTCACTGGGAGGTTGTGCTTATTCCTTTCCTAGATCTTCCTAACCCTTCAGACTTCAGTACCTGACTTGCTCCCAAACTCTCCCTGCCCCAGGGAACTTGGAATTATGATTTTAATCACAAAGGCACTCCCTTGATTGTAATGTTTACCTTCAGGGTACCTAACGTACTTTCCTTGGTGAGTGCTGGCTTTAACTATAGACCAGCAGATGGGGCTCACTCAAGTGTGTGTGTGTGTGTGTGTGTGTGTGTGTGTGTCTGTGTGTGTGTGTGTGTGTGTGTGTGTGTGTGTGTGTGTTGGGGAGGCATTAGGAAAAAAAAGAAAAGGAAATATACAAGAAGGAAAAGGATCAATTAGTGTCTCAAAATAGTATTCTAATAGTTGGGTTTATTTCAAAAACACAGCTCAGTTCAAAAATAGTTGTGTTTGTGTGTATTTCCTCAGAAAGGGGCTTTGTGTCTCTAGCCTGGATCAGTCCACTGTATCCTAACTAATACCAATTCACCATCTCCACATAAATAAGAAAGAAACACAACAAAACATATATTTTGGTTTTTTTTTTTTTGAGAGTCAAAATTTGTGTAGACACTGAATCCTGCCACAAGAGGATTAGAAATGACCTCCAATCTGCTTGTGAACAAAGCATACCTGGCTTACTCCAGTGGAACATCATCAACTTCCTGATACCTGCACCTCAGAGCAAAGCCCTCTACCAGCTGGGAACCTGAGTGGAGTGAGGTGAGAGCTGCTGAATGAGCTGTAGCTCTCTGTCAGGGCTGGAGAGTTATCAGATAGGTGATAATGGCTTCAGATGGTAGTTGGGACAGGGGCTACTATGCTACAGGACATTTGTGATTTTTATTCAGGAATAATAATTAAGTCCACAGGGTTTTGTTAAGTCTGTGGAATGTAATTACAACATATATTTATATAAAAATATAAATAAATATGTATAAATAGTATTTGTACAATTAGTCCCAACGGAAGCATCCGCAAGTGCTCAAGACTATCCTTTGAGAGATCACTTCTGTAGTATGTTACTAGAGAGCTTTCCTCCGATGTGGGAAATCTCAATGAGCCACAGAACGCCCTCCTGAACGGGAAGCTTGTGAAGTAGTGCCACCTACTGGCTGCTGCTTGCTACTGCTGATTGCTCTTTTTCTCCTTTGGGAAGAATTATGGGGGAGAGTAAAAAGCTGAGCTCTTCTTACTGAAATAATTACTCGTGTTTTCTTCGTCTTTGTGGTTTGCTCCATACACTTTTCAGCAAAGGGAAGTATCTAGTGATTTCATTTACTTAAATTTTCTTATGTCGATATTAGGGCATTTCATATCAAAAGAAGGTCCATTTAAAACCAGTTTCAGCAAAGGTGAGACATTAAGCAATTCAGTGAGACCCTGTCTCTAAATAAAATACAAAATAGAGCTGGGGATGTGGCTGAGTGGTTGAGTGCCCCTGAGTTCAATCCCCGGTACTCTCCACCAAAAAAGGATTGTACATATTTATGGAGTCCATGCAATGTTTCAATACGTTGTGTAATGTTTAAATTGGATTAAAATACATCTATTTGCTTGAGCAAATATTTTTATTTTCTTTATGATGAAAACATTGCAAATCCTTAATTCCAGATCTTTGAAATATACAGTACATTATCATTATCTACGGTCACTCTACTGTGAAATAGCACACCAGAATTTCCTATTCCTGTTTACACGTAGCTTAGTGCCCTTTGGTCCATTTTTTCCCATTCCTCCCTCTCCCTACCATCCATCCCTGGCCTCTAGTAACTACCATTTAACTCAATTTCTATGAGATCCTCTCTTTTAGATTTCACATGTGAGCAAGACCATATGCTACTTATCTTCCTGTGCCTAGCTTATTTCACTTAATGTGACGGTCTCCAATTCTTCATTTTCTCTGCAGCCTCTTCTCCTTGCTCCTTTTGCTTTCTAGCCACCAAGAAGTGAATTCCTCTCTCTTGCTCTTTGGCCATGATGTTCTGCCTCACCAGGGGCCCAGAGCAATGGAATCAGCTGAGAGCTCTGAAACCATGAACCCTCAAATAAACTTCTCCTCTAAGTGTTCTTGTCAGATACTTTGGTCACAGCATTGAAACACTGACTAACACAATCCATTTTGAGTCAATTTTGTAACTGGTAAGAAAGAGGGATTTAATTTTACTCTTCTGTGTCTAGATATCCAATTTTCCCAGCACCATTTATTGAAAAGACTATCCTTTCTCTACTATGTGTTCTTAGTATCTTTGTCAAAAATCAGTTGGCTGTAGATACCTGGATCTTTTTGTTTCCCCAAGTTTTCATTTTACTGTGTGCCTCCATTTGGACCAAGTACATTATTTTTTAAGTGACCATATGAATTTAGAGCTTGTAAGTAGCGTCTGTCTCCTAGGGGCATTGTGAAAAGAGGAACACAAGGAAACCAAAAACACAAGGTTGAAGGGGACCAGGCCTAGGGAAGAGATAGGATGTCTAATGTGTAAAAATTCCCAGGGGGATCTGCTTCCCTACCCTGGGAGGGTATAAAATCCCCATCAAGGGAACAAGCTCCTGCTTCTAGATTTGGCTCAGATCACCTGCTTCTGGATGCCCCTTAATATCCTGGTTCTGTGACCAGAATTATAACTCTTTCTAGCATCACATATGGGAAGAGAGGTTGATTCTCACAACTAGAGGGCACTATTGACATCTTACGTGAAGGCTAAGGAAAACAACAACCCCCAGGGAGAAAGGAGGACAATGGGTGGGGTGGTGGGGGAGACGGAAAACCACCTGCGCGCGTTGGACTTCATCAATTCCCAGCAACAACGAGCTTTGAACTTTCACAACTGCTTCTCCTGACTTGGGCTTTGAACTTGTACAACAGTTCCTGGTGACTGCCCAACTGAAACATTCTGCTATGATTAAGTGTATATGATTAAATCTCTCTACACATTCTGCTATAATGGTTAAGTCTCACTTAAACCTTATAAAAATCAGACCCCTCTTGTAACCAGTCACCATTTTCTTTTCTGAAAATGTGCCATTCCACTGCTTAATAAAGAGAGCTTGCCGACCCATTGAAGTCTGTTCCCCCTTTCATTATTTTTGCTTCCATTATGTACACGGGCCACAAAGGCCAAAAAAGAGGAGGAAGAGAGGGAGGGAGAAAGGGAAAGAGAGAGGAAGAGAGAGAGAGAGACAGAGAAAGAGAATTTCAGAACTGTTTGATCAATCCCAAAATGCCAATAACATTGCTTTTAAGAAACCCCAGAAAAGAGATTGGTGAGGAAGCTATTGCAAATCTTCTGGAAAAACGAGGAAGACCGAACTAGGGCAAAGGCGAAGGCCCAGAGGCAGAGCTGGGCTTAAGGAATGTTATGAAGAAGAATCAATAGCACATGGTCTTAGAGGGATGAGGCAGAGTAAGGAGAGGGCGGAGTCGGTGGAGGTTCTCAGAGTTATGACTTAGGCATCTAGGTGGCCACATCACCCACCAGAATAGAAATACAGAAGCAGGTCTGTGCAGGTGAGATAATTACAGCAATTCAATTTTGAATATGGTGCAGTTGAGGTCCCTGTGGGGGAGACTGCAGGGATGCCCAGCAAGCCAGTAATCTCTGGGTAGGGAGAAGCAGGTATGGAAATCCACATGCATGCAAGAGACTGGGGGGAACAGCCAGGTTTAGAACCACTCATAGGCCCATGTGTCCACATGTATCTGTAAGCAGATGATCTGGGGCTGACCTTGACTTTGCATGTGGGTTCCTTGCAGGTTCTTGACAGCACCAGACACTGCAGGCCCACCCTGATGTGGAGCTGACTCACACCTTAGCAAGCCAAGAGTCAATTCAATAACCCTGGAGCCTTCCTAGCCTCTGTTGCTCCTGGGAGAAACAGCAGAGGGAAAAAGCAAAACCAGCCAATCACTGAGTTCTATGACATGTGCATGGTGGCTGGAGGAGGTGTTTAAACCACCACCACCTCTCACTTACCACTATCAGGTAATACGTTTGATGTGGGGTATAATTTGCCCTCAGTTTGGCTCCCATGTGCCATCTAACTCCTCCTGCAACAAAGATCTGTGCTCACCAATCCCATCCCTGTGGCTTCCTGGAATTCAAATTCTTGTCCTTAAACCTTTCAGGAATGTGTTGGTAATATTGAGCCCAAGGAGAAGGATTCTGAGAGCATCGCTCTCAAGTGAAAGGGACCAGTCTGTGGCTTGCTGTCAGGCTGTGACTTATAGATTAGAAATATGTCTTATACCTCTGAGTTCCTAAAAATACTACTCAGTATCATTCAGGAGATAGCTTCTCTGTCTATTTCTTTGGGTTTTCTTATTTTTTATTCAGGATTTCCTTTCTACTGGTTTTAGAACACTCTCTCTCCCCTCTGAGTCTCCCATTCAACTTCTTCCTGTGCAAAGTCCAGTACTGAGTTCTAAGGCTGCCTTTCTCCTTCCCATGGCAGAAACTACTCTCTTTCCAGCTTCAAAATGTGGGAGAAATCCCTAATCTAATACAAGTAGCTTGGTTTGATCATTCATAGATTTCCAAAGTGGGTAGCAGTTATGATGGGTGGACATGATTTGATCCCTTCTGGAGTTACTTGCTGAACATGTTTTTTTTTTTTTTTTTTTTCAAAACATCTTTGCTCAGTTTTTCAAAATGCATTCTCTTACCACCTGCATCCAATTGTCCTGGGCATCTGTTTAAACTGCAAATTCCTATGCTTTACTCCAAACCTATCCAGTTACATTTCTGAGAGTGAGGTTAGGAATCTCCAGGTTAAACAAATACCCAAGCTCACTCTTAAGCACATGAGATTTGAGAACCACTCTCATAGACTGAGAATTTCAATAATAAATATATTAACACCTGGTCTTATTTAATTCAGCCTCAAAGTATCTGAGTAGCACAGTGTTTCTTTTCTCTTTCCTCTCTTCTCTCCCCTTTCTCTTTCTTCAAATGTAATCTCAGGCAGATGCTCAAGCTATGCAACAGAGCCACTGTGTTGGGAGGGGAGTGGTATTGGCTGGAGTTCTACCTGCTGATTTCCACTTTTCGAAAACTTTCTTCTCTGCCCTGAAAAGCACAGATCTAGCAACTGGAAAGACCAGTTTGAAATCACTCATCTAGTTGAGTAAAAATGACATTAAACAAGTTGACAAACTTGGTGTTCTTCCTACAGTTGGGAACAATGATACCTAACACAGAGTCCTTGTGAGCATGGTCTTGACCTGGACATGCTCCTGGTTGGCTGGGTGCTAAGGCCCATCAGACTGGGGCACTCATCTTCTGACTCCCCAGGGAAGAAAATGTCAGGGAGCAGTCTTAATTGATTGCTGTTTAGTAAGATTTCTGCCACTTCAAAGAGTCATCCACTACATAATTCTGTCCCTTTAATCACTGGCTTTGATGCCAAGAGCACATGACTGGGTTAGGCACAGCTGTCACACTAGAGGGACTGTTCTTTTTTTCTTCTGGGCAAATGAGAGAACACAAGTCATGGTCTTCTCAGGTTTAATCTTATTTAGTTAATTGTTCCATCTGGATTTTTTTTCTTTTTAAAAGATTGTCAAGGCTGGGGATGTGGTTCAGTAGTAGAGAACTTGTGGAGCAAGTGTGAAGCCTTGGATTCCACCCCCAGCACCACACAGACAGAGAGAGAGAGAGAGAGAGATTTAATGATGTTTTCTTGTGAAACTTTTGTTTAATTCATTTTCTATTAAACTTTTTAAAACATAAGTACATCTTTGTTCACAATTTCTAGCATATAAATATATCAGTTTTCTTTCAAGTACTCTGCACAGATTAAGCAATCAATCATTTTTTCCTGTAGTCTTAATTTTGAATGGCAATATGATGTTTTGTTTAGCTACTTTTTTTGTTTGTTTGTAAAGGAAATTGAACTCAGGGGCACTCCACCACTGAACTACATCCCTAGCCCTTTTTATTTTGAGACAGGTTCTCATTAATTTGCTGAGACTGGCCTCAAATTTGTGATCCTCCTGCCTCAGCCTCCCAAGTCCCTGGGTTTTTATTTTTTAATGCACACACAAATTACACAACATAATTAACTCTCATCATAGTGAACATTTGGTTTGTTTTTATACAACATTCCAGTGTTCATATAAAAAACACTTGCCTGAGGGCAGGAGGTATGTCCACTCATTGCCTAGCAGAGTTCCCAGCCCAATAGCAATTCAGTATAAATTCAATAAACTAAATGGAGGAAGAATTATTAATTAGTACATAATGAAAAAATATAAGATTTGGTGAAGGATTAATTAAGAATACATATGCAACAATGTAATGAGACCTGAAACATAATACAGTTTGAGAGAGAGAAAGTTTTCTCAGATCCAAATTGGAGGTGCATGTTCTGCTGTGGAGGTCAATCCTGATTCTAGTCCCCCCTCTTTTTTTTTTTTTTTGGTACCAGGGATTGAACTCAGGGGCACTCAACCACGGAGCCACATCCCCAGCCCTATTTTTATATTTTATTTAGAGACAGGGTCTCACTGAGTTGCTTAGGGCCTTGCTTTTGCTGAGGCTGGCTTTGAACTCGTGATCCTCTTGCCTCAGCCTCCTGAGTTGCTGGGATTCCAGGCCTGCACCATCATGCCCAGCCTAGCACATTTTTCGAGGCTTGGTCTTGCACTGGGGGAGAGAAAATTGTCTAGAGGAAGAGGATCTTAAAAAGGCTCTATATATTCAGAGACTGCACTATCTTTATGACACTTGAAAGACAGTCCTTGAGAATTTGGGGAATGGAGGATGGGGTGCTCAGCGATCCCCAACTTCAAGGAGTAATCTCAATCCCAAATAGTGAAGCCAGAAGTGCATGGGGCACTTCAGCTGTCCTAACATGACTGTGTCACATTTTCACAGATGTCACCTGAACTTCAAATGTGAGTCCAACAGTTGCTCATAAATGTGGCTCAACTCTGGATCTAGTGTGTAGGACTAAATTAACTACTTTCAGTTTAGGGGCAAAGTAAGTAGAAAGTAGATTTTTGTTGTTGTTATTGTCATTAATTACATTTCCCATAGTAAGTATTATTAGATCAGATAATCTTCCATGGGTCTCTTGAGCTCCTACATGTCTTGCTGAATATACCAAGAACTGAGTCCATTTCTTAGGATTCACTTTTCAGTGAACACCCATGAAGGACAAGCTTGTGCCCCTTAGGTTTGTTCATGCCTTGTTATTTCCTAAGCTCAGCGTTCCTTAGTCATGAAGAAAACCCACTATGTGTGCACCACAATCTGGGCCTATGGTGTCACTCATGAGGGACTTGGGGGCCAGAGAAACAATTGCAAACCTGCTGATACCCATGCTGTATCATAACATCCTTTGTCTCTGACCTGGGAGACTTGTGCCTTCTTGCAGTGTCCGTGAAACAATATGTCAATGTATTCTCTTTTAATAGGGCAAAATCACTTTCCATTTCCTTCAAATACGTGTTACATTTGTGATAGCAAACCAGTTGACATTATTGTAAAATTAGAAATGATCCTTTGCTAGCAAATTGCTAGTTTCCTTCCATGACTAAAATGGAAGAATTGACTAAAATGCATTGATGGTTCTTGAAACAAATTCCTTAAAAGCCAAAAAATGGGAGCCTAAATCATTACATTTTAAATAATATTTCCTTTCAGATAAGAAAACATTGTTCAAGCTAGTGTTCTTCAGCTCTTGGAAAAATTCTATTTTCTCATAAAAATAATTCTTATGCATGGTCTGGGGCTGGTCCCTGCAGCCTCCTCTCTCTGGTTGGCATCCTGCAGTGAGTTCCCTATCTAGCCTCCTAGATCCCTGACAGTAGGCACCAGTCTGCATTCCTCAACCCCACCTCCATTTTTCAGTAACTCCTAACTGCTCGCCTTTTTCAAGGAGGAAGGGCTTTGACCTTGCTTTATGTAAACGTTAACCTCTTACCTTTTCTGCTGAGAGAAGCATAATCGTCTCAGGGTCGACAGGTACAAGTTCTGGAGGAAGACAGGAGAGAGCAAGCACCAACTCACATCTTTAGAAACACAAAAGGGACTTGCCTGAGGTGGGGAAAGGAGTAGGAGCTTCTATCTCAGCCAATTACTCTATAACACCTATTCTTGGAGCTTTCAATTCTTCAATTCCCACACACTTCCTAAAGAGTAAAGGGAAATAATCAACACCTTGCAATATGGTTTCTTAATCCACAGTGTCATCATTAAACTCTGGAACTCTATCCAAATGCCAGTTTTCAGTTCCATCTGACGGGACATCTTAGGCCCTTCAGCACCACCCACAGCCCTCTACTTTGGCCAATGCTTCCAGATTCCTTTCCTCACTGGCTGCTACTTCTCTGTCTTTGATGGCTCATTTCACCTGTCTGTCCCTTAGAAGTTAATGCTTTTCAGCATTCTTCTTCCTCTCTCACTCTGTTGCCTCTCCTGAGTAGTCTCTTTCCAAGAGTTTTGGTCACTGGAGACCTTGCTCAGGTCTCTCCTGAGCTCCAGATGCTCCCAGTCTGGAAGACTTTTTTGCTTGCAAGTGACAGAAATGCACCTAGGCTGGATGTTTGCAAAGCATACTCAGCCTATTCCTCAAAATTTGTTCTTTACATCTCCAATCTCAGCAGATAATGTTCCCATTTACCAATTCCCAAGAAGGAACCAGGGGTTTCTCTCATAACCTGCCAATCACCAGGGTTTGTTGGTTTTTGACCCTTAATTCCCACTTCAACTGCCACTTCTCATTCACTCTGAGGCACCTGTGTCCAGAGTACTGTCATATCTTGCTGGGATTGCTGCCCTCCATCTCAGATCAGCTCCCTGAAATGCAGCTCTAGGCCCTTCTCTGCTCTGTAGTGACAGGGAACTTTCTGGGGTGCAATCCTAATCTTGTCATTCTTTCAGAAAAAATAAATCTCTGAACACTCCTCAGTGCTCTAATCCCTTCAGGCCCTGGGACCAGCCCACTTGCCACCTTAGTTTTCTGCTCAGGTGAAATGTAAGAAAAACACAAATCCCATTCCTGATTTCAGAATATATAGTCTAATTGGAGGAGGCTAATGAAAAAGAAACCACTGAAAGAGCATCAGGCTATTTGCTCTAAATGTTGTGAAAATGAGAAAGGAATTAACTGGGATTCCATTAGGGAGGCTTGTCAGGGAGTCTGGTTTGCTATTTCCTGAGATTAAGAACCAGGAGGAGGAACAATCTAAGCAGCATTATAAAGATCTGCTTTTGAAAACACTAAAAATATCTGTTTTGGGTAATAAGGATATCTATAACACATTTTAAAAGCATTTTCTGCTGGATTAAATAGGTGTGCATTTTTTTAAGAACTAACCAGAGAGCTCATTGTTCAATTCAGGGAAGACTTAGGAACTGCCAAAAATGGGACACAGTATTCCCTATGTGTCTTTTAAGTATAGTTTTATTTGAGGGTGGGTTATCATTCTCTAATTTCTTAATCCTAATCTGATTTGCTCCATTATATGTATACCTTTAAGCCTTAGTTCAAGTCTCCTTTCTTCTGGAAAACTTTCCCAGATGCAACTAGTCTGGGTAAAATGCATACTCATATGCCACAGCAGCCCACAAGGTGCACATCCAACCCAGTATCCATCATTCTGTATTGTAATGGTTTCTTCAGAGTAAATTATTTCTATTCCCAACCCCTCCCTACACCCAGAGATTGAAGCCAGGGTGCTCTACTACTGAGCTATATCTTCAGGCTTTTGTATTTTGAGACAGGGTCTCACTCTTTTGCCCAGGCTAGCCTTGAACTTGCAACATTCCTGCCTCAGCTTCCCAGGTAGATGGACACACAGCCATCTTTCCATTATATTCCAGGACTTCAAAGATCTCATAAAGAACAAGAGTCAGAAGAGTAAGCCCAATAGAGCATAAATTTTGCTTTTAAAAAACTCAATAATTCTACATATTTCCAAAGGTAGGTAATCTCTTTATTGGACAGCTCTCAACTTAGGAGCTCTCTTCTCTCAGGTACTCCCATGACCTGCTCTCTCACTTCATTTAGTTCTCTGCTGACCCTACACACTTTATTCTCTTGCCCTTCAGTGCCACTATTCCCATCACCATTTTATACCTATTATCTGTGTCCCCCAAACAGTGCAAACTCAATGAGGGCAGGGGTTTTTATGTTGTTTACTTTCTGGAGAAACCCAAGAGTGAACACATGCAGAAATATTAGTTATTCTGACTCCCCCACAACCCACCCCTTGCACTTTGCCCATCTCTCCTCCCTGGAGCCCACTGTCTGCCCTGGTTCAGCCTGATAACCTAAGTAGAGGGTAGTGGCCTCCTTTCTGTGTGCCCTTGGCCAGTCTCCTTAATCATCTCCTCTCCCACCCTAAGGCATCCTTGTTCTGCCCTGTGATCTAAACGCCTTGGGGCCTCACTCCTGCTTATAACTTTCCCAGGCAGCTCCCTCTGTTTACCTTCCTACAAACTCTAAACCTGTGGGTATCACCTGCTGCCCCTTCATGCATGATGATCTTTCATGCACTTCTTTCCACGACCTTGAGATTTATGTTCAAGCAATACTAAATCTCTCAAGGTTTTCAGATTGTGTCATACAGAGGATAAATAAGGATTTGCAGGGCTGAGATTGTGGCTCAGTGGCAGAGCGCTTGCCTCGCACGTGTGAGGCACTGGGTTCGATCCTCAGCACCACATAAAAATAAGTAAACACAATAAAGATACTGTGTCCATGTGTAACTAAAAGATATTTTTTAAAAAAAGGATTTGCTTTTGTCAAGAAATTTCAAAGAGAAATATGTTTCCCTTTTTAATTTAATGAAGTAAATAAGACATATTTAAGGAACTGCTCTGCCTGTGTTCTCTCCCTCTTTCCCAGAGGAAAGGAAAAGTAGTCATGGAGGAGAAGTGGCACCAGGCATCACTATAGGCCATCTTGTGCTCAGGAGAAAACACTACTGTTCATCTTCAAGGTTACCAGTAGTTACACATTCAGAACACTTCAGTGGTAACAGATTATAGAAATGATCCTTGAAAATACATTCTTGGCCTGAAATCAACTCAGGTTGATGTGGAAAAACACACACATTTTCTTGAAGATAAACTATTGCTCACAACTCGGAATTGGGGAAAACTTTTAGAACTTATTATTAGGAAATACTTTCAAATAATTAAAGTTTTAATGAAATATTTCTGATTTTAAAAAGTAGTACTTAATTAAGAAAGATTTAATCTGAAAATTTCTAATTAGCATGTTCTTTTTCAATAGCCACTATCTTTCAACTGATAATGTTTCTCATTCATAGAAAGAGAAATGGAAAAGGGTTATTTGTGTTGCCTTGGCACTGGGAAGTGCCTTCAGGTCAAGACCTGGAAGGAAAAGAAACGAGAACCTATGAATTAATCAGTGTCCTTAGAGAGCCCCACACTGAGAGGTCTGGGACAGCCCTGAGCTGTCAGGGAGATGTGATGGGATCCAAAGACACATTGTTATCACTTTGTTTTAAACCAAAAGGGAGACTAACTTCGAGTGTAACAGCATGAGGAGCCCACCCACCCATTCCTCAGTGACATTAGTGAAAACTTTATGTATATTCATATGTGTTTACATATCTCCATTTAAGGCCTCTGAAAATGGCCCTGAGGGCAAAGAACAAATAAAGAGCTGTTCAGAACATCTATGAAAATCTAATGAGAAATGTGAGGGTCTGTGGTATTTAAGTCTAGATTGTCCACTTCCTTTGCCCTCCAGACTCAGACAGGCAGTGATTCTACTCTAGGCTTCTGTAACCAAGAGCACAGGCTCCCTTTCTTCTCAGCATCTGGATGGAGGGCTTTCTCTCCAGGAGGAACAGGACCTCAGCATCTGATCCTAACCCCAGCTACTGTTGCTGAGACTAACTCCTGAGCAAGTGAGGTGGAGACATAGGTTTACCCTGCTTCTGCACAGCCTCAGCTCATGGAATGGAAGCTCAATTTATGCAGAACTCACTGAGAATGCTGGAGCCCTGCTCACTCTTGCCCTGGCTTGTGGGACAGGGTTCCATACCAGAGGAGGAGGCAAAGCAAAAAGGCCTGAGGCTACACCTTCCTTCCAACAAGCATATATATAACTCCAACAGGGTTTCACTCAGAAAGAAGCTCACCACTGTCTTCACTCCCAGATCCAAAGCTCTTAGAGATCTGCCTTGGTAGAAAATTAAGCCATAAAACAACTTCTGATCTCAAAGGAACTGAATTTTTTTTTTTTTTTTTGGTACTGGGATTGAACTTGGGGTACTTGACCACTGAGCCACATCCTCAGCCCTATTTTGTGTTTTATGTAGAGACAGAGTCTCACTGAGTTGCTTAGTGCCTCACTCTTGCTAAGGCTGGCTTTGAACTTGCGATTCTACTGTCTCTGCCTCCCTAAGTGCTGGGATTACAGGTGAGTGCCGCCGCACCTAGCAGGAACTGACTTTTAACAAAGAGACTAAAGAAGTTTGAGCCTATGGGTGCCCTCAAGACCACAGATTTGTGATAAAAGGCAAGTGGGAGGAAGTTTGAGATAGAGGTAAAGTTTTGGTCCCTACCACTGCAAAACCAAACCAACGCCTCCTCTTCTGAAAGAAAGAAAGAAAGAAAGAAAGAAAGAAAGAAAGAAAGAAAGAAAGAAAGAAAGAAAGAAGAAAGAACGAACCAAAGGAAGGAAGAAAAAAGAAAGAAAGGAAGGAAGGGAGGGAGGGAGAGAGGGAGAGAGAGAAAGAAAACCTTGGCCAATATTTTTTCCCACCTTGTGCTAGAGATTAAACCCTTCCCCCAAAGCCCCCTGGCCTGCATCTTGATTTCTTGATGGTAGTATTGTGAAAAACCTGGAGTCACAATGACTCAGTTACGTCGCTTCTAGATTTCTGACCCACAAACCATGAGATAATAAATGTTTATTGTATTAAGCAACTGAGTTTTGGAGTAATTTATTGAACAGCAAGACAGGTATGTAAAGAGTGAATACAGGTGTGTGTGTACATGCATGCATGTGTGTGTGCATGGTTTTTGAGGCAACATCAAGGTCTTTTACGTAGGCAAGATATATAGCTCAAGGTCTCACATCTATTTTTCACTTTGGAGCATTTGTCATGCCACAGTCTTGGATCTGTCATTGGTTCTGGAAGGCCAGCACCTGATGGGTTAGCACAGTGTATAATAAATTCACCTTTCTGGGCAGACTCACATGAACTAGACTTAGGAGACTAATATGCAAAATTGATGCTAGTTCATTAGTTTATAATAAAACAAAAAATAATCATGCTGACCAGAATACCAGAACATTTATGTCTCTGGGTCCAATACATCTCTCTCTGAAGGCAAAACTAAATGCCAATAATAAGGGGTTGTTAGATGAACATAGAACAATGGAAGTTTAATATAGGTTTCAAATGTTTCCTGCCAACCATTTATGCTCACCCTTGGGATAATTTCATTAGCTGAATCGGACACCTTGACAACTATTGGCTACAACTCCCTGCATCTATCTCTACCCCAGGATGGACTCATCAATGGGCCTGGCAATTCCCCAAACCATTGGGCTAAGTCTCCTTCCTTTTCTGGCTGGTCACTGGCCAACTTTTCATGTTGTGACTCTGGTTTTCTAAACTACCAGGATGCCCAACCACTCTTTGTAATGAGAGATTTTTTTTTAATGTGTTAATACCTCAATCAGGTCATAATCTCCTCTTGCTGGCATCTTTAAAGTAAATTAAAACAAAGCTTTTTTTATGAGTAACTATATGAGGTGATGGATATGTTAATTAGCTCAATTGTAGTAATGATTGCACAAAGCATATGTGTATCAAATCATCACATTTTATACCTTAAATGTTTTTTTTTACTTTTAGTCATGCCTCAATAAAGCTAGAAACAAAGAATTTATTATGAGTCAAACATCTACCCAAGAGCTTACTAATTCAGCATCTCAATTTTGCTTGAATATTTGAGTAGCAGATACTATGCTGGCCATAAAGGATGCGTAATTAGCAAAACAGACAAAAATTCTGGTGTCAACCTGACATGAGGACTTTACCTAGAACACTTCGTTCCCTCAGCTGAACACTATGTAACGATGTCCAAGCTCTCCTTCCTATAGCTATAAAATATAGAAATAAATTTAAATAAAGTTTTCTTCTTGCAATCAGTTAATGAAATGATTGAGTTGACTCTATGCTCTTTAATTTTACTCCATGACATTGTTTGGTGGTATAATTAAAACTACAGTTTATTCTTCAAGCTAAGGTAAGATCAAGAAAGGCACAATGGATATTAGGTAATTAGGAATAGGGAAGGAGACTACATAAGATTCTTTAGGCACATTCCATCAATTTTGTAAAACTCTACAAAACCATTCCTCATCCTTAGACAAGTGGGGCAGCAAAGATGACTTGGAAATGTTGGTAAATCCTACCCTCCTCCTGTGAGGGACTATCATTTATTCTCTGTCTCACCCATAGGACCATTCCTAGCAAAGGTGACAGCCAAGTTGTTCTGAGTATAGAGAATGTAGACAAATCCTCACTACCACCAGTCGCAATTCTTTGCTTCTTCTCCCTTTTACTCTTCCTGAAAGATCTGACTTTTTTTTTTTAATTTTTTTTAGTTGTAGATGGACACAATGTCTTTATTTTATTGCTTTGTACGTGGTGCTGAGGATCGAACCCAGGGCCTCACGCATGCGAGGCAAGCGCTCTACCGCTGAGCTACAATTACAGCCCCCTGACTTTTTTTTTTAAGGCGGAAGAAATAGTCAAAATTTAGCCATGCTGAAATTTTGGTTGTATGATTCCTTGTTATTTTTAGGATACGTTCTTGTTCTAATTAACAAAGCTGGAGTTAAAATAGAAGACCCTGTCTTTCCTCACAGCACCTTGAATTCTGTCCTTAGAATGTGGTCCTCTTTCTCATAATCATGTGTAAGCTCATGGCAAGCTAGAGAACATGGGGGCAGGCTGCAGAGATTAGTTGCTTTTTGAGAATTTCGCTTTTATGCAAGGTCAACAGAAAACTGTGTCAGGCTTTAAACTGGGGGGAAAAAAGATGAGGTCTGCATATTTGAGTTATCTTTTGTTTGTTTGTTTGCTGTGTGGAGAAGAACTGTAGTTAATTAATGAGAGGCCAGACAACCAATGAAAAAGTAGTTCCTTGCAGTGATCTGAGGATAAATGCTGGTAACATGTATTAGAGATATGGATGGGAAGATGACAAAGTATAAGAATTCTTGAGATATCTGATGGTGCCTGGTATAGTTTTAGGATATGTACCATGGAGAAACAGGGAAGACCCAAGATACCAAGATAGAACTGAGATTTTTTTTTTTTTTTTGGTACGGGGAATTGAACTCAGGGGTACTTGACCACTGAGCCACATCCCCAGCCCTATTTTGTGTTTTATGTAGAGACAGGGTCTCACTGAGTTGCTTAGTGCCTTGCTGTTGCTGAGGCTGGCTTTGAACTCGCGATCCTCCTGTCTCAGCCTCCCAAAGTGCTGAGATTACAGGTGTGTGCCACCATGCCGGGCAGCACTGAGATATTTTAGTGGAGCAACAAAATGGATGTTGAAGCCAATACCGGAAAGGAAGTTTGATGATAACTATGATGAATTCAGTGTGGACATGCTGAATTTGCGGTAACTTTGGGACACTGATTCAATAAAATGACTAATAGTTACATTAGTTTAAGTGTTAAATCCTTCCAGAAACTCACCATTCCTGAGAAGCACAAATTTCTGTTTTCTTTTTAGTTTTGTTTTATTTTTTGGTGATGGGGTTGGAACCCAGAGTCTTGTGCAATCAAAACACTGGCTCTGCCACTAAGTTATACTCCCAGCCCCTCAAATTTCCTAACAAGACTTAACATTTACACTTTTTGCTACATCTCTTCCAGTTGCTCCGTGTAAACTGAAATTTAGTTCTTTAAAAGGGTGATAATGTCTGTAATCTCAGGGACTCTTGGCAAGCTGTTTCTAAACAAATATTTTCTTCTCCTTTCTGAGCATTCACACAAGGCCAGGTAAGGTACTAAATAATAGGGCAGAATGGAAACTGTAAGGATCAATTTGAATTGTCAATTTGATTGGATTTAGAGATGCCAAGGATTAAAAGCTTTATGGGTGTGTCTAGGAATGATTGGCATGTGGGATAGCCAACTGAAATGGAAAACCTCCCTAAGCATGAGCAGCACGGTCCAATAGGATGATGGCTTGGATGGAATAAAAGTTGGAAGAACAAGGAAGCAGCAGCAGATCCAACCTCTGTTCTTTTTGAATAGGTTCTTGATTGCTGCTATAATTGAGGATGTCAGACTCTCACATCTCTCTTCCAAAATGGACTCTTGCTAGTGATTCCCTAGAAGCCTTTGGTCTCTGACTAGGTAGCACTGTTGACCCCTCTGGTTCTGGGGCTTCAGCCTCTTGGACTGTGCAGCTACTGGTTCTTTCAGCTCTCCAGCCTGCAGATGGCCATTGTGGACTATCCAGCTTCGGGTCGCATAAGCAACCTAATAAGTCCCCCTTTTTAAATTATATTTTCTGTTGATTCTGTTCTTCTAGAGAACCCTAATATAGTAACAAATGACGACTTTGGCTCTTCTCTTATGTAACTTATAACAGAAGAGTTAAATGCCAATCTAATAATTATATAAGAAAAAATTACAGACGAGATTAGAGCAACTAATGGAAGTTATCAAGTAGGAATAAGAATATTTGGGAGGGAGGGTTAAATGTAGGGAAGTTTTGCCTAAGAAAGTGAAAATTCAGAGGGAAAGGAGAGAGATTTCTGGGCTAGAATAACAAAAACCCCTGTAGAGGGGGTGCACCTTGGTATTATGGAGAATTTAGAAAAGAACACACTTTTCCTTATCTATGAAACAGGTGGGGAAGGAGCCACTCTTGCCTATTTTGTCCCATAACAGCCACCATCTGGCCCCATGTTGCTACGACCTCATCCCACTGATTTCTGGGAGTTGTAGTTTCGACCTGAGCAAGGAGTCACGGCGGCCTCCATAGTAGGAGGCTGTGGGTCCGCCATGGCCTTGGCCCAGAGTTTCCGAGCCGCCAGGGCGCTATTCCCTGCACCTGCTTCTGTGGCCTGCGGTTAGTGGAGCGGGGCTTCAGTGCTGGGGCACGCGAGGGCCATGCTGGGGAGAGATGTGCAGGGGCAACTTGGTTGTTGGTCTGCAGGTTGGAAAAGATTGCAAAAGATTGCCGGGCTCTGCCTATGGGAGGGAGCAGAGTTCTCATCTTGTCCGCCTCTGCAGGGGTTCGCTGGGAGCCGAGCCGGCAGCAGAGCACTGGGCCTTCTCAACCCGGCGAGTTCCAGCCGCCGCCGAAACCGGTCATCGTAGACAAGCGCCGACCCCAGGACCACGACAGGAGGTGAGCCCAAGCTGGGCGGGAGGCGGATTCGCTTAGAGGTCTGGCTGAGCAGCCCGGCCCGGAACTCCCACTGCATGTGCGTGTGTGTAGGCTGCCTGGGTGCGTCCACCTAGAGTGCGTCCAGCCCAGTTGTGCCTTTATCGCTTCTCTCCAAGCCAGCACTGAACTTCTGTACAGTTTTAGTAAGTCAGAATTTCAAGTAGGAATTCCCTAGATTTGAAGCTCTTCTATACCAGAGTTTGCCTCTGAGGCGTATCTTGTTTATACTTGTTTGCATTCGGAGTTGGTCTTTTCTCCCCCAAACTCTTCACCATACTTAGAAATCTATTGGCCAAAACTTTGCTTTTCAAAACAGTCTTAAGTAAAATTCTCGTTCATTTAAATGAATATTGGTAGTCTAGGAGGTATGTGTACATTTAAAAGTAAGATTTATAGAAATGTTTCTGTAGAGCCTTGAGAAATATTTTTTAAAAGCTAATTTTAGGAGGAAAAAGTTGGTGTGATTAGAAGCTTTCTGAAAGGGCTGTAGGTTGTTGACTAGATGTGTATTTTTTTTTTAATTTAAAATATTCTGTAGTTCTAAACTGAAATAAACTTGGATTTAGGGAACCTAGCGATTCAGAGAAAGATATTCTTATAACATTTTTAATTTTATTTTGAAGGTGGAAAAATAAATTTCTTAGTGGCTAGCACTTAATAAAATTTATTTAAGGAATGTAAACTGTATACTCTGGAAACAATTTGGTAAAATGTAGAAAATTTGAGGTTATGTATAACTTTCCACCCAGAAGGCACTCAAAGATACTTTAACACATATGTATAAGAATACATGTATAAGAATGAACATGACATTATTGTAAATAACTAAAAATCAGGTGGCCTAGATACCCATCAGAGGGTAAATAGGGAAATATAATCATACATTGAAATATTGCACAGTAGTGAAAAAATGAACAAAGGAGAGCAAACTTAAGACATAGATTAATTTCACAAACATGATTTATGTAAAAAGAAACTTTTAGAATAATTGATATAGTACAATACCATTTTTATGAAGTTTAAAACCATGCTAAACAATATTATATATTGCCCAGGCATATATGCATGCATATATGAATATGCATGGGACATGTTCCACCTTCACCAAGAAGTCAAACCTAATGCGATAGTGGCATGAGCTGACATTATTATAATGTGCCTCATAATGTGACAGAGTAAGACGCTGCCATCATCTCCTGCAATATTCTTACAAAAAATGTTTAACCTCAGTCTAGGCATGTGGAAAAACATCCAGGACCCAGTGATGGTCTATAATATAGCTGGCCTTGAATTTTCTCTCTCTCCCTCTTTTTAAAATTTTTTTATCCTCCACCTCACCCTTGCAAATGTAGGCAAGGGCTCTACTAAGGGACCTACATCCCTACTCTGTCCTTGACTTTTCAAAAGAGTCAATGTAATAGAAATACAAAGCTGGGAAAATAGTACCAGTTTGAGACTAACAGCCAGATAAAATGTGTAAAGCTTGATGATATTTCGAATTAGGCAATAAACAGATATAAAAGATCTTTCCAGGATAATTAAATACATTTGAGTATGAACCATATTAGAATACAGTATTGAATGAATGCTGATTTTCTTAGTTGTCATAAAGGTATTGTCATAATGTGTTATGGAGTAAGTCCTTGACCTTCTCAATTATTGAGAATAATATGCTTTGCTATTTGATATTTTCAAACGTTTAGGAAAAAATATGCACATATAAAGCAAGTATAGCAATTTTAGCAGTTGGTAAAGGTACATGGTTATGGTTGTATGCCAACTCTGGTTGGTTTGAGAATTTTCAGTTGAAAATTGAAGAAAAGAAAAATTTATGGGGATAATAACCAAATTTACAATAGTAGAGTAGGAGGGATGCACAGGAGCTTCAACTACATTGCTAATTTATTTATTAAGATGGGTGAATATTAATTTTAATGTCATTTAGTTTTTTTGTATGTGAAATATTTCATAACAAGTTTAAAATCAGTTAAGAAAATAGGAAGATTTTTAAAGTCAGTTTGTAATTGGTGTTTTATGTGTTTATACCTTTTTCAACATAATTTATTGTTACAGCTCAATATGAGGCCTGTGGTTATGGTCATAGGTTTTAGAGACTGACAGACATATTTACATTTAAATCTGGACTTGGTAAGTTTATAATTAATATAATAATGGATCAGTTACTTATATTATTCAAGCTTCAGTTTCTTCATCTTTATAAAAGAATTGATGACACTAAACCCATCTAGTCTCTAAAAACATTAATTTATGCTGTGTTAGTCAGCTTTCTGTTGCTGTGACAAAACACTTGAGGTAATCAATTTAAAGGAGGAAAGATTTATTTTGGCCCATGGTTTCAGACGTTTTTTCAGTCCATTGTTACTTGGATGTGTCCTTGTTGCTCTTGGCCTGTAGCATAGTAAGTAGATCATGGAATGAATGTGTGGTAAAAGAAACTGCTCATTTCATGGTGGTTGGGGAGCAAAAAGAGAGAGGTCGGGGTCCAAAATAACCCTGAGAGACATTCCTCTACTGACCTAACTTCCTTCTTCGGAGCCCCACCTCCTAAAGGCTCCACTGCCTCCCAGTAGCACCAACCAAACCTTTAGCATATGAGCCTTTGGGGTTGTATTTGAGATCTAAACTATATCAGCTACTTAGATGTTTTATAAAGCTTTTAAACAAAATTCTAGGTCAGGAATTCTTAACTATTTTCATGAACATCAACAATTTCAGAGACCACAGTTTTAGGAATAATATTGCCCATGTCAATACCATATTTTTCCATTTCTTTTTTAAAGCAACAGGTTTTTTCTTCTAGTGGCCTAAGTTTGCTTTTAATTTATTTTGTTTAATTTATATTTTTCACAGGTTCTTGAGTCCTGAATTTATTCCTCCAAGGGGAAGAACAAATCCTCTGAAATTTCAAATAGAAAGAAGAGATATGTTAGAAAGGAGGAAAGTACTCCACATTCCAGAGTTCTATGCTGGTTAGTAAAAGCTGGATGCCTTTATTCTTAGTAGTTGGAAGGTTAATTTCCCCTAGAGCAAAGAACACTATTCTTCACATATCAGAGTTTTGCCCTTAGGATGCACTTATTCCTAATATTTTATTAAAATTTTTAGGAAGGAAAATTACCTAGAAGTGTTATTTGTTTCTGCATCTCATGTACAAATTCATTTCTCTTTTGAATTGGTAGGAAGCATAGTACGTGTTACCACAGCTGACCCATATGCCAGTGGAAAAATTAGCCAGTTTCTGGGGATTTGCATCCAGAGATCAGGAAAAGGACTTGGAGCTACCTTTATTCTTAGGAATACCATTGAAGGACAAGGTAAGCTTAATTTTATTATTTTAATTGTCTAGAAAATGGTGTCTAAGGATTCCTCTTTATTTTCTGCTTCCTGGAACAAGACATCTGAAACTTAAAAGTGAATTGGTAGGGGGCAAGGGGCACCTCTGAGGAAAGATAAGGAACTTCTGGCCTTAGAATGGATGGAGAATTGTAAATTGTGGTTACAGCTTACATACATTCGGTGGTCTACTTTTTCTTGAAGCTTCCTTTATTATAGGGACAACAGCCATTAGAAGTGGACTCACTATAGTAACATGAGGGGAGGAAACAAGTGACTATAAAGCAGTGCAGTGATATTCCTTTTAGGAGTAAACAATCTATGAGAACCTTAAGACAGACATAACAATGTTCTTATGAATTACTTGCTCCTAAGATGAATGATATACAGTAAATGTTGGATTGAATCCTGATGCTTATGTTGATTATATATAATAGGATTTGTATTTCTCTTGGGATTATTTCAGAAAAAATCATTTGTTAATACAAATGGCATAATTAAATTATTACTTGTGGTACCTTGACATACTTGAAGCTTTTCCTAGCTTGCTTCATGTGGAGGACCCCAAAGTGTTAACAAACTTAGGTCATTTGTATAAAACATAGCTTATCTTTTTTTTTTTGATTCAGTGCTTGTCTTTGGTTTTACAAAGCATCTTGTATTTTCTACATAATATAGTAAAATGTAGAACATTTGCAGTGTATCAATAAAACATGTAAATTTTCTGATTAAAAAAAGTCCATCCTTAAGAGAGGCTTCTAAACTGGGCACAGTGGCACATGCCTGTAATCCCAGCACTTTGGGAGGCTGAGGTAGGAGGATCATGAGTTCAAAGCCAGCCTCAGCAATGGCGAGGTGCTAAGCAACCCAGTGGTTTAATCCCTGGTACCAAAAAAAACAAAAAGAGGCTTCTAAACCAAACTTAAAATAACATTTACTTTTTAAGATCATTAATCTCATTACTCTTAAAATTGATGATTAGTTTTTAATCAAGTAACTGGGAAATAAACAAGAACATGGTATAGAGATTGCATTTACTCAGACTTTCTGTAAGTTAATGCATGTTATCAGAATTGAGCAGATATGTGACAACATGTTTATAGAAGATATTTTTCTTTAGGCTTTATTATTTTCATTCAGCTTTTCTCACTTTTTTCTTTGTTCTTTGTAGCTCACTTTTTATTTAAATGGATTTTAATTCATTTCTATTTTTTTCAGTACTCTTTTTTTTTTTTTTTTTTATATTAGGGATTGAACTCAAGGGTGGGCACTTAACTGTCGAGCCACACACATCCCTAGCCTGTTTTTTATTTTTTATTTTGAGATAAAGTCTCACTAAGTTGTTTAGGGCCTCCCTAAGTTGCTGAGGATGGCCTCAAATTTTCAATCCTTTTGACCTAGCCTCCTGTGTCACTAGGATTATAGACATGTGCCCCCATACCTATCGTCAATACTCTTCATCTTAAAAATTACAAATTTATGTCACATTTTCTACATGTAAAATCTTGTGCTAGTTACTTATGAAATAGCTTTTACCGTAGTATGCTGTATTTGAAGGAATCTTGATTTAGATTCTAAGAATGTTTTCTTTTTTAGGTGTTGAGATTTGCTTTGATCTGTATAATCCTCGTATCCATGAGATCAAAGTGATCAAATTAGAGAAAAGGCTGGATGATAGTTTGCTTTATTTACGGGATGCCCTTCCTGAATACAGCACTTTTGATATGAATATGAAGCCAGTAACGCTAGAGTCTAGCAAAGAAATTCCTGTTAATAAGGTATGTATTGTACATTTGGAGCTGAAAGTACATATAAAATAAGAAAGAGTCATCTTAATGAAAACTTTAGAAGAATTTTTATGTATGTGTAAGCCTAATTTTTCTTCTTTTTTTAATCTTGCTTAGCTGAAAGTAAAAATGAAGCCTAAGCCTTGGTCCAAACGCTGGGAACGTCCATATTTTAATATTAAAGGAATCAGATTTGATCTTTGTTTATCTGAAGAACAAATGAAAGAAGCTCAGAAGTGGAGTCAACCATGGCTTGAGTTTGATATGATGAGGGAATATGATACTTCAAAAATTGAAGCTGCAATATGGGAAGAAATTGAAGCATCAAAAAAATCCTGATTCTGAGAAAGCATTTGGTTACTTGCTAAAGATGTACTGGTTGTCAGAGGATTTATTTTAAATCCAATTTACTTTCATTTATAAGAAATAGTCATTAAATTAACTAAGCATTTATTATTAGTATGTTAAAATATAAAATTTGCACACTAGTTTATTACTCTAAAAAGAGAAATATATATACCAAATGGCCCTGTGTTCATTTCTTTACTGGAAACAAAGCTACAGTGGAAGTCAGAGCAGTATCAGAATGTTCTTTAGTGAGCATAAGGCAAGGAGAATGGGTGGGATTTTTTTTTTTAATTATGAAGTAAATCATTAATACCGAATATTGTGTGATTTAAAGAATCATAAAATGAACGTTCATGTAACCACCATTGACTTAAGAAATAGAACATTTAGTAACACCTATGAAAGTTAAGACAGGATATTTACTAAGATCTAAAACCGCCTGTTTGTCTGCAGTGGTAGCCCTCCTTCACCCCGGTGTACACGCCATCCTGACTTTGTTAATTATTCCCTTGCATTTCTTTGAGTTCATTGCCTACATATATATTTCTAAACAAAATATTTTTGAAAAACCTGTTAGCAACTATAAAAGATAATATTGCCATTATTACATAATTAAGGTTTCAAGGAGAACATGATATTCTTTGGGTCGTAGTCTGGCTTTAGCTTTCTTGAGAGTTCACTGGCTAAGGAACTCTCGAGGAAGTTCATGGCTAAGGTTATAACTGAGTTCTGCTAACTGGAGGATTTACCTCAGGACATCTGGCAGTGTTATAGTGTGGACTGGGCGATTGATGTCTGGCAGAAATGTGGTCAGAGGGAGCAAACAGTATTTTCTGATTATCAGAGCCACGATGAATTAAACTCCAGCTCTTAGGCACAGGTCAAAACAGAATACTTATGTGGGGTGATACAAATGTCTTTACTCGTATGTGAACTGAGCATGAGTTGGAAAACTTTACCACAGATACTATATATGGTAAAGACTAGCCTGTATGTACAGTACTAACCTGGGTCTTGAAGACAGTCCTGCACCTGTCAGTTGAATCATGCTCAGATCTGCTCTCTAGTGCCTAGCTGTATTGGGCTTTGGTGTGTGGAGCTGTTTTTGTGTACTAACTCATTTTGGTGGAGCGCATTCTTTGGTAGGTTCCAAAGAAAGTATCTGTGGAGAAATAATTTTTGAGACCTTGCATGTCTACATTGATACTTCATAGAATTTTGTTTTATTTGTTAATGATTGATTGCAACACTGGATATTGGACCTAGGGCCTTTGTACATGCTAGGCAAGCATGAGCTACACCTCAGCTTTTTATTTTTGAGACAGGGTCTTGCTTAGTTGCCCAAGCTGGCCACAAACTTGTGACCTTTCTGCCTCAGCCTTCTGAGTAGCTGGGATTATAGGCGTGCATCTTGTGCCCAGCCAGCATTTTAGATGGGAAGTAATTTTCCTTCAGGATTTTAAAGGTACTACCCTACTGTCCTTTTGTTACCAGTGTTGAGAAATACAAAGCCATTTTGATTTCTGCCCCATGCATATGACTTGAAAGCTTGTTCTGCTTTAAGTGTATAAAAATCTCTACACCTATTTTCACTGATTGTCTCATTTTTCATACATATCTTTCCTAATTTCTTTTAGTTTTTTGTCTCTGTTGTCCTTTTCCTCTTCGAGCATATTTTAGATGATTGTTTAAAGTTTGTCCATTAAGTTTAATGTCTGCTTTTCAGGGATGGTTTCCATTTGTTTTGTTTGACTAGATTATACCATCCTTCATCTTTATATGCCATGTGATTATTTTTGGTTGTTGAAGACTGGGCATTAGAATATCCAGTGTGGTTACTCCCAAGTCAGATATACCCTCTTCCCTAGGGTTAACTTTATTTTCATTATTGAAGGCGATTGTTGTCTTTTTTTCTTTTAGTCTATTTGTTTAGTGATATTTCCAAACTTTTTTTTTTTTTCAAAGATTGTATTAAGCCTGTTCCTTTAGCATCTTGACAGTGCGGCCAGGGTCCAGTTCTGGGAAGACAGCTGCTGTCTTCATGACTGCTGGGACACCAAGGAGGGAAAAGGGAATGGCAAGCAAAAAAATGTCATCATGTGTTCCTTTCATTTTAAAGTTGCCTTTTTCTTGCTTAAAATTTTTTTTAAACTATTCTTTCAGACTTCTAACAAAACTGTGGCTGTTCCTGCTTGTTTTTCAGTGTTTCTATGGGAGGACAAAAAATTGGATTTGCCTGTTCCACCATTTTGCTCAAATGTGTGGTTTATAAATCACCCTTCAGTATTGTGATGGGACAGTTCTGTAACAAGAAGTAACTCCTTGAGTCTTCTGTTTAAATCACAGAATTCAAAAGATTAGAGGTCTCTTCTGTGAGGATGAGGAAAATGGTACATAGTCATCATCTGGTATCCAACCTAATACAGTGTAAATGCTATGAAAATAATTGTTATATTTAGGGAATAATGGCAAGGAAAAAACAAGAAAGTGAACATGTTCAATACAGATACTTGTGTATTTACTTGTGGTACTGGGGATTGAATCTAGGGTGCTCTCCCTCTGAGAACAACCCCAGCTCTTTTTAAAAAAATTTTAAAATTTGTTCTTTTTGGATATATGTGACAGAGTGTATTTTGACATATTGAACCTGCATGGAGTATAACTTCCCATTCTTGAGATTCTACATGATGTGGAGTTATACTGCTGGTGTATCTATGTGTGAACATAGGAAAGTTAGGTCTGATTCATTGTCTTCCCTGTTCCCATCCCCCATCCCTCCCTTCCCATCATTTCTTTGTCTAATCCAATTAACTTCTATTCTTTGCTTCCCCCTCCCCCTTTATTGTGTGTTTGCATATGCATATCAGAACATTTGTCTTTTGGTTTTTTGGGATTGGCTTATTTCACGTGGCATGATAGTCTCCATCCAGTTCCATCCATTTATTGGCAAATAACATAATTCCATTCTTTATCCCTTAATTCCATTGTGTATATTTTCCTGATCCATTCATCTGCTGAAGGGCACCTGGGTTGGTTCCATAGCTTAGCTATTGTGAATTAAGCTGCTGTAAACATTGATGAGGCTGTGTTACTATAGTATGCTGATTTTAAGTCCTTGGGTATATACCGAGAGAAGGGATAGGTGGGTCAAATCGTGGTTCCATTCCAGGTTTTCTGAGGAATCCCCTTACTGCTTTCCAGAGTGGTTGCGCCAATTTTACAGTCCTACCAGCAATGTATGAATGTCTTGTTACTTGTAGTCTTGATAATTGCCATTTTGACTAGAGTGAGATGGAATTTCAGTGTTGTTTTAATTTGTATTTCTCTAGTTGCTACAGATGTTGAAAATTTTTTCATGTAGTTGTTGACTGATCGTATTTCCTCGGTGAAGTGCCTGTCCAGTTACTTTGCCTATTTGATTGGGTTATTCATTTATTTGGTGTGAAGGTTTTTGAGTTCTTTATATATTCTGGAAATTAATGCTCCATCAGGTGGAGGTGGAAGAGATTTTCTTCCATTCTGTAAGATCTCTCTGCACGTTCTTAATCGTTTCCTTTGCTGGGAAGATTTTTAGTTTGAATACTACATCCCATTTATTGATTCTTGATTTTACTTCTTGCACTTTAGGGGTCTTGTTGAGGAAACTGGTTCCTAAGCTGACGTGATGGAAAGTTGGGCCTACATTTTCTTCTGGTTGGTGCAGGGTCTTTGGTCTAATGCCTAGGTCCTTGACCCACTTATGAGTTGAGTTTTATGCAGGGTGAGACATAGGGGTTTAATTTCATTCTGCTGCATATGGATTTACAGTTTTCCCAGTACCAGAGGCTATCTTGTCTCCAATGTATGTTTATAGCGCCTTAGTCTAGTATGAGACAACTGTAATTATGTGGGTTTGTCTCTGTGTCTTCTGTTTCATTGGTCTTTATGTCTTTTTGGTGCCGATACCATGCCATTTTTGTTACTATAGCTCTGTAGTATAATTTAAGGTCGGAGCCGGGCGCGGTGGCTCAAGCCTGTAATCCCAGCACTTAGGGAGGCTGAGACAGGAGAATCGCGAGTTCAAAGCCAGCCTCAGCAATGGCGAGGTGCTAAGCAACTCAGTGAGACCCTGTCTCTACATAAAACACAAAATAGGGCTGGGGATGTGGCTCAGTGGTCGAGTGCCCCTGAGTTCAATCCCCAGTACCA
>CM053411.1:22776620-22858042 GCA_028644305.1 Xerus rutilus | reverse complement strand
TAATAATAATAATTTAAGGTCTGGTATCGTGATGCCTCTTGCTTCACTTTTCTTGCTAAAGATTGCTTTGGCCATTCTGGGCCTCTTACTTTCCTGAGTGAATTTTGTGACTGATTTTTCTCTTTCTGTGCAGAACATCATTGGAATTTTAATTGGAATTGCATTAAATCTGTATGGTGCTTTTGGTAGTATGGGCACTTTGGCATTATTAATTCTGCCTATCCATCAATATGGGAGATCTTTCCATCTTCTAAGGTCTTCAATTTCTTTCTTTTGTGTTCTGTAGTTTTCATTGTAGAGGTCTTTCACCTCTTGTTAGAATGATTCCTAAATATTTTATTTTTTGGAGGCTATTGTGAATGGGATACTTTTCCTAATTTCTCTTTCAGTTGATTCATCATTGATGTATAGCAACCCAATTGGTTTATGGGTGTTCATTTATTCTGCTACTTTGGTGAATTCATTTGAGTTCTGGAAGTTTTCTGGTAGAGTTTTTCGATCTTCTAAATATAGAATCATGTTGTTGGCAAAGAGGGATAGTTTGAGTTCTTTTCCTATTCATATCCCTTTAATTTCTTTATTTTACCTAATTGTTCTGGCTTATCCCCAGTTTTTTAATTTTTTAATTTTTTTTTATTTCATTTTTTTTACTTTGAGACAAGGTCTTCCTAAGTTGCAGAGGCTGGCCTTAAATTTGTGATCTTCCTGTCTCAGCCTCCCGAGGGTGGATTTTTTAAAGAATATTTCTGATCTGTGGTTGGTTGAAGCCATGGATAGAAGGACCTGTGCATATGGAGCGCTGAGCATATCTAAATTTTAATTATTTTAGGAATAGGCTCTTTTAAGCCCACCCAGAAGGGTGTATGCTACACTGCAAAGCATTTCATGTCTCAGTGTTTATAACAACCTTGTGAGATGGGTGTTTATTTTCAGATATTAGCTTTAGAAAGCTCATCTAAAATAAAACTCAAGTTTCTGGGAACTCTTTAGAAACCGTTTTTAAAAAAGTATCCAAACTAATTATATAAGAATCTGTGGGAAGATGAAGATGGGTGTTGATATTTTTGAAAGCTTTTCATGTGATGGGAATGTCCTGCTAGGTTTGAGAACCATTGTACTTAACATTCTGCCTGCTGTACAAACAGCAGAATGGAAGTTAAATTCAAGGCTGGTCATTTTGCTCCATTTTAGTTAACTGACCAAAATGCCTAGGGAATGTATTCAACCAAGGGAGCAGTGACCAATTTACCCTGGTTTACCCAGGACCTTCCCAGTTTTAGCACTGGAGTTCCCATGTCCTAGGAAACTCCTCAATCCTGGTTAAACCTGGATGACTGGTGAGTCTACAAAGCAGTTATTTATGGAATTAATCTAACATTTATTCTTTAAACATCCTAAATGTGTTTCTAAAAATTAGAGCACAAAGAGAAGTGGTTCACTATGTATTTATTGATCTGTTTTCAAGTTTGCTTATTCTTTTTTTCTGGTAGTCCAAATTTACCAAGAGCTTCTCTGGTTGTTTTCATTTCAGCTATTGTTACTTTTTTTTTTTAACTCCTAACTTCAGTTTTGTTTCTTTTTAAAGAACAATTTCTCATGGTTAAAGAGATACATGTTTCTATCCCTTTGTTCTCTGATACAATGTTATATCTTCCTTTACTTCTTTTGGGCAGTCGTGTGCCAGGGTTTGAACTCAGGGGCACTTGACCACTGAGCCACATCCCCGGCCCTATTTTGTATTTTATTTAGTCACAGGGTCTCACTGAGTTGCTGAGGGCCTTGCTTTTGTTGAGGCTGGCTTTGAACTCTTGATTCTCCTGCCTCAGCTTCCAAGCCACTGAGATTATAGGTGAGGGCCACTGTGCGTGCCCAGCTTCCTTTACTTTCTTAATCTGAGTTTCATTTAGTTTGGTGAAAGTTTATTATGGCCAGTCTTTTTCTGATATATCTGATGTCTGGTTGCTCTGACAGGCCTTCCTAGTGCCTGCTTTTCTACTGGCATTTGGGTCATATTTTTCTGTTTCTTTCCATGCCTCTTTGTATGGCAAGTCAACCTTTAACCTCAATAAGAAACTGATGAACTGTCTTCTAAAGTAGTTACTCCATTTTTCACTTTCATCATCAATATGAGTGTTCCAATAGCTCCACATTGTCTTTTTCAACATTATAATAAATATGAAATGGTATACTGCTATAGTTTTGATTTTTTTCCCCCCAGAGAACCTAAGATGTTAGAGTATTTTGTTTAAATTTCTAATTTTGATGAAGTGCAATTCTTTTTTTAATTTTCCTTTCATGGTAAATTCTTTGTGACCTGACCAAGAAATTTTTACCTGCACCCAAATCAAAAATACTCTCCTATGTTTTTTTCTAGAAGTCTGTTTCTGAGTTTTCCATTTAGATCTATGGTCCATCTCTATTTTTATGGTGTGCGTATGTCTGTGTGTGATGAGATGGAGTCGAAGCCCTTTTAGATATCTAGTTGTTCTACCAATATGGGTGTGCTTTCCCCATTGAATTGACTTGGCCTTTTACTCAAAAACTATATAAATATAGGTCTCTTTCCTGGACTCTTTATTCTAGTCCACTGACATATTCATCTATTCTTATTCCAATACCACAGTGTCTTGATTACTGTGGTTTTATAGAGTCTTGAAAATCAGATATTCCAAGTCTTCCAAACTGTTCAAGATTGCTTTGGCTATGTTCAGGTCTTTGCACTTTGAAAATTTAAAATCAGTGAGTCTATTTTTTCTTTAAAAAAAAAAAAAAAAAAAAAGCCAAGTGAAGACTGGGGGTGTGGCTCAATGGTAGAGTGCTTGCCTGGTGTGTATAAGGCCCTGGGTTCAATCCCTAGCACTGTTTAAAAAATAAAAATAAAAAAAAAGCCTAGTGAAATTTTGGTAGTTAATGCATTAAATATACAAATTAATTTAAAAGAACAAACATCTTAACCTAAATTAAGTTTTCTGATTCATGAACATGCTGTATCTCTCCTTCTAGTTAGGCCTTTTACAAAATGAAATCTTAAACAGGGCTGTCTGGGGATGTAGCTCCGAAGACTCCTGGGTTCAAACCGCAGTAGTACATGTGCATACACACACACACACACACACACACACACACACACACACACATTATGTTTCGAATTAGATCACTAGTTTCTAATCAGATAACTAGCATGCCCTGACTTTGATTCATATAATGATCTTGCTAAATTCACTTTTTATTTCTGGTTGATCTTGTTAAATACATTTTTTAGTTTTTCTTTTCCTCCTTTTTTCTTCTTCCTATGTGAGATTTTCTGTGTAAGTGGTCACATAATCTATGAATGACTATATGGCTCCTTTCAATGTCTGTTTTTCTTGACTGATTGGCTAGAAACTCCAGAACAATGCCAAACAGAAATGCTGAAAGCAGACATCTTACTTTGTTTAATGTCTCACCATTATGTGTTTTTCACGATGGCCTTTACCAGACCATGGAATTTATATTCTTAGTTTGCTGAGAGGTTTTATATTGTAAAGGGGTGCTGAATTTGTCAGATGCTTCTGTAATCATTGAGATGATTGGTTCTGTAGTCATCTGGACATGGTTTTTCTCCTTTATTCTGTTTATGGGTGAATTACACAGATTGGCTCTAAATTTTTTATTTTTTAAATTGTTTTGGTACTGGGGATGGAACCTAGGGGTGCTCTACCATTGAGCTACATCCTCAGCCTTTTTTTTCTGAGACAGATTCTCACTAAATTGCCCAGGCTGACCTTAAATTGTCATCTTCTTGCCTCAGACTCCCAAATAGCTGGGATCATGAGGCATGGGACTCAATGTTAAATCAAACTTGACTTACTGGAATAAATCCTGTTTAGTTATGGTGTACTATCACTTTATATACACACTGTTAGGTTTAATTGGCTAAGGACCCCCTCCCCCATGTTTTGAAATAATTAAAGTCCTTAATAAATGTTTAAGGACTTTTATTTCTTTACTCATGATGGACTTTTATTTACTCATGTGATATGTTTTATCTTTTCCAAGTTCTATATTACATGGTATTTCTTATGTTATCTACATTTGTAAGTATCATTTTGTCAAGGGCCTAAGCAATGCAAAAATCAATTGTGTTGGGGTAGTTTTTCCATCATGATAAACATAAAAGTCATCTGTCTAACCTATAAAAATTATATTATTTTCCTTTTTGCAGTGCTAGGGATTGAACCCAGGATCTTAGACATGCTAGGAATATGCTCTACTACTGAGTTACATTCCTCTTTGCATGCTTTAAGTGAACAAAAAGCTGTAAAAATTCAACACAACAAAAAAATAAGATATGAGATGAGTGGTCAAATCCACATTTTGTTCTTGCCAGTTGTATCCTCTCCATTCCATCCATTTCACAGGAATAGAAAGAAAAAAAAATTTGCATTCATGATTAGGTAAGTGTCACAAAAATTTATGAATTACATGACAGATAAAACCTTTAAGTTATTTACACTTTGGGCATAATGAAGTTTAAAGACTATTAGAATAGTTGAATGTTTTAATATTTTTCATTATATGACAAGCAAGAGAAGCATTTCTGTCTAAAAATCTTAAGGGAACACATTCGACATATTTCTAGTTAAAAATACAAAAGTCAGAGGCTAATTTCCAAATGTACACTTTAATAATAAAAATTTTACACATTTCAAATGCAATAAAGTCTCTGCCATTTATGCAAAAACAAAACTTTACACACACATACTTTTTCTTTTTTGCGGGGAGGGTATAGGGGAATTGAACTCAGGCACTCAACCACTGAGCCACATCCCCAGCCTTATTTTGTATTTTTTTTTTTTGGTACTGGGGATTGAACTCAGGGGTACTTGACCACTGAGCCACATCCCCAGCCCTATTTTGTGTTTTATGTAGAGACAGGGTCTCACTGAGTTGCTTAGCGCCTCGCCATTGCTGAGGATGGCTTTGAACTCGCGATTCTCCTGTCTCAGCCTCCCTAAGTGCTGGGATTACAGGCTTGAGCCACCGCGCCCGGCTCTTATTTTGTATTTTATTTAGAGACAGGATCTCACTGAATTGCTTAGTGCCTTGCTGTTGCTGAGGCTGGCTTTGAACTCATGATCCTCCTTCCTCAGCCTCCCTAGCTGCTGGAATTACAAAAGTGTGCAGCCACCATGCCCGGCCACATACTTTTATAAACAGAGAAAAATATCTGAAGGGATAACATTAAGATGAAAACAGTATTTATTGATAGAGAGAGTCACTATGTGGGAATGCTAAATGCTTTTGAGCAATGGTCTAATCAAAAAGCAGTAACTTGCTAAAAAGAAACGACTTAGCATACCCCAAAATATCTTACACAAAATTAAAGAAAAGTGACAAATGAGAAAGACTATTTGCCACATAGGACAGGTGAAAAAAAAAATCAGTATTTTTTACAATATAAAGGCCTTCAAGCCCATAAGAAAAAAAAATGAATGGATATTTTAAAAAGAATTATGAATGGTCAAACCCAACACATGTTCACTAACAGCCAAAACAAAATAATTACAATTCTTTTTAACTGTCAAATTTGCAGTGAATTAAATAACTTTCTGGTAGGGATTCAGTGGTACTCTCATGCTTATTTGGTCTTGATACAAGAAATCGGTAGAGATTTCTGAGGGACAATTTGACTATGAGTTAACACATAATTCATTCTAATTAAGATTTCCTTATTAATTTTTTTGTAAACAAGAGTAGTTCAAATAAGTACAACTTAAACATAGTTTTATGGTCAAAGCAGAGGACTTATTTGCTCCCCTGTGGCAAAATAGATACATCTGAGGTTTCTCCAGCTCCCCTCTTAACTTGGAAAAGTAGAGAATCAGACATACAGATTGAACTCTTAATGCTCCTGTGCTTTTAAAAGGCAATCTTCCAGGAGAGCAGAAGGTAGAGTGTGCAGGGAATGGAGGGAGGAGTTCTGCTTTTTGGAAATCCTAACCTCCATTACAAGGAATAAAAAGGCACTGGATTTTAGTACTTTCCCATAAAGTTTACTCAAAGTACTTTTTTTTTTTTTTTTGGTACTGGGGATTGAACTCAGGGGTACTCCACCACTGAGCCACATCCTCAGCCCTATTTTGTGTTTTATGTAGAGACAGGGTCTCACTGAGTTGCTTAGCACCTCGCCATTGCTGAGTCTGGCTTTACTCAAACTTCTTTAATTAGTGATTTAAGATGGTCTAGGTGATATTCTTCTATTAGAGATTCTGCTTGATTCAAAGCTTTTATTTTTACCAGAATAAGAATTATTTCCTTGACTTCATTCCTGAAAAACAAAATAAGGAAACATTGCCCTCTTTAAAAATGTTTCAGGGCTGGGAATGTAGTTCAGTGGCAGAGTAAGTGCTTAGCATGTACAAGGTCCTAGGTTCAACTTCCAAAGCAGTAGCACCACCACTACCACCACCAATAAAATGTGATATATGAAGGCACAGTGATCAACTCGGGACCCACTTATTAGTCATTACTCCAAAACAAAAGCTTAACATTAAGTCAATACCTAATATAGTATGAAATACAGAGATGCTGCCTTCTTCCCCTACAGCCACAGACTGCATGACATTTTGATCAATGACAAACTACTGAAAATTCTATTGCCCAGTGACACTGCAGGCATCATAACATATTTCAATGCATTACTCACATGTTTGCAGGGATGCTGCTGTGAACAAGTGGGACATATACAATTAAAAATACCAAAACTTTTGGTAGCGCTGAGCTGCTATCAGATTGTGTGGGCCATTATGGTGGAAGCCACTGGGAATATTTACCCCAAGGCATTAGCAAATGTTACAAGTTTGGCCCTTTTCATGTAAATTTTTTCAAGAGGCAATTTACCAGAACACTACCATATTTAATTCTGTAAACATCTGATGCTATGAATGAGACATTCAGACCACAGATCTAGCTATTGTAGGGTAAAAACCAGGATGCACACCTGTATTGAACGAGTGCTGAATTTTAAAAAAATGGTCAAGAAATTTTAAAATACATGGAGTTTTTTCAGTGCTGGGGATCAAATCCATGGTCTCTCGTGTGGTAAGCAAGCACTCTATTACTGAGCTATAACCCCAGCCCTCATTTAAAATGTTTAATAAGAGGTTTTTTATTTAGAGTTTTGATCCTAAATTCCCGTATGTATGTTTTGGAAGTACTATTTTGGGAGAGATTTTTCATTCAGAAATATTAATATGCATGAAGTGTGACTATAGTGAGCCATCCCAAAGGTAACCATAAAAACATCTATTGATTTTACCAAGTCTCAGCAAATTTTAAAGAAGCGTAGTGAAAGTACAAATCTTCCTAAAAATTATACAAAATTTCTAAGAATTGCTGAGATCATTCAAAATCTTCAAACTATGCTTATGGAAGTTAAAATGAAACGTGGGCTGGGGCTGTAGCTCAGTGGTAAAAGCACTTGCCTGGCACGTGTGAGGCACTGAGTTCAATCCTCAGCACCACATAAAAATAAATAAATAAAAATAAAAGTATTGTGTCCATCTATAACTAAAAAAAAAAAAATTAAAAAAAATAGAAACATGCCTTACCTGATTTCATCCCTAGACAATTTATGTGCAGACTGCAATAACAACTGAATGAAGTTTTCTAGCTGGGGAATAGATGTCCTCGTAGCACAATTTTCGAACCATTTTTCTGGTAGACATATTGCTACCTGTTAGTCAAAACACATGGCTGGTTTATGATAATAATAATTATCTAAGGACTCTTGCTAACATAATCTCACAGTGATTATGCAAACTGAGTATTATTCTCCCCATATTATAGTTTATGATTTAATACAAATTTTGGGAAATTTCCCTTTTGTGAAAGGTTATATACCATTTTAAAAATTCATTCTTTATTGCTAAGAGCTTAAAACAATACTTTTATGAATATTCTTTAGTAGTGCTTGTAATTCTACACTTGTGTATTCCTGGGCCATAAAATCCACATAAAACATAACTTATAACTAACAACCACAATGCCTAGACAAAAAATACCTCAGTCAACCTAACTGTATTTCACCTAGTATATAATCTACATAAACAAATTAGAGTTAAGGAACTAAGTGCATGATTCTAAGATATACAGGGTGAAAAGAAAAATTAATTATGCTTTTGACAGTCTACCAATTTCATACATTGCTTTAAATGTCCATGGAAGCCAAATGAGTCAACACTGTGCATTCAATTGTTCTTTTGGAATAAAACAAATCCACAACAGTAACAAATGGCATTTTTGTGTGCGTGTGTGTGCGCCAGAGATTGAACTCAGGTATACTCAACCACTGAGCCACATCCCCAGCCCTATTTGTGTTTTATTTAGAGACAGGATCTCACCAAGTTGCTTAGTGCCTCTCCGTTGCTGAGGCTGGTTTTGAACTCGAGATTCTCCTGTCTCAGCCTCCCTAAATGCTGGGATTATAGGTGTGTGCCACTGCGCCCGGCTACAAATAGCATTTTATAATCATCTGCCTAAAGGCAATGCATGATTTTGGGAAAAGTTTTAGTAAAGTCAGCAAAATGTTTAAAAAAGAAATAAAAGGATTCATGTGTGGCTTAGTGGTAAGGTGCTTTCTTAGCATGAGTGAGGCCCTGGGCTTGATCCCCAGAAATAAATTAAAAAAGGAACGGGTGAAGGAGCTGAGGAGGAAGGAAAAATCTGAGACTCTTTGTAAAAAGGAATTTATGAAAAACAGGTTATGCTACACTTGGTAGGACTGAGATCAATATTTACTGAAAAAAGGAAGTTGGGAGAAAAATTAAAATGAACCAAATATTATAAAATATGTTCAATGAAAATTCCAAGAAGTACTTTCTAAAATAAATATGGTTAGTCAGCATTAAAAATACAGTGTAAAAAAAAGCAGGTGTGTGTGTGCTGAGGGTATAGCTCAGTGGTAAAGCACATGCTTCATCTGTGTGAGGCCCTGGGTTTGAACCCAAGCAGCAGCAACAGTAACAACAAACAAAAAAATCTGAAAAACTGTGGTTGAGAGAAAAATTTTATCGTAGTTCTTAATGACCTTCAGTAACTTAGAAAAAGAAGTCAGACACTTTGTGATTGAAAAAGGCTGAAGAAGATCATAAAATTTGTTATGTAAACTACTTTTCAAAAGTTTCAAAACCAGCCTTTACTGGCTTGGAATTTAATGTCATATGTACTTGCTTGCCCTATATTTTGTATCACAAGTATCAGTAAAATTCTCATGTAACCAAGGAGTTTGCACATAAATGAGACTAGAATTTAAACCCACATTTTTTTGGTCTGCTTTTCTAGCCACATATTGTAGAAAGAATGTTGTATAAACATATTTTGTCTTCTCTACTTCAGTCTTTATTTTCAAAGGGGACTCACTAAACCTGAAACACAGTACAGATGACGATTTAAGTTTTTGATAGGTAATGTCCAAATCTGTACACAATATGAAAACTACAGTCAGAAAAATCATGGTTGGCTACGTATGGTACATAATTTCATTTGCATTTTTTAAAAAAAATTATGAAGTACATATTTTCTCGTATACTTAAAAATTCTTCAACTACATGACTTATTTCTTTGGACAGACCAAGAAGTTTTTGGGGACATTCAGTTAGTTTCCAACTCTCTTCTATTATAAGTAATGCTACAGTATTTTTTTACATTTAAAATCTATATGTACATCTCTGATTTTTGACTTAGGATAAATTCTTAGAAATCAAAACGTATGAACTTTAAAAGTTTTGTACCCATCATGCCAAAATATTCTCCAGTAGGGCTGTGTCCCTCTACCAGTGTGGGAAACTCACAGAACCATGTGCTGTGCACGCTTGTTACAGCGCTCTTGCTGTGTGGGCACTGTTGCTTCCCATGCTTATGCCAACACTGGGAGTCACAGACAAAATAACAATAGCAAAAACATGTGTTGCCACTTTTTTTTTTTTTCTTTTTGTAGTACCGTCAATTGTTTCGTGCATATGAGGCAAGTGCTACACTATTGAGCTACAACTCCAGCCATTTTTAAAATAGAATTTTATGTTGAGATGGTCTCCCTGAACTGCCCTGGCTGGCCTTGAACTTGCAATCTTCCTGTCTCAGCCTCCAGAGCATCTGGGATTACCAGTGTGTACCATAGCACCTGGCTCTAAACAACTTTTAAAATAATTATCTTTACTATATAATAATTTCATTTTTTTGATTATTAGTACTGTTAATCTTTCTCATATATTTGTAGGTTATTTTTACATATCCTTTTTTGGCAACTTCACTTGCATATTTTTGGGTCATTTTAAATAAGAACATTTGAATTGTTTATTGATATGCAAAAGGATTTTTTTAAATTTAAAATAGATCTTAATCCTTGTTATGTGGTACAACTTCTTTCCCATTTTCTTGACTCCCTTTCTTTAAAAATAAACAACAGGAGAAAGAATAGTATAGTGAGCCCAATGAACAGAGTCTCCAGTTTTTACAATTACCAATTAATCTTGATGTGCTTTTTTGATCCACTGAGTTTTGTAATTTTGTCAAATCTATTGCTTTTTATCATTTCTTAATTTACCTTTAAGTTTAGAAAGGACTCTCTCACCCTTGATAGCCATTTAGCTCTACAGCATATTTTATAATTTCAGTTTTTACATCTAATTTTTTATTTCATCTGAAGTTTATTGATTGATTGATGGCAGTACTGAGGATTGAATAAGGCCCAGAATGTGCTAGGCAAGCCTCTACCCATAAGCTATACCCCCAGTCCTTGCCTGAAATTTATATTGGTATATAGTGAGAGGCGAGAACCTAACATTCTTTTTATAAAGCGCTAGTTGTCTCAGCATTATTTATTAAGTAATTTTCCCTTATTGGTAATATTGCAAGCCAGTATACTAATTTTTAAATACAGGGGCTGCTTTTGGGCATCTACCATTAAACTGATTTATTGATTTGTCTATTCTTTTGTGAGCAACACAATTGTAATTATTTTGCTACAATTTTAATAGCTGTATTTTAAAAAATGGTAAAAATCATAATTGTTTCTATACAACTTACCTGGCTGCACTTTTTCACAACACTTGGTCCAGGTATGGCATTAAGAAGAGCTATAATAAGGTAGCGATTTAGCAGCTTCCCTAGTCCTAGCTCTTGCAAGGTGTCATCTGAAAGGAGTCCATTCCAAAGAAGAATATTGCGAAAGAGCTAAAATAAAACAAGTGAATACGCATGTTTTCTTTTTTCCTTTTTTTTTTTTGTACTAGCAATTGAACTCAGGTGCACTTAGCCACCGAGTCACATCCAGCCCTTTCCCTATTTTATTTTGAGATACAGTCTTGCTAAGTTGCTGAGGCTGGCCTCAAACTTGTGATCCTCCTGCCTCAGTCTCCCAAGTCACTGGGATTATAAGTGTACACCACTGTGCCTGGCTTATGCATGTGATTTCTAAGTCTCTAACAAACATAGTCAGTCAAACTCTTCAACTCTTATTACAATTAGCCCCATAACTGTCAACTTTAGAACAGAAAACATCTCTGAAAAATACCTGTTTCTTTACGACCTCTATTTGGTCATCTTGTTTTCATTTTGCTAGTATAACCACTGCACATCTCTTTCAAATAGTGTCACCAGGGCCTTTCCATATCAACAATCTCCCTCCTCAATCCATCCTGTGCAAGGCTACAGGATTCCAGGATTCATAAAGAACTACTGTTAAAGCCAGGGCTACTGTTGCCAAGGTGTGACCTTAAGAAGTCAGTCAATGCTGACAGCTTCATTGCTCTGAAATATAAAGAAAGAATAATAACTGGGCATTTGGTAAAGTTCCCAACACTATAAAATACTAGCTGCCTTTCTCTTCTTTAAATCCAGATCTTTCTGTGAATTTTATGGTATTCCCCACTTTCTTTCCTGTATTTTATTTACCACTCTGAGTGCTAAATGACATGCAGTTTTACTACTGTGTCATGCTTTCTCACACTTTAGATCATCACTGATGTTGTCCCCTTCCCTGGAAAGTCCCTTCCCTCACTCAACCACATGACAAACATTAATTCACCCAGAGGTACTTAACCACTGAGCCACATCCCCAGCCTTTTTATTTTTTATTTTAAAATTTTGAGACAGGGTATTGCTAAGTTGCTTAGGGCCTTGCTAAATTGCTGAGGCTGGCTTTGAACTTGCAATCCTGCATCAGCCTCCCGAGCCATTGGAAGGCTGCTTCATCACACCTGGCTTGTCTTTCATTTAGCTTCCTTAAGACCACTCTCTTGTGGCCATTCTAAGGTTTCTTTGAAGACACTACTTTCCCCGCCCCTCTTCTGTCTACGTTCTGTCTATAGCCTCTTCTTCAGCTTCACCCTACCTTATTTCCTCAGAACTTGTCATTCATGACCATGCCTCTGAATGCTGCCTATTAAGTAGCTGACTTCCAAAACTTCAACTCAGATCTGTCCCCTGACACTGGGATTCATATATCCAATTGCCTTCTAGACTTCTGTATTTGTCCCAGAGCTGTGTTCAATTCACTATGTCCAAAACAGATCTTATCTTCCTTCCCTGGCCATTTCTTCTTCCTTTATCTCCTACAATGTTTCTAAAGAATGCAATAAGCTGTGAGGTTGCCAAAGTAAGAAACTTGGCTATGACCTTATGTTCCTCACATGTAAATTAATTGAGTCCTTTCAGTGCTACATCTTAAATGTCTTTTGAATCCATCTTCTTACCATTCCTATTACCACTGACTTGACAATGACTTTACGTTTACTTTTTAGACCAAAAGTTAGCCAATTATGATCTGGGGGTTAAATTAAACCTACTGCCTGTTTCTATAGGGCCTGTTTTAAAAATGTTTTTTAAAAACAACAGAATATTTTATAACATGTGAAAATTACATAACATTTCAATTTCAATGTCTATAAGTAAAGTATAACTGAAACACAGCCACATTTCTTTGTTTACATATTATCTGTGATTCTTTTGGACTATAGTGGCAGAGTGCAGTATTTCAATAGATACTATATGGCCTGCAAGGCCTAAGTTATTTATGATGTGGGCCACGAGAAAAAGTCTACCAATCTGTTTTATAGTCAACTCTATTAAAAATAAATCTGCACTTTTATTTTTGCATACCTTTAGAGCTGACCAGAACTGCCTTTCTTGGAACTTGAAATGTGGTGATGTTTCATTTTCTACAGCACTAATTTGAAACAACAGAGAAAGATAGGAGACAATGAAAATTACTCTTTCAGAATCAGAGTTTTAAAAACATTTATTTTAACCAACCACAGTAAGCCTTAATAGAATATAAATGGAAGTACTCTACATGGATGTGATCTGATGATATCTATCAAAAATTATAAATGTACCCCACACTCTGACCCAACAATCCCATTTTTGAGAATATCTCTTGTACATAAGTTTTCACATGTACAGAATAATATGCCTGCTAGATTATTTGCAGTATCATTGTTGGTAAGTTTAGAACTTTGATGTCTATCAGTTACAGTATATCTACATGATGGCCTACTATATGCAGCTTTAAAAAAAATAAAGAAAACTCATGATAACATGCAATGATCTCAAAGATGTACTACATGAAATAAGATTCAAATGGGATGCAACACTTTATAATATATTTTGCTGTAGAAAAAAGGGAAAGAGAGGTTATGGCATGTATAAGTATTTACTTCTATTTGTATGAAGAAAATCTACAAAGATGAACAAAAATAATTGATCATTACATGTATGTATATGGATAAAGGAAAAAGTAAAATCTGAGTGTATGGGGGGCAGGATGGGAGTAAAATTTTTCATTTTAAGTGTAAATAAAAACAATAAGCAAATAAATCACACACAGAAGGACTTAACTAAAACTTTACAAAATAAACCTTACCAAAGAAGAATTTTTATATGTATACATCAATCACTTCTTGACAAAAAAGTTAGAAAGCCAAGAGCTTCCTTTCCTCCCACTCCACAAACTCTTCCATCCTGTGACTACTTACTGGGTAGCTATAGTTTATAAATCATTGCTATAACTGAAGTCTTCTTAGCAAATGTATGGCTATGCATCTAAAACTACTTGTTTCAAAAGTAAATACAGAATTCATAGCTGAAGATTCTGGACATTTAGTGATGTTCTAGGATTAACACTATTCTGCCTTTGTACACAGCTTTGTTCTGATCTGAGCACTCTTTTCATCTTCCTAAGGTTCTGTGAAATAGCCACTAATTTTATACTCATTTTACGGATGAGGACAGTGATGCATAGAAAGGACCAAGATCAAATATCTAGTAATGGTGGATCCAACCTCTAACCTGTGCTTTTTACCAGTGTATGCAACTGCTCATGTTCCTAACATATATTTGAACAAACAAATAAAAAAATCCAAAGTCCAAGTGCTAAGCACCATACATGGTATATAGCAGGTGACAGAGAAATACTTGTTGAAATCTCAATTTGCATCGCAATAATATGTACATGTATGTTTTGAGAACACTACAGTTTCTTTTACATTATATTCTTAAATCTGTATTATATGACCTATTTCAAACAATACAGAAGTTAACAGCTTTTACCTCTTTGGATACAGAGGAATAAAAACATCATCTTCTATTGCCTTTTTCATTCTTGAAGCAATGGATTTAAGTAAATCCTATAATTTAATAATTGGAAAAGTATCAGCAATAGTTATAATTGGAAATATATTTATCAAAAACCATAGTATTTTTAAATTCCGAGAAGTTCATTCTCAAGTCATAATAGTGTTCAACTAGTTTGATATATAAAGATAAAAGATGTTAACAGTAAACATTGGAATGCGCATGTTCCTGTTCTGAAAAAAGATGTTTCACACACAGGAAAAAAAAAATGCAGCAAGTATTAAGGTATTCAAAGTAATTTTTGACACTTTAGCTGTGACATATTTACAAGAAAAGTGTAAGCTTAAAATAATTAATTTCCAGACTTATAAAAGAATTGGGATAAATACTAGGAGACCCTGACAATAACATTTTCCTATGCCATTTAACAAGGGTAGTTGTATAAAAAGTCCCAAAATAGAGTTAATATTTGCCACCATTAAATATATCTAATTACCAATCCCAAAATGTGCTAAAATTTGGTGCAGTGTGGAAGCTGTACCAAAGACAGCAGCATAAGGCTCTTAAATATTGCAGAGTGTCTATACAAGTTTTCTTAGGTGAGTCCATGAAAAAGAAACTTCCTTTCAAAAGAGCCATTATAATGGGGAGGGCATCAGAAAAAGTGTAATTATTTAAAATCTTTTTATTCTATCCTTTTCAAATGTAGGTGCAAAAGAGAAAAATCTAAATATAACTTTAAAAAATATTAGCTTATGAATAAAAAAAGCCAGTGGTATATTCTTATGCATAAAAAACCATAATTTTAATAGTGAAAATCTGCACACACTCATGGAATCAGCTATTAAAATAATTACCAACTGGGATAAGAGACAACTATTCATCCAGATTGTTGCCTGTGGCTATAGATGGATCATTTTTACTGCTGTGTTGTATTTTGTTGTGTAAATACTAGTAATAGGACATTTAGATGGTTTCCAGTTAAGGATCTCTTATGAATAATGATGCTATAAGAGTTCTTGCAGATGTTTTAGTATTCATAAGCATACATTTCTAATAGGCATATACATAGAAATGGAACTGCTGGAATATCCTCGTGACTGTATGTCTATCTTCATATAAAATGACTGTTCTCTAAAGTAGTGGTATCCATTTATATTTCCTTGACTGCATGATACATCCTGTTTCCCTACAACCTTATAAAACGTACTGCTTTTTTTCTAAATGTTGATAATTCTAGTCATATCCCATTGTGCTTTAATTTTCATTCCCCTGTTGCAAAATGCTGGCCATCTTCTCATATATTTATTTGCCATTTGGAATGCTTTTTTGCAAAGCAACTACTTAAGCTGCTTGTCTATGTTTCTGGTTTTTTTTTTTTTTCTGTATTAGGTTTACTTTTTTCTTATTGATGATTTATAGAAGCATTTCATGTACTCTAGCTACAGGTCCTCTGTTGGTTTGTTTATGTCCTTGACATAGTAAATTCACTTTGGAAAATACATTTTGTTTGTATATCAAAGATTGGAAATGACCAAAATATTTGATTAGGGAATTTTCATGACATCATGTTATATCCATCCACTAAATGAAAGTATTAGCTAAAGTTTTTGAAGACATTTGTAACATACAAATATAACTATGTAATGAGATAATGTGAGGTGGAAGAAGAATACACACATGTAGGACTATAACTTTGGGGAAAAAATGGCTGGATGAAAAGTTCTAACAATGGTATCAATTGATACCATTACCAAGATGAAAAGATTATGGGAATTTCAAATATTTTTTCAAGTGTGAGAAATATTTCTTTATAAAGAGATATTGTTCTTATTCTTAAAGAATCCATATCTGAATAATAAAAATGGAATACTACACACTAAAATGAAAGTTATTTTTAAGTCAATTACACTATATGCAGCACAAATTTAGCTGTCACATACCCTACAACAAAGTAAATTATTCATAAATATAGAATTCAAGCAAATATATTTTTTTCCTTTTTGGTATTGCAGATTGAACCCAGAGGTATTCAACCACTGAGCCTCATCCCTATCCCTTTTTATTTTATTTTATTTTGAGACAGAATCTCAAAAAAAAGTTGTTGAGGCTGGTTTGAACTTGTGATCCTCTATCCTCAGCCTCTGAGTTGCTGAGACTACCAGTACATGCCACCAGGACCAACCATAATTTTTTCTAAAGAAGCACATCAAACTGAATTTTTATATCTCTTTTGACTTCATTATCCCTAACATATTACTCAAGTGGCCAAGACATCTATATTTATAACATTAAAAACAAACTCATTTCATTTTATAACATTAAAAACAAACTCAAAAACATTTTTTAAATTGTTTTAAGAAAAAAATCATTTTCTAGGTAATATCTCCATAAAATAGTATCTGAACCTATAAATTATTTCATTTCATTTTATTTATTTGTGTTTTTGCAGTGCTGGGGATTGAATTTAGAGCCTTGCACATGCTAGGTAAGTGCTCTACCACTGGGCTGTGACCCAGTTCCAAGAAATTATTACCTGTTGGCTTTTACTAACTTCATTTTCGTGAGTGGAATGTTCTTCAAGAATCACTCTGCATTGCTTTATTAAACTTGTTGTCTGTGAGGTTGACAATGGATCCCAAATGAATTCTACAAAGTCTGAAACAAAAATTTTTAGTAATGTGCAATTTATTTATTAGATTATTTTACATCTCATGTACAAATAATCAAGGCCTTTAGCATAGATTATTTTCCTTCTTATTTAGGTTAAAATCCATGGCCAATCATTGTTATTACACATTTGTATACACCCTCAATTTCCTTGTCCTCCTTGGGTTTTACTGAAATCATCTAGTTAAACCACAACCCTAGTTAAATCCATCTTGTCTTTAAGTCTGTGTTTGCAAAAATTCAGCTAAGATATGTCTGGGGAAAAAGAAATCATAGTAAATTGATCACCATAAAACTCCAGTTGGGCAGCAATCATATTTTCTGATTCATTACTCTCCCTTTTGCCTAGATGATTCTTTCATACCTTCTTTCCTCACTCTTCCTCTTCTCTGAGCTACTTACTTAATGATTTGATTTAAAAAAAAGGTAATCAGAAGGAAACCTCCAGGATCTTCTATTATGGCATCCATACATCTACCTGTACTTCTGCCCATATGTTCTACCTTGTCTCCAATTCCTATGAATGAAGCACCTACACTCCCAGTTAAGGCCAATCCTGTCTTATACATGAGATCCCAACTACTTTGGTTTTCTCAAAGATACTGTTCCTGGAATTCTGCCTTTACACTTTGGTATTGTTATCTCTTCTAGTGGATCTTTCTCATTAGTCTAGAAGCAGTCATTTCTGTTGTGTTAAAAATAATACCTCTCTTGAGCTGGGTGTGGTACTGCATGCCTATAATCCCAGTAACTTGGGAGGCTGAGGCAGGAGGATCATAAATTTGAGGCCGGCTTGGGCAACTTAGTGAAATTCTGTCTCAAAATAAAAACTAAAAAGGGCTGGGAATGTGGCTCAATGGCAGAGCATCCCTGGGTTTAATCCCCAGTACCAGGAAAAAATAATTTCCCTCTTAATTCTATTATCCCTGCCCCCACCCAAGCACTGCTCCATTTCTCCCCTTCCTTCTAAAACAAAATTCCTCAAATTACTGCCTAAGCTTCTATCTCCAATTTTTATCTTCCATTTTGTTCTTGGATTCCTTTTGCTAACGCCTTATCTCCCATCATTCTACCTAAACTGCTTTTATCAAATCCCAGGGGACATTCATATAACAAGCTCCAATGGCTGATTCTAATCCTTACTTGACTTACTGTCAACAATTAAAACAATTCATCATTTTTTCTTCCCATAAACCCTTCCTCTACTTGGCTTCTGGGATACCACTCACCTGGTTTCCTGCCTACTTCTTTGGCCTTTGTTTTCTGCTCATCACCTGACTGTTAAATGCTAGAAAACCTTAGCACTCAGGTCACTTCCCTTTTATTTCCTATTTACATTAACTCCTTTAGTATTTAGTTATTTTATGGCTTAATTGCCATCAATATGTAGATAAATTTCAAATCTATACCTGCCTGGACTGCACCTTTATAACTCGTATATTCAACAATATAATTGGCACTCTCATTTACATAACCAGTATCGCAAACTCAACATTTTTAATATACTTTCCTACCTAGACATACCCGTTTCAGTCATGTCTGCTTCAGGAAATGGCAATTCTATTCTTCCAATAACCATGGAATTATCCTTGATTCCTATCTTTCTCTCTGCTCCATAACCAAAGCATTAGAAAAATTTGTTTGTACCACCTTTGAAATATATACAGAATTCAACCACTACAGGAACCCAGGTGGTATACATTTCTTATAAAGTCATTTATTTGTGAAACTATTTAATCATAAGAATTTGATTTTTTCAGAATACCTGGATGAAAAAAATCTTTAAAAATTTAAAGGAGTTGGCTGAGAAACCATACAAAGGCAATGGATTAATTTTTTAAAAAACAGAGTTCTGCAATCTTTTCTATCAAAATTGATTCTGTGACATGGTGAAACAGATCCTTGTCAAGTATAATTTTAGGTAAATAAGTGTCTTCAGACTTTAAAGTGTGAAGCACAAGCATTAATGCTAAGTGCTCATAGATGCAAGTGGCAGATGCACAGAAAATGCAATAATTTTCTTTTAATGAAAGGAAGAAGAAATAAAGAGAAAAACCATAATGGGAGAAGTTAAGAGAAGGAAAGAGACATGTGAAGGACAGATCAAACTGTGTTCCTAACAAATGAGTTAGGAGTTAATGTCACAAAGTGAAAGGATCAGAGTTTTAGAAGTTTGGAAGCCAACCATTTGCCCAAACAAGCAGTTTTTAAATAGTTTAAACTTGACATCTGTTGATCTTTACTGCATAAAACATTTCCTTTTCTTACAAAAGTTCTGAAAAAAATATAACTGAAGAGAATGATTTTATACTGTCAAAGAGCAAGTTAATGTTAGCAAAATTAAAGTGGGTACCTGAAAGTCGAGGAATAACTGTCTTGTTGATGACTGAAGACAAAATTTTTTTATCAGAACCATTGTCCCTCTTTGTATCTTCCACACTGTTATCCATAAATTCTTCTATACACGTGAACCAGGGCATTTGTTTTAAACCTATGGAATCCAACTTAAAATTGGAATTATAAAAGTTATACATAAATTCTTAAACAATAGTGTATTTTAAAACAGTTAACTTTTCCAGTAATCAGAATTTTTCTAAGGATCAAGGAGAAAATGATCTGACATTTTAACACTATGTATGTGGCATTAGACCACCACTTAGCCGATGACATGGGTAAGACGTGGTGTCTATGCAATGTAAGAAAAAGCTGCATTGCATGCATTCGTTCATACAGCAAACACTTAGCAAATGTCCAGTGAGTGCCAGGGCCTTAGAGCCTGTCATATGGCAAGTGCTCTTGTAGGAGTAAAACACACATTGTTGGGCATCAGAAATAACCACGAGACTTGCTTATAAATATTCATCTATCTCAAGCAAAATTTGCTTCTGGTCTTTTTTATCTCATAAGCATAACTGTGTAATTTGCATGTGTTTTTAGCTTATTAGTAAACAGCAAATACTGTTTGTTGTTAAATGCATTAATGAAATGATCTTTGCTAGCCAAGGAAGTACCCAATTCAGTTTGAATGGTTAAAACCGACTACCTAACATTTTCTTAGAAATAAACTTGGTTCCTGAATGGTAAAAATTGTGTGGTTCCGAACCTAACCTGGAGTCTACCGGCATCATGACTAAGAAAAAGAGTAGTGTGTGTGGCCTTGGGTTCAGTCCTCAGCATGGTGGTGGCAGGTGGGAAGACAGGCAAAGAGAAGGACATGGTTCTATCATTTACTTTCTTATATCTTTACCCTCAACTTCCCTGTCTTCTAAAACTTCATTTTCTCATTTCTGTTTACTCAGTAGGCATATCCCCAAGGATGTCCCCTACTGTTTCATTATCTATGAAGAAAAAAAATTTCCTTTAAAACCTTCTTCTTACTTTCTGAAAAGTCCCCACTGCTATGCATGAAATGAGTATTCTTCTAATATTCCAGGATCCAAACCTTGGGGTTATCTTTCTATGTAGAGGGTTAGGGTTATTCTCTATATTTCACTACTTCTTACCTCATAATACCTCTTATAATCAATTCTTTGCTTCTCCTTCCTTTGCCACTGTCAACCTAAATGAGGAATTTGTCACCTTGAACTTGGGCTATAACAATGGCTTTCCACTTCTTATTTCACTTTCATGCAAGTTAGATAACTAACAGGACTCCATAAAACATTATTTTCAATCTGTCACTCCTCCTATTACTAAACAAAATAAGTTCTTATCTCTCAATTTCAGTGTAATCTCTAGCTCCTGAACTATTATTTCTCCCTTTATATCTTTAATCTCCTCCTGTTTAAATCCTCCCTCTCCTCTACTTGGTTCTCCTACCACCTCTTTCTAATATATTATCTACAGCTTCAGAGCTCTTGGAATAAGGCTTTCAGGTTGGATTTCTCCAAACCCATACTACCTTATACTTTTTGGAAAAATTTCAAATAAAATATAAAAATTTTGTGCTGCTCAGGCTGAAAAATCAAGTAAGAGCCAAGTAAAGAAGAATGTAGGTTAAAGTACATATTTCCAGACTATTGTTCCAAAGCTCTGAATTTTAGTTCTAACTTTTAGAGTAAGTTGTTTTATAGCTAACCTGATAGCAAAGGAATGTAAGTAACTAATGTGACCAGGATAATCACATGTTAAGCACAAATACCTTAAGAGGATTCCAATCAAGTAACTGGACTCGTATTAGGGGATTTAAAAGTTTTGGTATGCATAAGCCAATAAAAGCTTCATAATAGGAATCAGGAAACTTTTCTCTCCATTGTTGAAATTTCAATAAAATATTCTGGATGTTACAAAAATCGTCATGTACATCTTCAAAAACTTTCTTATGACCTTGTAAAATATCACCTGTAAAAAAAAAATTCTTTAAGTTATGCATTTGAAGTTCACTTTCCTATAAACATATTCACATATGATTATGTAATTGAGCTAAAAACTTTCCTTTGTTATTGACATATAATTTTTATTAAAAAATCATTTTAGTAATAAAAGTGATAATATTAATACTAAGAGAAGCTACCATTTATTGAACCCCTGCTATATGCTAAAATAATACCAATACATTATCTCATCTTATCACCAAGATGGACATAATTTCGATTATAGACAACAAACAATATCATATTTAGGAGGTCAATGAATTTGCCTATGATCACATAGAATAAAGCTTTTCTTTGTACCCAAGTCTACTTTCTCTAAAGCCCAGAATCTTTCAACCACTACACTGAACCTTCTCATGATGTCAATAATGGTTTCATTAAATTCAATTGTCTTAAAGTAAAAATAATTAGCATTAGAAGTAGGAAGTAAAGAAATGAAACTGAAATATTCACTTGTAACAAAAGAAAGGCTAAGGGAAAAAACTATATGGTTGTAAGAATATTCACAATGTTCCTTAGCCATTATTTTCTATTTTTCCAGAGTGGAAAAGTCCTAAAGGACAAAATCATTTTCTGATTTTCCCAAATGTTTTATATAACTTACATATTTAAAGGCAATCATAGCAAAGCATTTCCCACCATTTCACACTTCAAATAGAACTATATTAGAAACTTGGAACTGACCTTGGCTTTTTTGGAAGTCAATCATCTCTGCAGAAGACAGTTCATCATCACTAGATGTCCCTTCCTGATGGTTACAGTTGCCAGAAAGTGCTCTTGCTTGTCTTCTTTGTATCCTATAAATTTGTAATTACAATGAATCACAAATAAATGAAAAGCAAATAGTTCTGGCTGAAATAAATACTTGAAAACAAAAACTAGAAGTAATTTTATAATTTGTATATAATGGCCAGAAACACACCACCATATTAGGATACAATTTTATGTTACTATTTTGACACTTTTAGCTCTTTAAGTTTATTAGTTGGTTCTTCCTCTTTTTTCTTATAAAACATTCCTGGTAAGAACATCTCCCTGGGCTAACCAGTTTCTGAAGAAGGGTAACAATATAATTAGGACCAGCTTCTGGTAAGGAATAATTCCCAGTTTGATATAGGTCATCTTTTTTACTCCTTCCTGTCAATGGATTCAAACATACCAGTAGGCCTTTAAAGTAGCTGAGAACTGCTTAACTAAATTTTGGTCTTACATTGTTTTCACAAATTAACATGTCAAGTTAGGGTTAACTATATCATACAGTTAGTTCTATTTAAGTAGTGAAAAGTACTTGCTCACTGATGCTTTAAGTCTTCACTTTTTATAGGTACCTTCGAGATTCAATCTCTTCTAAAATGCACTGAGTTTTTTCATCTACAGCCAAACTTCCATTTGTTGATGTTTCAGCTTTGCCTATTAATGAATAAAATTCATTTTGTATTGCATTCTCAAAAGAAAAATAAAACACCTTGAAAAATAAAGGTAATGTCATGAATGTATATACATATGTGTATATATAAACACACAAAATGTGCTTAAATTGTGTATTCCATTGTGTAATGAAATTTTCATGTTAACTCTATCACAATGTTACTAGACATCAAGTTTCCCAGCCTAAAGAAGGTACCTTGGTTGGTTGGTTAGCACTTGAGAATAGCAAGACAATTTTATTTTCATGTTTCTTTTCCTCATATTCTCTGTCAGTAATTTTTAATTTTCTCTACAGCCAAGTACTAGAAATATTTGCATTGCCAATAACTTATTGATATTGTTACCTATTTTAGTATAGATCATTATTTATGACTGAGAAAATGTGGTTTAATCCCTTTCACTGTCCCCTGACAGTACTTTAATCAGAAGAAGACATCTCTGAAAATACAAAATTAATGTGAGAATTAAAAGGAAGTATACAAATTTTATACAATGAAATGTTACAGATGAATCTATACCAAAATTCACCATAATCAGTCTGTTGAAGAGTCCTTAAAACTACAAATTTACATCTCTGACAGTCTGTAGATTTATATGAACTCAACACATTCATTAAATGGCCATATAAATATTTTGTTTAAAATACTAAGGGATTAGAAGTTATAATATTTGTTTTTTAACTCTAGATTTAATTTATTTTGAACCTCTACCTTTAAATGTTTTGTTTTTGGAAGGGGATAGGTGAAGGATTAGTGGGAAAATACACAAAAGCATTTTTAAGTAAGAATAAATCCATTTTTATTCTCCAAATGATAATGTAGCTTCATGAATAATTAACCATATTAAACATAAAAAACACTAACATGATAACTGTTGTAAATACGCTGATTCCTGTTTTAATTCATCTTGCCTGCGCTTCCTTAAGGTCATGGCTTGTTTTAAAAGAAGTTCGTGCATGGATGATTCTATATCTTGGATGTTGATCATCTGAAATACATATATAAGTAACATTTGCAGGTCACTAATACTAAATTTTAGAAGTATAAAAAAGTAATATTTAGAAGATATATATAAACATATGTATATGTTCAATTTTCACATGAAGAGACATTTCTAATACTATTGCATTGTCAAACATAAAACAATGTGAGTACAAGAACTAGCTGCAAATATTTTTAATATCAAAAACCAGAAAATCATCCTTTTCTATTGGAACAGGTTTAGTAAGATAATGAAGCTAAATGAGATGGAGTGAGGAACGTGGATGTGCACAATAGGTAGAGAAAGGAGTCTTTTTTGAGACAGGAGAGTGGGAGGAAATGAGGGGTACACAGCTGTTTTTCCCAGGCTCAGAGGAAGACAGCAGGGGGACTTGAAGAAGCTGGTGAAATCTGAAAAATTGGACAAGAGAAGAGAACTAACCAGAGATGGGTATGAAAGTAGTGATGCAGAAACACAGGCCAGTTGAAATTGGCACTTCTATTTCTTGAGCAATAGTTGCTCTCATTCCAGTGATGTTCCACAGCTGCTGCTATGGATAAATTGGTGGGCTACTAAGATCTCAAAGGTGTAATTCTTCAAGGATGAATGAAGAAAAAATTACATTGTGATAAATACCTTAGAAAGTAACTACTATGTGATATAGGAAGGTAACAAACTTAACAGAGGACAAAGCATTTAATTGACAACATTTAATGATTTAAGTAGTATGAAAAGTAGAGCATAATTCATTTTTAAACTACTTTTTATAAGGATAATTGAAGATCCCCATGTAAGAAAATATTGTGTATAAAACGAAAAGAAAAAGTATAAGGTAAAAGATTTTATAAATCTGATAATACAAAATTTCATAACCTATGAATATCAAACAATCATGGCAAAATTAAAAGGCAAAACAAGCTGGAAAGTTTACATCAAGTAGAATGAGGCATTAAAATTTTTAAGATATAAAGAATTGTTCATTTTATCCAGGCATGGTAGGGTGTATAATCCTAGTGATTTGGGAGGCCGAGCAGGAGGATAGCAAGTTTGAGGTCAGCCTCAGTGACTTAGGAAGACTGTTTCAAAATACAAACTAAGAAAAGGGGTGTGGATGTAGCTCAGTGGTAAAGGACCCCTGGGTACGATGCTAGGTTACCTCCACTGCCCGCCCCTACACACACAAGAAGAACTGTTCAACGTAAGACAACTAAAAGGCAGGGGGAGAACCAAAATAATAACAAGGTAATAGAGATAATTCGCAAGAAGAAAAACTACACATAGCTAATAAAATAAAGGGTTTGAGACCAGAATATAATACAAAAAAACAAAATCCATTTTTTCTTCATCTACTAAACTAATAAAACTGACACACACAATCTTTCTACAGGACATTTTGGCAATATATTTCATAAGCCTTAAAAATAAATGTACTTGATAATCATTTTCTTTGATTTGTTTCATATTCTAGGGATTATTAAACAGATGATTTTAATGCAAAAATACAAGATTTTATACAGTGTTACTTTTAGCATCAAATAAGTGTAAATCTACTCAATGTCCAACATTAAGGGAATATGTTAAAAACCTATAGGATGAATGGATAAAGAAAATGTGGTACATATACATCATGGAGTTTTATTCATGAAGAAGAACAAGATTATGTCATTTGCAGGAAAATGGATGGAATTTGAGAGCACTGTTAAGCAAAATAAGGCAAACTCAAAAAATCAAAGGTCATATGTTTTCTTTTACATGAAGACAGAGAGAAAAAAGGAGAGAAAAGGTGGGGGGAATCGCATGAAAACAGAGGGGAAACCAGGAGAATAGAGGAAGAAGACCTGTGAGGAGGGGGGAAGGGAAAGTACTAAGGAATGAAAATTGACAAATTATACTGTACTGTGCACACATACAAACATGTAACAATGAATCCTACCATTATGCATAATTATAATACACCAATAAAAATGTGAGAAAAATATGTAAAAGATATCTAAAGCACTCAAAAAACTTAACACCAAATAAATAACCCCATCAATAAATGGGCAAAGGAACTGAACAGGCACTTCACAGAAGAAGAAATACAATCAGTCAACAAATACATGAAAAAACATTCAACATCTCTAGCAATTAGAGTAATGCAAATTAAAACTACACTAAGATTTCATCTCACTCTAGTCAGAATGGCAATTATCAAGAATACAAGAAACAATAAATGTTGGTGTGGATATGGGGAAAAAGGTACACTCATACTTTGCTGGTAGGACTACAAATTGGTGCAACCACTCTGGAAAGCAGTATGGAGATTCCTCAGAAAACTTAGAAAGGAACCACCATTTGACCCAGCTATCCTGCTCCTCGGCATACACCCAAAGGACTTAAAATCAGCATACTATGGTGATGTGGCCACATCAATGTTTATTGCAGCTCAATTCACAACAGCTAAGCTAAGAACCAACCCAGGTGCCCTTCAACAGATGAATGGATCAAGAAAATGTGGTACACATACACAATGGAATATTACTCAGCCATAAAAAAAGAATGAAATTATGGGATTCTCTGGTAAATGAATGGATCTGGAGACTCTACTGCTAAGTGAAATAAGCCAATCCCCAAAAAACCAAAGGCCAAATTTTCTCTCTGATAAGTTGATGCTAACATACAATGGGGGTAGGGAGGTGATGACAGAAGTTTAATGAAATAGATGAAGTGAAGGAAGGGATATGGGAATAGGAGACAGTAGAATGTACTGGACATAATTTTCCTATGTTCACATATGAATAGAAGACCAGTGAAACTCCACATGTACAAGAATGGAAAGTTATATTCCATGTACATATAATATGTCAAAATACATTCCAATGTCATGTAATAGTAAAAAGAACAAGTACAAATTTTTTTTAAAAAGTTCCCAATTGCCATAGCTGGAACAATTTGAGAAATAAATTAGGCATTAGGTATAATAGTTTTTAATTAGACAAAGAGTATGAAAATAACCTATAACCCCTTATTGCTAAAATAAATTATTGACTAAATAAATGGGGACACAGGAAAAAAAGTAGGAAAAATACTTATAGAAAATTAAAAGCTCATAATAAATAGTAAGATTTATAATATTCTTTAGTTGTACGATAAAGGTGTTTTTCCCAGAAAAGGAAATGATAAGATTTATGTGTACCTTTTCATTAAGACAGTCAATTATATTTTCAACGTAGATTTTCATGCTTTTATAGAATTTATAATTTACAGCTTGACTTGATGAACTCTCCAGGTTCTCAATTGTACTTTTTGAGCTCTTGACATCTTGCATATATTTTTCATATTCTCTCTGGTGTGAACGATGAGTATCCTGTAGTAATGTTAATCTAAATAAATAAAATAAAAATTCTTTAGTTTTGAAATCTTTTCTTTTCTTTTTGGTTCTGGAGATTGAACTCAGGGGCACTCAACCACTGAGCCACATCCCCAGCCCTATTTTGTGTTTTATGTAGAGACAGGGTCTCACTGAGTTGCTTAGCACCTTTCCGTTGCTGAGGCTGGCTTTGAACTCGTGATTCTCTTGTCTCAGCCTCCCTAAGTGCTAGGATTACAGGTTTGTGCCACCGCGCCCGGCTGAAACCTTTTCTTTTGAAGTAGCAGTCTATTGCAAACATTTTCAAAGACAGCCAAGGGAACTGATGATCTTATAAACCTGGTTTTATTAGACTTGCTAAGAAAAGGGGATTATCACAGTTATAGAGCTCTCAAAAGGGAAAGGAAAGAAAGGACACTCATGTTTTTATAATTTTAATTTTTTCACTTGTAGACAAATCTTCTCCTATTAATCCTTTTCTCCCCATTTTTAAAAACTGATGCATTATAGGTGTATAGACTGTTAGGTTTTCAAAGGTGAAGGCTAATCTAGAGGTTTTAGGCTGGGATTGATAAGAATTTATAAATTACATGAGATCCAAGAGCAATCAATCATTTTAGAAACCCTAAGGCCATAAGTTTGATAAGTTTATGGTCTTTCTAAGAATATAGATATCTGAGTAAGTTGGCATTAATATCATTTAAAGCCAGCCTCAGCAATGGCGAGGCGCTAAGCAACTCAGTGAGACCCTGTCTCTACATAAAACACAAAATAGGGCTGGGGATGTGGCTCAGTGGTCGAGTGCCCCTGAGTTCAATCCCTGGTACAAAAAAAAAAAAAACAAAAAAAAAAATCATTTAAAGACATAAGGGCTGGATACAATTTATCTGTTTTGGGATTCAAAATGCTTCTGTTTCGTCATTAGAATTCCCTGTTCCCTGGAGCACATCCCTTCTTGGTTGCACTCCCCTATGTGCTGCTCTATTAAGACAGCACATATTCTTTTTTTCTTTGGGAATATCACACCCATCAACTGATGTTACATTAAAAAACAAATATAATTCAACGATTATTGATCTTTTAATTGTTTATCAGTTATATGTCATAGATAAATGCCAATGGAGGAACAAGAAACATATTTCTGTAAAAACACCTGGAATGTATTTTCCACTAATACTTGACACTCTGAATGTGTTAGAATGAGAGAATCAACTAAAAACGAAATAACAATTTCATAGTATGTATATTTGGATCAGGATTAAAATATTATTCTTATTCCTGCTAACCTGGTCCATAAAAGACACTCTAGCACTTGCTTAGGCCAAATGTCCTCTCCCCAAGTTTTCCTGTCTTTTTCTTTCAGTCTTTTTTTGCTTTATGTAAAGAACAGTGAGAGTTAAGATATAAATCAAGATGATATAGGCATTAACAGGCATTGTTAATAAAATATTTTAGTTTTAATCAAGTAGAATATTGTCAGTTATAGCAGTGAATTTGTAAGTAGTTACAACGTGAAAAACTCTAGATATACCAAAAAGCATAGACAGCATGCTTTCTGGTTTTGTATAAAAAAATGGGGCAATGTAAACAATTAAAAATGTGAAGAGGGAATCTACAAAATGGGAGAAAGTATTTGCTAGGTACTCTTCTGACAGAGGATTAATATCCAGAATATATAAAGAACTCAAAAAACTTAACACCAAAAAAGAAAAAAAAAATGGGTAAATGAACTAAATAGGCACTTCTCAAAAGAAGAAATAAAAATGATCCACAAATATATGAAAAAATGTTCAACATCATTAGCAATTGGAGAAATAGAAATCAAAACTACACTGAGATTTTTATCTCATTCCAGTCATAATGGTAGTCATCAAAAGTACAAACAATTAGTAAGTGCTGGAGAAGATGTGGAGAAAAAGAACACTTTTATACTGCTGGTGGGATTGTAAATTAGTACAACGATTATGGAAATCAGTGTGAAAGTTGGTCAAAAGACTAAAGATGAAACCACCACATGACCCAGCTATAACACTCCTCAGTATTTATCCTAAAGAAGCAAAGTCATCCTACTACAGTGATACATGCATACCCATGTTTATAGCAGCACAATTCACAATAGCCAAACTATGGAACCAACCTAAGTACCCATCAACAGATGGATAAAGAAAATATGGTATATATATACACAATAAAGTTTTATTCAGCCATAAAGAAGGTAAATGTTCTTTGCAGGAAAATGGATTAAACTTGAGAACATTATGTTAAGTGAAATAAACCAGAAATAACTCAAAAAGTCAAGAATTGTATGTTTTCTCTCATGTGGAAGCTAAAGAGGAAAAAGGAAAAGAAAGGTGGTTGAGGGGAATTTCATAAAAATGAGAGATCAGTAGAATAGAGGAAAGGGACCAGGGGGAGGGAAGAGTAGATGGAAAGGGGAAATACTGGAGAATGATATTAGTCAAATCATATTATTACATTTTGTGCTCACATGAAGATGTAACAGTGAATCCTTTCATTACATACAACTATAATGCACCAATAAAAATAGGAAAAAATATACATGTATTTTGTACAGACACAGATGACTTCTAGAAGGAAACAAGAAACTGGCAGCAACAGTTCTCCTTTTCTCTGTATATTCTTTTGTACTGGTTAGTTTTTATTTTTTTAAACCATGAAGGTGCATTTTCTTTTAAAAATATAGAACCTAGTGAATAAGAAAATTGAATACAAAAATGAAGTTAAAGTAACATTTATCCAGATTATATGAAATACTCATCTAAATCAGTGATTCACTGTCTTTTTTTCTATGCTACCACTCTTGCAGGACAATTATGAACGACCATACAGGTTCTGATTTACAGGCAATTTAAGGAAATTGCATCAGAATGCCAGTAAATAATAATTAAGTTATTTCAGAAATATCTCGAGTATGTGACAGTAATCTCACTTAACATCACTATTAAAAAAACATTGAGCCGAGCACAGTGGCACATGCCTGTAATCCCAGCAGCTCGGGAGACAGAGGCAGGAGGACCTTGAGTTCAAAGCCAGCTGCAGCAACTTAGCGAAGCCCTAAGCAACTGAGTGAGACTCTGTCTCTAAATAAAACACAGAAAAGGGCTGGGGATATAGCTCAGTGGTTAAGTGCCTCTGGGTTCGATCCCCAGTACCAACCACCTCCACAAAAATATCCAAAGTCAGAACAAAATAAAACAAAACTCCACAATATTGATGGGTAAAAACTATTTCTGTACAAGGCCAGAGGGTAAATATTTTAGCTTTTTTTAAACGCTAGATGGCTGCTGTTGCAACTATTCAACTCTGTGTTGTAGACAGAAGTAGCCACAGACAATATGTAAATGTACAAACATGACAGTGTTCCAAAAAATCTTTACTAACAAAAGTATGAGGAATTGGTAGTCCAATTCCCTAGAAAACAGAAATACCTTAATATCTAAAAATCTGTACATGTAAAGATTCCCAAATATTTATTTCCCTATAAAATTCTACTAAATGTACTTTCTACATCAAATCTTCATTTAAATGAACAACAATGACCAATGTTTTAGTTGCAATGTTATTAAGGAATGAAGCTACTTTCAAGTTGATTTACAGAAAAGATACTGGGAAGGACATTTTGAACCTACTCTTAAGTATAGAAAAAATACATCTTGAATAGCACTCAAAATGTTCTTTCAAAGGCAAGAGAATCAAATCCTCTCGTTGTATTAAACTTTTATAAGGAATAATTAAACTTACCACATACTTTTCTCACACATCTAATAATACACGTCACTGGGTCATGCAGTACAATATGAAATACCAATATTTAAAGCAATACAACATATGATGGAGTTAGCCTGAGTTTTAACATAAATAACACATCAAGGTTAGTACTCTCTATTTAGGAGATAAATATTAATACTGTTAGAATAAAAGATAGCTTGCTTTAGAAAGGCATTCTGTACCAAGAACCATAAAAATATGATCTTTGCCTCGGCTGACTTTCCCTAGAAATTTATTTTAAGGGGGGAAAAAAAAGCCAGCAGATTAAAAGGCTTACAGAATACAGTATTCATTATCTATATTCCTATCTATAACAGAGAAAATTTAGAAGCCAAAATGTCCTGCAGAAATACTTAAATTATGATATATTAATTATATGGAAAAATATGATATATTTTAAAACTTAAGGATCATTTAACAATGTAAAAAGTCATGCTTATAATCATTAAATAAAAAACTAGAATTTTAGGATTACTGATTTTAACTATGTAATATATATCTGTCAAAAAGACTGAGAATACAAACATAATCCAAAGCAGGTGTGTTAGTGCACTTAACAGAAATGGTATTTTGTCCTATAAATCTATTTGGTATTAATAGTTGATAATTAAAAAGAATATAGTGCTTTTTCACTACTAAGTGTCTAGAACAAATATAAATTTCAAAATGAATATTACTCACCTGGTATTTAGTTGTTTCTTTATAACTTCTAAATTTACTGGTGGAAAGGAAATGGAAGTATCAAACTTCTTTCCCACAGATTTACTACTGTGGGAAAGGTCTGTATCTCTTCCCTAGAAATAATATGAAAATTTATTTTTTATTTTATTTTATTTTTTTAATTAGTTTATTTAATTGCATTTCAAGTCATAGTACATGTATAGAGCTCAGTTTTTCCATTTCTCTGGTTGCAAACCAGATAGAAAATTTATTTTTTAAAAAACATTTCATTTACTTTACAAATGTAAATAGCTTAAAAGGAGACTGGGTACACCAAGGTCCCTTCCAGCTCAAAAATTCCCTGCCTTGGTAACTTTTCATTTTAACAACAGAATGTTTTTTTAAATCCTCAGCTTTAAATTTTAAAACTTAAATCTACAAGAGAAAAAAAATTAAAAGTCAAAAATTTCTAAGAAGGTTAGTTCTCAAAGTTCATAAAGCTACCTTTGTTTATAGTCTAGTGAACTCAGAGCAAGGCAGTGGTTCTGTTTTTGTTTTTTTTTTTAATATCTTTATTTTATTCTTATGTGGTGCTGAGGATTGAACCCAGTGCCTCATGTGTGCTAGGTGAGCACGCTACCACTGCGCCATAACCCCAGCCCCAAGGCTGTGGTTTTTGAAGAAGCAACAGTCCTTGGATAAACGTTAACTGGCATGGTAGATGAGAACATTGTGATGGAAGCAGCCCTTAAATGGAAATTTGGTGGAAGGTTTCTAGGAAAAACTCTTATTTCTGGCATTGTTATTTGAGTTTTCTGATATTTGCAGAGAAATGCTGCTATGGTTTGGGGACATGATCTCTAAGCCCTGTTAAAAGCTCGGTTACCACCTACTGGTACTACTGGGAGGTGAAAGAGCTTTTAAGAGGTGGGGCCTGGTGAGAAAAAAAGAGGTCACTGGAGGCATGCCCCTAGAAAGGGATATTGGGACCACAGTCCTTCCTCTTCTCTTTTTCACTTTCTAGCCACCATGAAATGAATGGGCACACCACACCATGTGTTCCCATAATGATGTCCTATGTCTCCACAAGCCCAAAGCAATGGGGCCACTTGGTGGTAAATGGAAACCTTCAAAACTGTAAGCCACAATAAACTTTCTTCTTTACAAATTGATCATCTCAGGTATTTCTTACAGTAACAGAAGGCTCACACAAAGGCATTCTTAGCTAACACATAATATAGATATCTGGGTATGTATCTGGCTATCATAGTTCATCACCACCATGCTTAAAATGTTCAAAGGGTCTGAAGATTCTCTGTTTCAGACAAGGATATGTGAAGAAGTGGACCAGATATTTAGCCAGCTCATTAGCTTAATTATTCTTCATATTTTCCATGAAGCACCATCATTTCTCATGTCAATTTTCACCAAGGCTCCCATCCATCTCCAACTCACCTGCAAACCCAAACACTCCTGATACTTCAGTTTCAAATCCCTTACATAATAAATATCTTTCAAGAATCCCATTTTAAATATCACTACTTCTACAGAGACTTTTCCAAACCTCCCCATTTACCTATCATTCTATAAATCTGACCACCCCCTTGCTTCTTTGTGCTATTTTTTTGCAGTGAGTTCTGACAGAGAACCTGTAAGAGTTCACTGTAATTATTTTGTTTAGTATCTCTCTTCCTGCAAAGAAGTGGCAGTAGTAGGCTAATGGAGACCCTATAAAAGATAAGTTCACATTTATATACATAATGTGACAAAAGATATAATTAAATTTTCAGAGCAGGTGCTTAACCTGGATTATGCAGAGGGCAGTTCCTTGTATCCTCATCAAAGGGAGGGAGAGGGAGTTTGGGGACATAAAAGAAGGAGATAAAGATGGCCAAGATATGGCCACAAGCCAAAGAATACCAACTAGAACCTAGAAGTGTGAAGGAGTAGATCACCTTCTAGAGCCTCTGGAAGCAATGTAGATCTGCTAACACCTTGATATTGGACTTCTGTTCTTCAGTACAGTGGAAGAACACATCTGTTATTGCAGGGTTGTTTTTTTTTAACAGGGGATTGAACCCAGGGGCTCTCAACCACTGAGCCACATCTCCAGCCCTTTTTATATTTATTTTGAGACTGAGTATTGCAAAGTTGCTTAGGGCCTCACTAAATCACTGAGGCTGGCTTTGAACTCAGCTGCCTCAGCCTCCCCAGCCACTGGGATTACAGGTGTATACCACTGCACCTGGATAAACTTCTGTTATTGTAAACCACCAACTTTGTGGTAATTTGTTGTGACTATCACAGGAAAGTAATCTGAGCATGTGGTGAATATTCAATAAAGAAACCAATAAATGTGCTTGCATTAGTAATAAAAATGCAAATCAAATGAGCAAGAAATTCCATTTTTGCCAAACACACTTGTATCAAACAAAGGCTGGCAAAACTGTGGTGAAATATTCCAATATCAGTGACATTATAAATTGAGCTCAATTTTCTTTAGAAAGCAATACAGAAAACATACACAAAAATGCTCATATTTTTTTGGTTAGTAACAACACAGGGAATAGTTAAAAACCACACATCTTAACAAAAGGAGAAGAGAAAAAATAAATCAAATATTCACTGATTATTATTTACTAATAGGGAAGTAATTCATATTACAAATAACCTAAAATGTTCACCAAAATAAAGAATGGTTATAATAATTATTCATTGACACCACTGAATATTATACAGCTATTAAGATTAGTTATTATTATAACTACACTGAAACAGGGGAAGGCATTCATATATGAATCAAAAAAATGAGAATTCAGCAAGGTGTGGTGACCCACACATAAATGCCAGGGACAGGAGACTGAGGCAGGAGAATAGCAAGTTCAAGGCAATCTCAGCAACTGAGTGAGATCCTAAGCAACTTAGTGAGATGCTGTCTCAAATTAAAAGATAAAGATATGAGTGTGATCTGGCTATGATATCTATTACTCCACTGATCTCCATGGTTGAGTCAGCTGCTCTGGCTGGCTAGGTGAGTTATCTCCTTCCTCCTTCACTATTCCATGTGCATCCCTCCAGAAGCTGTGCACTCAGTGGAAGAGGATGATCTTTCCCGATAGAGGAGGATCTTTCTTCTGTCAAGGGTATATGAGAAGCTGCACTCCCCTGCTAGAACCTCAAGGTTCAAATTAAAAAAATAAAAAGGAACAGGAACATAGCTCAGTGGTAAAGTATCCCTGGGTTCATTCCTTGGCAACGAAAACAAAACAAAATGAAAAAATCATAAATTAAAATTGTAAGTAGACTATAATTCCCAAAGTATGTGAAGGCATCCAATTCAAATTCAAAGGTGAGGTATTTTAAAATTCCTAGGGAATCAGAGCAACACTTGGAATCTTTTGAACTGCTAGCTCTAATTAGTTTATAGTATGCAACATCAGAGTGTACTATATTCCTTTTGTGGAGCTAGGTTTTAGAAGGATGCTATGATAAAAAACAAGTATTGAAGGTCAATATAAAAAAGAAAGGCAGTGTTCAATATGATTCCAAGGTTTGAGAAGACATGCAGTGTCAAAAAGGTGTACACATTATATCAGTAAGTAACTGTGGTTATTTAAAAATGAAATAAAAAGATTTGTCTTCAATTTATCTGCATCATTCTTCTCAAATGGGTAAGTTGTTAGCATACAAATCTTGTTAAATTTGGACTTAACTATTTAATAAATGGGATTGTTTGGTACTTCTTTTGATTCAGGATCACTATAATAAAATTACTTAGATACTAGGGGCTTCATGAATCTACAAGTTTTGGCATCTCTGATGGACAATATGATAGCAATTAGTCTAGAAAAAAAAGCATATCAAATACAAAGGAATTATGCAACTTTGAGCAGGTAGAGTAAGGATTGTGGGATGTTTCTTCTTGAAGCATTTTTTAAATGATGTTGTTACACTAATTTTTACCAAAAAGTAAGGGAAAACATCTAAGCCTATTTTAATTGTAAAAACTGTCTGCTATATTATTTCTTGGGTCAGAAATTTCAAAATTACAATCACAGGTTTAGTTTTAATTAGCTTTTTAGTTTTAATAACATGGAAATCTTACAAAATTTCCTAACTTAAAATAACAAATAACAACCTCTCAAAGAATTCTTGTCAAAAAGATTCAAATATAAAATCTTTTATATTATTATAGTGTTTATGACCACTTTGACTTGTTATATTTTGAACCTTACAGTCACCTAGTCAGGTATTTAATATTATTATCATTCCTTTTATTACTGATAAAAAAAATCCTAAAGCTTATAGAAATCAAGTATTTTACTTAGAGTTCTTTCAGTATTTATTGAGCATCCACATTAGGTGTTATTAGATACAACCCTGAACAAAACTATTAACAATTCTTGACCTCATGGGGATTATATTCTAGCAGTAAGGCCAGAAACAAAATCCAGGACTTTTGACCCCAAAACCAACTTTATTTTATTTTTAAAAAGTTTTTGTAGTGTTAGAGATTGAACTCAGACCTTGTGCTAAGTTTTAGGCAAGAAATCTCCCACTGAAATAAACCCCTAGCTCTTTCTTTCTTTTCAGTTTTGTTTTAAACCTCATAATATATATTGAGTTTAACTTTTTTTTAAATTAGTTTTTAGTTGTTGATGGACACAATATCTTTATTTATTTTTATGTGGTGCTGCGGATCGAACTCAGTACCTCACGCATGTGAGGCAAGCGCTCTACCACTGAGCTACAACCCCAGCCCTGAGTTTAACTTTTAAACACCTGTGTTATATAATACAAACTATTAGTAACCAGAAAATTAAGAATTAAAAAATATGGTCCCCTCAAGTGGAAGATATTTAAAACAGAGTGGAAAAAGAACATGATATATATGGTATAGTAGGTTGAATGGTGACTTCCCAAAAGATATACCCATGTCTTAACCACTGGAATGTATACTTATGATATAAATTGGAATAAAGGTCTTTGTGATTGTAGCTAAGTGAAAGATCTTGAGATGAAATCATCCGGGATAATCTGGGTGAGCCCCAAATGTAGACAAGTGTCCTTATAGGAAACACAAAGTAGAGCCAGCGAGAGGGCATGTGACAGCAGAAGCACGAAAAGGAGTCACGCAGTCACACTCAAAGAAAACCCGGAACAACCAGAAGCTGGAAAAGATAAGGAAGGATTCTCTTATGGGGCATTTAGAGGGAGCACAACCCTGCCAACACCTTGATTTCAGATTTCTGGCCTCCATCATGTAAGAAAATAAATTTTCTGTTGTTTTCAGTCACCATGTTTATGGTCATCTGTTATAGTAGGCACAGGAATGTAATAACATATGTTATAAAAATTATTACCTCTGTGATTTTAACTGCTTTCCTCATTTGTTGCTGTTCCCATATATCTTGATTTTCATCCTCTTGACTGTCTTCACTTGTTTCTTCATTTCTACTTGCTGTAAAATTTAAAAAAGGAAAAAAAAGTCACATATAAACACTCAGTATTTCTTCATTCTAGTTGCAGCAGCAATGTTTCTGGGGAGTATTATATGCTAATTTAGCACTTTACAAATTTATTTTTTACTGTAATTTGGGAAGAAGGTGCCATTGTTGCCTTCATTTTACAAATGAGGAAACTTGCAACAGTAAGGGGCAGGGTATTGTTAAATAATTTGTCTGAGGACCACGATGAAGCTTAAATCCAGCAAGCTGACTCCAGAATCTGCACTCATGTCACCTAATTGTCCTATCAAAACTTTTTATTAAAATAGGGAAGATTTTAATATGACATCTAGAACCTCTGTAGACTCTTCCATATTTACAAAAAATTTTTAATAAAGGTGACAATGATAGCTTCCAGTGTTTCAAAATTAAGGCACTGCATAATTTCTTCAACCTGCCAAAAAGCAAGTAGGGTACAGGCCTTAATAGACATTATTACACATAGCCTTTAATAATAATATTTTGATATAGACACATCTTTTAGAGGCTATAATGTCATGGACCAAATTCATAGTAAATAAAAACCAACATTAACATTCTTTACAATGTGAAATACTACATTATATTTTTATGGAAATTTTATCATAAAACATTATAAGAAAAAATGTCTTAAAATTCACAGAATGGTAAATAAATTAAATATATACTTGTTTCTTCAGTCATTCTTTGTCTAAGTGTCTGAGGCTTTGGGGTAAATGGTATTCTCTTCTCATGGTCATCAGGCTCACTCTCAGGATCCTCATCACTATTCCTCTTCATATCAGGGGTGGTAGAGCTATGCTTTACATCCAAAGAAATATAGTCATCTTGGGCCCTGGCCAATTCACGTTTTTTGCGGGCTGCCTGAATAAAAGCTGCATCAGGGATCTTAACTGAAAGAAACAAAGAGGATGATAATGAAAACCAAACATCAACAGAAATACATATTCCTTAAAGAAAAACAGCACCATGTACCTAAATTTTTCACTATTTTGATATATGCATGATTTTAATTAATTGCTCAAAATCTGTATCAGTAAAGGAAGAAAACTAATTTAATAGAGACAATGCAATTTAGAGGAATTGATGCTATCTAGAAGTATCAGGAAGTACACTCAAACCATTCCATTTTATCTTTTAACTTTCTTACTCATGAGGTTTTGCTGACTTTTTGGTCAGGGCTAGTTATTTCTCCCTTCTGGAAACTCTGAGTGCCAGGGTAGACTGTGGAAAAGGCTGGTCTTGGAGTTCCTGTCAGGAAGAACTGCGAAAGTTAGAAAGATTAATGACAGACAGGTCTTACCTAGTAAGAAAGAGATGACACTAAGACACCTTCCTCCCCTGTGGACACCAATATAAAGAAGAAACGAGAAACACAACACAATTGGTGCAAAGTCAAACCAGACTACAGAGTTCTGGGGTGAGTCCCACCTGAATAAATGTAAGAAGTTGAAAAGCATAAAGGAAATAATTTTTCAAACTGATTAAATGATAACTTTTAATACAGGATTTTACTTTTTTCCTTATTTGTACAGAAAAACTGTATTAATATGAGCTCTTCCAATTCAAAACAGGTTTCTTCATGGTGATCTGAGCTGAAGTTTATCTTTATGTCCTAGAAAAAAATGGCTTTTTTTCTTTTTGGTATCAGGGATTAAACCTAGGGCTCTTAAAACTGAGCCATATCCCCAGCACTTTTGCTTAGGGCCTTGTTAAGTTGCTGAGGCTGGCTGTGCACTGCCTGTAATTCCAGTGGCTCAGGAGGCAGAGGCAAGAAGATCCAGAGTTCAGAGTCAGCCTTAGCAAAAGTGAGGTGCTAAGCAACTCATTGAGACCCTAAGCAACTCAGTGAGACCCTGTCTCTAAATAAAATACAAAATAGGGCTAGAGTTGCAAGAAATTCACCTAAAAATAACTTGGTAGGGTTTAAAAAATAAAATTATAAGTAATGAAACTCACTGGTGAGATACAAGTCAATTCCCAAGCTACAATAAAGAAGTAAAATTTCAAGGAAGAGAAAAATATTCTATTTGTCCTTTTCTTCTACATCCGACATCTAGCTCAATGGGTCCCACAAAGCAGATGTTAGGCAGATATGGGATGAATGCATAAAGTTAACATCATGTTGTTACAGAAAACTCGTAATTATCACATACACCATTCCACCTGAAACGCAATTATCTAAGATGCAGACGTCAACAAGCATCTCCCTTTGGTAGCAAGCAGTCTCAGCCACAGGGGATGTTTCAAGGCAGATATTCCATTACTGATTCATTCTCAAACTTCTACCAAAGGAACAGGAAACAAACTCACTCTTGCCACACAAGTCCTTCAAATCATCACATTCCTCCATCTTTTCTTCTCCAAACGGTACAGGCCTTCCACTTCCAAGTGTTCCTCACAGTATCACTTTTCAACTTTTCATCAATGTTTCTCAATGTGGCATTGGGGAAAAGGACAATTGTTCACTGTGCTGAACAGTCCTACCCTCTGCAGGTCATTTATTATCTCTTGCCTCTGAGGCACTACATGCCAACAACACCTCAGTCACTATGACCATTAAAAACGATTCCACACATTTCCAAATACTGACTTCTCTTTAGGTGGAGAGTGTTGCAAATGCTTTATATCCACTCCATTACACTTTTAATCCACCATTTCTATAGCAGCACAGTTCAATACAACAGACACCAGTCACAAATGACCATGTAAATTTAACTAAATTATAATTTGCACTGGCCACATTTCAAGAGCTTGACAGCCAGATGTAGCTAATGAATACTGTACTGAACAATGAAAGTATAGAATTTTTCCATCATAACAGAAAATTCTATTGGATAGTGCTATATCTAGAATCTATATAGAGCTTTACTTGTTTACTAGGCTTCAATTCTTAATTTGGCTTTCTCACTTAATACTTTTCTATCTTGTGGATTTGGATAAGAAAAGAAAAGGTTACAAGGCTACAGAGATACTAGTTGATAGGGTTAATAAAGAAGCACTTTTTATTATAAGACATTATTATATATATTAATATATGTAAATATATACTTAATAAAAGTCTTAACTAAAATTACAAAAATTACAAACCTATTGATGAAAATTCTTTTTCTTCCAGAGAGCTAAAGCTGTCAGAAGATGAACTCTGATCATCTTTACTTCCTGAGGAATGATGTGCTCCATCTTCTTCATCTGTTGAAAGATCAGCTGTTCTGGATTCTAACAGGACATTTTAAAAATTCACACACAAAAAAACAAAATATTGGAATCAATAATTTAAATTCTGACATATGCATAATGAACACACGCATGTAGAATACGGCATTTTAATCCTATTCCACATATTTAAAGCAGACATACAGATTTTTCTCTACCCTCCAGTCTTTATGAAACAACTGAATGATCTAACAAATATACAAAGACTTACTCTATTTGCGTTATCTATATATCTAATATTTCTAAAAGGACACAATGAGAAGAGGGATAGGAACACTTGAAGAAAAATAAAAGGACAAAAACTGAAGCAATATTTTGAGAAGAAAAACAGTGGTAGTAAATAAGAAAAATTAAAAAATATCATTTACTATGTGCTAGGCACACTGAGACCAGTTTTACATGATTTAATACTCATAATTCTATAAGGAAAATGCTGGTGAGAGTACTAAGTACTGGAGAAAAGGCAACTCTTATTCTCATTTCTCCCTACTCAAGTTTAACAATATTTTAGGGTACAAATAAGAAAGGTCATCAAAACTTTAGATAAATAGGTCATAACAAAAGACTAAGATCATGAACCTGAAAGACATTATGTTAAGTGAAATAAGCCAGACACAAAAAAGACAAATATGGCAATATCTCACTTATATGTGGAATCTAAAAGTTGACTGGAAATCATAGAAGCAAGAGAGTAGAATATAATAGATATACAATTTAATCTTATTTATTATTTTTGAGGTATAAGGATTGCACCCAGGAGCATTCTACCATTGAGTTACATTCCAAGTCTTTTAAAAAATCTGATATAGAGACTCACTAAATTATCTAGGCTGGCTTTGAACTTTCAATCCTCCTGCCTCAGGGTCCCCAGTAGCTGGGATTACAGGCATGAGCCACCTTGCTCAGCTCAAAGGATACACAATTTGAGTTAGAAGAATAAGTTTAACAGACCTGTACAAGATGGTAACTGTAACAATGTACTACTGTACAAGATGGTAACTGTAACAATGTACTACAACAAATGTATACTGTACTTGAAACTGCTGAGAAATTTTAAGTGTTCTCATCAGGAAAAAAAAAAAGAGATAATGCATAAAATAACTAGGTCAGTTCGGCCATTCCACAGCATATACGTATTTCAAATCATGTTGTATATCATAAGTACGTATAACTTTTCTTTGTAAATAAGTAAGTACATAAGAGATCACTAAGATCACTTTAATGAGACTACCAATAGTGGGGAGAAAATCCTGGGCCCCAAAACTGTATTCCTTGTTAAGCTCTAAACTTAGACCAACACATTTTATGTAAAAATTATATGATGCTGGAGACTTTTACTTAAGAACTAAAGCCAGGCGGTGGCACACATCTGTAATCTCAGCTACTCCAGAGGCTGAGGCGGGAGGATTGCAGGTTCAGGCCAGGCGGGGGAATTTAGAGAGACCCTGTCTCAAAAACAAATACACAGATAAATTAATTTTTTAAAAGGTGGGGAGAAGGGCGGTGTTTGGCTGATCAAGTAGCTCACTGGTAAGACTTGCCTATGCACCAGGACCTCAGTTGGATCCTCTGTAAGTCAAAGATAATTCAAAATGACTACATTGTATTTAATACCATTACTGGTACAGTCCAGTATTATGTATTATGATAGACTCACATATATTACTTTTAATCTGTCTTTGTAAACAACTGATGAAAGATGAAAACATGCAAAAGAATGTTTCAAAACTTGTCACTTAGATTATTTTAATGTACTGTTTTAAAATATCCTTTAAAAAATAAATTGGGGCTGGGGATGTAGCTCAGTGGTAGAGCGCTTGCCTGGCATGTGTGAGGCACTCACTGGGTTCGATTTTCAGCACCACGTATAAATAAATAAAAATTAAGTTCTATCAACAACTAAAAGAAATATATTAAATAAATAAATAAATAAATAGGGCAAGTTTCCAGAAGGTACATGCAACTTTTACCTAACAGCATTAGGAATGAACTCCTTTGGGACGATTTAGATGCTTCATAAACATTACTGTATTATACCTGTAAATGGTGAGGGTCATCTGATAGCGCAAAGAGGAGCCACAAAAGTGTACAAGATTCTTTTAAATGTCCCTCCCAAGGAGCCGGATACGTAGATGCAGGCAGTGGGTTTGCGCTGGATGGGATGCTGTACAACTCACTATCCCACCACTCAGCGTAGCTGCTGGTCAACAGCAGGTCATAGGAACCCCCAGAGAAGACCCCGCGGCCCCTTCCCGCCCCTCGCGTCACCTCGGGAGCCCACAGCTTTCCCCGCTCTTCACCTGGGCCCCCTGAGCTGTCCGCTCGAGGACCGGCTGCGGTGGCGCGCCGGGAACTCGCCCAGACCCGACCCCGGCCGCGTGGACCTCGGGCCCGGCGGGGCAGTGCAGCCACCTCCGCGCGGACTCCTCCAGCGGGCGGGCCTTCCTCCTCCCGGCCCGGGGCCGCCGGCTCCCTCGGCACCCCGGATTCAGCTGACGGATCCTCGGCGTCATCGCTGTCGCTGGACTGCGCTAGGCGCTGCCGGAAAGTCCGTTTGGGCCTGTGAGCCATACTCCAGGCCCGATCCCCGCGCGCGCGTTCGCTTTCTGCGTAAACCAACCCGGGTCTTCGGCGCCCGCGGCGGCGCGCGCTCCCGCCTCTCCTTGCTGCCGCGTGCGCGCGCGCCGCCACCCAACTCGCGCTTAGCTGTACGCATGCGTGATGTGATTGGGTCTGTGCCCGGTACACAAGCAGGCCTAGGCACAGGGTTCTCCAGGCCAAACCTGATTATGCGATCTGCCTACTAGAGATTCCTGCAGTCTCTCAGGGCTGAATCCCTTGAAGAGCAGCCTCACGTGCTCGCTCTGTGCAGATCTCATCCAGGAACCAGCACTGTGCTTGCTGTCTGGGACTGCAGTGGTGTCCTTGCCTTTTCCAGAGAAAGCTCCCTTAACCAAAATTTAAAAACAAACAGGAGTGCATGTGTTGGGTTGGGAGATGCCAGTAAAAGATAAATAGTGAAATCTTCACATTAAAAATAAGTGCACAGAGAAGCAAACATCAAATGATTGCTTTTAGGCGAAGGGACTTCAAAATAAAGAGTGTATCATTTTTTAAAAAGGCATTACTTAGATGAACATAGATAAGACAAACCATTGAGGCAAACTTGTGATAATGGAGATGATACCTGAAATGAGATCTCTTACCAAAAATTATGTTGTGTCCTCAGCTCTAGCATGAGAGGACGTCAAGCAGTACACAAGACTTAGTAAAAGTATAGCAAAGTTTATTAGAAGGGAAAGAAGGGGGGGAAAAACATTGTTGGGGCAGGCCCCAAAATGACTGTAGGTAACCTGAGGCTTCCAGTGGGCTGTTATGTTTTTAGTGTGTAGTCAGAGCTAGGACCTGGCTATGTGGTAGTTAGGCAAGGCCAGAAACACTGATTCAGGGTATATACTCAAGGTCATAAACATTAACTTGTGGGCATAAGCCCCCTATGTAAACTGTTTTACATAGGGGGTGCCTTCCTTGTTTGGCCTGCATATGAAAAGGTCCTTTTTATATGCAGGCCTTGGGGCCAATGGGGACAAAATGGGGGCAACATGAGAATTAAAATGGAACTTACTGGAGCTGAAGCTGAAGCTGGAGGGTGGAGGCTGTGGCCACCACTAAATAAAGCATGTCTACTATCTTAACTGCATCTTCTTCCACCAGCACTTGGAACCTTGTTTCCTGGGTAGAGCCCCTGAATGACAGACATTCTTGATACTGAGAGTGGGTCTACCAAGAGGAGACAACTCACTTCTTTGTGAGCTCAAGTTTATTGGGGTAGGAGAGGAAGTTTCTGGAGAATATTGCCCAAGCACTACCTCTTAACTTGTGACTGATGGTAGAATTGTATCCTATTTTTAGGAGTCCCTACTGCACATCTTTCTATCTACAGGCAACTCTGCAACTCTGAAACTCTTGGTCATTTCAGCCTCTCAGCTTCCATATTTTTGCTGTGACTGATCTGACTAAGCACCCTGCCATTCATGCTACTTTTCTCCAACATAGTGTTTCTCTACCTGCTGTCTCTTTTCTTTCTACTCCTCCCATAATTCTCTGTCCAAAATCCTTCCACAGTCATCCAACATTTTGTTATCAGATCAAGAAAGTAAATTACTATAATGTTTGCTTTACAATCATCTTGCAAATCAGGTGATTTCTATGTCTAACTTTCAACAAAATCAGAGCACCAAACCCAAGTGTCAATGATACTGAGAAAGGGCTTCCTGCTGAGACTCACAGAAGCCAATTCAAAGCAACAGGGGTTTTTGCAAAAAGATAAGGCTTTATTGTAGAACTAACCAGCAAATAGACCAGGCAAGATAAACAGATCTGTCTCTGCACAGGGCTGCAGGGGAAGGGGAGAAGCCTTTTGCTGATTGGATGGTGAGAAGAGGGAGTTTTTGCACAGGCTAGCCTCTTATCATGGGCTTGATAGGTCTTAGCTGATTTCATTAGCTGACCATGCACAATAAATTTTGATGATGGATTACTGAGATTTTTGCATGTAATTCAGAAGAATTTCTAAGAATTGATTGACATTGAAAAAACTCATCCTTTCATTTGTGGAGAGTTTTCTTAGTGCATACATAATATAAAATTGGAATACAGTTGGCAATGAACAATAAACTAATGTAGAAATAAGTAATAACTCTATGGATGCATTAACTAATGTGGAGAGGTGTCTATCTTTATCATCAGGAGATACATTTCCCCAAAATAATCTTGTTTTGTCAAAATAAGTGATGTATTTATATTTTCTCTGTCAAATGTGTACCTCCATATAGCAGAAACACCATATAATGTTGCAGTGCTAATGATAATCCCCAAAGGCACAAACCTGAATGTTAAATCCTGAAAGAGCAAAATTCCTAAAGTTCAAATCCTGAGAATCATTTCCTCAAAAGATCGAACTCTTGAATACAAAAGTCCTGAAAGGCAACATCTTGAAAACTGCAATTCCCTTTGGAGGAGAAAGACTTACAAAAGGAGTAGAAAACCGCATTTTGGGGGGAAGGACTAATGTACTTTTGGTTGATGAAGAATAGTTACATTATGTTAGGTGGAAATATGTTAGGTGGAAATAATAACTGGATACCTGGTAAAGCATTACTTTGTGTCTTTAGGGAGATTAGTGCATTAGTGTCTTTTAGAGGAGATTAGTGCATTAGTCCAAGTGAACTGAGTGAACAATATTTGTGAATGGGCATCATCCAATCCGGAGGAAAGAATGGCAGTACAGAAGGCAAATTGGTGTCTCCCTGAGAGCTGTGACCATTTTCTTCTGCTGCATTAAACATCAGAATTTCAGGTTCATGCACTTTGGGCTCCAATACTTAACACAAGCAACCCGCAGGTCATCGTTTTTGATAAGTCTTACCAGAAGACTTAGGTTGTCAAGGTATTTCAGATGACTGCAGCTGTAAAGCTGGGGAGCTTTGTAACATAGTGATATATATACATATGTGCTTAGGCATTTGGTCTGTTATACCCATGACACTGTCTTTAGTATACCTGGATGTTTTTCCTTGCAAAGATCTCTGTGTTATTACTACCTATTTTGTGGTGTAAAGGCCAATGGTATGTTCTGTCATGCTTTTATAGATTTCTCAACCAGTTCCCATTTAAAAATGTAAATAAATACCTGTTAAAGAAATTTAAAATCACTTTTTCTGGAATTACATTTTCAGAATTTTGGTTTTGGGGGCATTTTAGACTGTAGGGATTTTGATCTTTTGGGATTTCAACATGAGGGATTATGGCATTTGGGATTGTGTCTTTTAGGGTTGTTGGTCAGATTTGCATCACTTTAACAAATCCTTGAGCAAAAGCAGTTTTTAGAGAGGAGAAGTTTATTTTGTCTCACAGTTTCAGAGGTTTCAGTCTTTGATTGAGGCCCATTGCTTTGGGGCCCATGGTGAGGCAGTACGTCATGGCAGGGAGCACATGGTGAAACAGAGCTGCTCACAGGGCTGCTGGGAAGCAAAAAAGAGAAAGGGACCGGGGTCCCAGTGTCCCCTTCAGAAGGATGCCTCCTCTGACCTAACTTCCTTCCACTAGTCCCATCTCTTAAAGCTTCCACCATGTCTTAAGAGTGCCACTGATTGCAGACACATGGCCCTTTGGGAGACACTCCATTTTCAAATTTCAGCAGGGATTATTGCCCAAACCTCTACAAACCATGTGGACCTATAGATGTTTATTAAGCTGTTCTGTGAAAGGACCTTAGATTCTTCATTTCTAACAAGCTCAAGGAAACCAAAGGCTGTTTTGGGGGACCACACTTTAAATAGCAAGATCCTACAGCAGGTACTAAGAAAAATGATTCACTCTTTTTTGGTCCTGGGGGTTGAACTCAGGGATACTCGACCACCAAGCCACATCCCCAGCCCTATTTTTTGTGTTTTATGTAGAGACTGGGTCTCATTGAGTTGCTTAGCACCTCGCTGTTGCTGAGGCTGGCTTTGAACTTGCAATTCTCCTCCCTCAGCTTCCCTAAGTGCTGGGGTTACAGGCTTGCGCCACCATGCCCGACTGATTTACTTTTAAGAAGTAATGTTATAGCCGGGCGTGGTGGCACACACCTGTAATCCCAGCACTTTGGGAGGCTGAGACAGGAGAACAGCGAGTTCAAAGCCAGCCTCCGCAACAGCGAGGCGCTAAGCAACCTCAACAGTGAGATCCTGTCTCTACATAAAACACAAAAAGTAAGGCTGGGGATGTGGCTCGGTGGTCGAGTACCCCTGAGTTCAATCCTCAGTACCAAAAAAAAAAAAAAAAAAATACAAGTAATGTTATAGTTTGGATGTGAGGTGTTCCCCAGAAGCTCACATGTGAGACAATCCAAAAAAAGTTCAGAGGAGAAATAATTGGGTTGTGAGAGTCTTAACCTAACCAGTGAATTAATCCCTGATGGAATTAACTGAGCAGTAACTGGAGGCAGGTGGGGTGTGGCTGGAAGATGTGGTTAATTGGGGAAGTGGCTATGGGGTATGTATTTTGTATCTAGACAGTGGAGATAGATGGATTTCTCCTTTCTGGTCATGATATCAGCTGCTTCCCTCTGCCACATTCTTCTGCCATGAAGTTCTGCCTCAACTCAAGCCCTGAGGAATGGAGCTGGCCTTCTATGGACTAAGGCCTCTGAAACTGTGAGCCCTCAAACTTTTCCTCCCTAAAATTGTTCTGGTCAGATCTTTTAGTCACAGCAGTGAAATAGATGACTAAAACAAGTAAAAAAAAATCTTAATATCAAATTGTAACAGCACATAAAATGCCATATGTACTTGAAAATTTGGAAATGAAGTAGTCCTTAAAAAGGAAAACTTAATAAGAACTTATTCATAGTGATTAAGGTTATCAAAGGATGGCAGTTACTTACCATATCTTCAGAATGGTTCACCACCAGTCTCCAAAATCACTTCAGGTGTTTATCTCAGTTTGAAAGCTGGTCAGTATGACAGAATTCACTCCCAGTTTTGCTCAAAAAGGATCAGTTTATTTAAAGATAGTCTGAGTGTGATGCTGAAGTTCCAGAAGGCTGTACTTTCACTTCAAAAGTAACCAAATTATGAACATGTCCAATGTGAAAACACTAGGCAGAATTCGGTGATTTTAGCTGAGTTCAGAGCTTGCAAGGAAGGTGGGCTAGAAACTTACTTTTTTTGTTGTAAAATAAACTGATTCCCCAGACAGAGCTCTTCTTTTATTCATTTTGAAGTCTGCATTCCTTATCCACTGCACAGTATACACTGAATTAACAAAAACACAATGAATTAAATATGAGGATGGGGTGAGTCTAAAACATCTGTGTTCAATCACAATAATTAAGCTTGAAAACAAATCATTCTAATTTGTTGGATGCAAATATGTTAAAAGACAGGTGAGTGGGCTAGAATATAGCTGAGTGATACAGCACTTGCCTAGCATGTCCAAGGCTCTGGGTTGGATCCCCAGCACAGCAAAAATAGAGAGTAAGAAAGAGAGAGAGAGAGAGAGAGAGAGAGAGAGAGAGGGAGCATGTGTGCATGTGAGAAAGAAGTGATATACTACTGAGATAGATAGAAAACTCTCTGCTATTTAAAACATCAACCAAATGTTTGTTCTAAAGGGAAAAAATAAGAATTGAGTTTCTCTAGGTGCTTGGATAGGAGAGGATCAAAAATAGAGAAATTATTTAATAAAGAAGCTGGAATCCTGAGTTTTCTTCTCCATTCCCAGGAAAAGCAGACTGAAGATTATGGGGGATAATTGCCATATTTCGAAAAAAATACAGGATGCCAAGTAATTTCAGATAAGCAAGGAAATCACTTTTTATTATAAGTGTATCTCATACAATATTTGGGGTATAATGTGTGACATTTTGGAACCCTAGTCTGGGGTAAAGAGAGATGTGCAGAATGCAAAATGATCAAGACTTCATAATCTGGGGTGGAGGATGGGGTTGGTTGTGGTTCTGGAACCCGTGGAAAAATGTTGGTCAGTGAAAAGTTTTCAGTTAGAGAGAGTGAAGGGATTAGGTGGGTTTAAGATATGGTGATGTTTTCTTCTAAACCATTAACAAAACTATATCCCATACATAGTCTTAACACTACTGGGAATGAAGGGCTTGGTGGCTGAGGTCAGGGTAGTAGATATGGAAAGGCTGGTGGATCCATAGTTTTTGAGACATGAATGTCAAAGGAGATTAAGTGGATCACAGGTGAGAAGCAGACACTGAACAAACTGGTTTGGGAGCGGCTATGACATAGCACCGTTCCTCAAATGCATCAAATAAACTAGCCAGTACTTAAAGCGAGGATGCCTCACTTGGTTACACATGGAGACTGGAACAGAGCAGCCAGAGAGCAAGCACTTTATTTCTCCAAACAGCGTTCCCAGGTACAGTACCCATATTTATAACTGCTTTATATAAATTCTTTTTTTTTTTGTGAATACTAGAATCCCCCTCCCAAGAGGATAAAGATAATGCCATCTCTTATTTGTCCTATCCTACACTTATTTACAGTACTAGCTTATTAATTGATTGGCTGATCTTGCATCATTCATGCATGTAATTTAGGATTACAGTTTAACAGTTGGAGAGAATTGGCACATCAAAAATTCCCCAACTTCTGTAAATTCATGTCATATTTACCCAGACGATATTCCCCTAAAGTGAAATGACGTTTGAATTCAGTTGGTCTTTCCATTTATTGGTGGATGCTGAGCTCCCCCTAGCGAGATATATGCTACTTACAGAAGGATCTTATCAAATAATCTTGGAAACTTCCTCCTTCCTATTATAGAGTGATTATTTCGTCATTCTCTCTTATGAGCAGTGGATATAATGGATATATTTTCATTTTTTTTTCTGGTACTGGGGATTGAACTCAGGGGTACTCGACCACTGAACCACACCCCCAGCCCTATTTTGTGTTTTATTTAGAGACAGGGTCTCACTGAGTTGCTTAGCGCCTCATCATTATATTTTCATTTTTAAGCCAACATATTTCAAACTTTCTCAGAGGACAATAAGTTATGCCTTATCTATAAAAATATAGAACTAGTTAATAGAACTAATTGTGCTTTCATTGTTTTTTTCAGAATATATTTTTCAAACTCTTACTATGTTAGAAATCCTGTTCTAGGACCAGGAAGTCATAAACTACATGGGGTCTTGATCCAAAAGATTAAGTATTAGTAGCCAAATTAGTCTTAGGAGCTGTCTTATTATAAATACTTCATGAAATCTTGGAATCTCAAGTTTTGAGAATTTTCTCAATTGCAGAACTAATTTTCAGAATGAGTAGTGTCTTCAAGTTGCTATTCTTATGTGCCTGGACAAATGTAATGATTAATTGTCAAAGACCCCAAGGACCACCAGAAACAAACCTATTAATGAAGCAAAGTTAATTTAATAAGATCAACTACAGTAAGGGAGAACACCATCTTGGCAGAGATTTCTAAGTGCCTGAAAATGAAGAATAGGACAATGTATTCACAGGGTTTTAAGGTCTGGGCACAGTGACTTTATAAATTTTTATTTTATCATAGTAAAGAACACTTAACATGAGATCTACGCTTTTATTAAATTTTCAAGTGTACCATGTAATCATGTCAACTATAGGGATACTGCTGTATAAGCAGGTCTCTAGAACTTGCTCATCTTGCATAATTGAGACTTTGTACCCACTAATTAGCAAATTAGCAACTCCCCATTTCTCCCTGGTTTTAGTTGGCTTATAGTCTTGCCTTCCAGAAGCAGGAATTGTGCAATCCCAGTATGGTTTAGCACAAAAAACAGGAAAGTATGTTTTCTGCCAAAATTTTTTAGTATAGTGCTTCCACTGGGGATCATCATTTGAGTTGTTTTTCTTATTATGAAATGTACCACACTTTCAGAAAAGTGCACAAAACAAAAACATACAATTCAAGGATATGTCACAAAGTAAACCCGTCTTTACCACCAAAGTCAAGAAGTAGAGCATTGCACGGACCCCTTTATTACCCCACTTGAGCTGTGTCACTCTCTTTGACCCCAAAATAAACATTATTCTGAATTTCACAATAATCAATTCCTTCCTTTTTTAAAAAAATGATTTTACTACTTAAACGTGCATATTTAAACACTATGGTGTAGTCTCATCTATATATTTTTAACTTTATAAAAATGTAAGTATACCATGCATACCATTTTGTATATGACATTTTTTTGTTTCACATGTACTTGTGTGATAATTCCACCTTGTTCTGTATATCTGCAGCACATTTTTCTTGCTGTGTGGTATTCTATTATGTGACTACAGTTTACTTACCAGTACTTATTGATGTTTGGTTATTTTTAGTTTTTGCCATATTACAAATAATGTTATTATGAACATTCCTATATCTTGGGGTCCTGTGTACATAATTCTGTTAACTATAAACCTGGCAGTGGAATTGTAGGGTCCTAGGATATGCGTATTTCAACTTCAATGGAAAAATGCCAGCATCCAAAGTATTAATTGACTGAATTTATACTCTTATCAATGTTGTATTAAAGTTTCCATGGCTCCTTATCTTTGCCAACACTTGGTATTATTGCCAGTTCTCTTAGCTTTTGCCAGCTGGATGTATTTGCTTGTTTTCTCAATTTGAATTTACTTGATTACAAATGAGGATGATTTTATATATATGCATATATTTACACACATACATATGCACATACATATACATGTGTATACATATATATTTATATGAACAAATGTGCACACACATGTGATATCCATAGTTCCTCTTTTGTGAATTGTCCAAGTGACTTACTCATTTTTCTATTGAGTTGCTTGTCTTACTTAATGGTGTACAACTATATATTGTGCACATGAGTCCTTTGGCTAATGTATGTGTTGCAAGTATGTTCTCCCCCTTTATGGTTTATCTTTTCATTCTCTATATATTCTATATTATCTATCTAATTTCTATGTAATATTCTTAAAATTTTGGTGTGAGTATAATTTATTTAATATTTTCTCTGTCATTGGAGTTACATGTGTCCTAATGTAGAAATATTTCTTTACTGTGAGGTCAATAAGATATTTTCTAATATTACATTATAGATATATATCTATAATATACCACAATTGATTCTTCTCCTTCTCTCCCTTTTCCTCTTCTTCCTCTTCTTTCGGTGTAGATTGATGCTATAGTTTGGATCTTGAATGTCCCCCAAAGGCCCATGTAGTAAAGGTTTGATCCTTAACTTGATGTTTCTGGAAGTTGGTGAAAATTTTTAAGAAATGGGACCTAGTAATAAATTTTAGGTCAGTGGGGGTATGCCCTCCAAAGGATTATGGGACAGTTGTCTCTTGTGCTCTCTCTTTTGTTCTACTAGATGAATGGACTTTTTTAACCACATGCTCCTACCATATGCTGCCATAAGCCCCAAAAAACAGAGTCAAGTACTCAGATTGAAAACTCCAAAACTGTGAGCTCCAATAAACCTTTATTGTTTTTAAATTGTTTTATCTCAGGTATTGTTACCATCATGGAAAGCTGAATAATACAAGTGATATGTTAGTCAAATTTTACTTCTTTTCATATAAATATTCAATTGATCCAACTTAATTAAAAATATTCAATAAAATATTAAAAATATTCAAATAAATATTCAATTGATCCAACTTAATTAAAAATATATTCTGGAAAATTCACAATTATATTTATTAAGTAGACACAACAGTTAAATGAACTTTCATCACTTAGCTTTGAAAATATGTGATTCATGGACAATTTGATTAGTCTTTACTTTCATCCACTTTCCTCTTCATGCATTGTTTTGAAATAAATCACAGATATGATGTTTAACACATAAATATTTCAAGCATCTCTAAAACATAATGACTATTTGAAAAAATAAAACATTCACAATACAATTATAGCAAAAAGCAATTAACAATAATCCTTCGTATCATAAAGAATCTAATTAGTGTTCAACTTCTTAATTTTCTCTTAAACTTATTTTTTAGTTTGTTTAAATCAGGATCTAAATAAGACTCAATAATTGGATTAATTTAAGAGCTTTTAATATTCTCTTAATTTATAATAGTATATTTTTCTGTTTCTCTTTCTTCCACTCTTGTTTTTTCCTCCCTTGCATTCTTGTAATTTAACTCTTGAAAAAAACACTGAAAATATTTTCCATAGTCTGATTTTTGCTGATTGCATTCACATGAAGTCATATATATATTTGGTACCAGGGATTGAACTCAGGGGCACTCCACCACTGAGCCACATCCCCAGCCCTATTTTGTGTTTTATTTAGAGACAAGGTCTCACTGAGTTGCTTAGCACCTCGCCGTTGCTGAGGCTGGCTTTGAATTTGCCATTCTCCTGTCTCAGCCTCCCTAAGTGCTGGGATTACAGGTGTGCGCCATCATGCCCGGCTCGTCACATGAAGTCATTTTAAACATGCTTCTCTGTCCCCTATATTTTCGTTAAGTAGAGGCTTCCTTCCAAGTTCAGCTTTTTTGACAGTAGTATCTCAGGAGAAGTTCATTTTCTTTCATTAAAAGGCATAGAATGAATGGGGTAGTTTTCCTAATTTCTCTTTCCAGTGAATTTGTCATTGATGTATAGAAATGAATTTGATTTATGAGTGTTTATTTTATATCCTGCTACTTTGCTGAATTCATTTCTAGAAGTTTTCTGGTGGAGTTTATTGGATCTTCTAAATATAGAATTATGTCATCAGCAAATAGTGATAGTTTGAGTTCGTCTTTTCCTATTTGTATCTCTTTAATTTCTTTCTTCTAATTGCTCTGACTAGAGTTTCAAGGACTATGTTGAATAGAAGCAGTGAAAGAGGGTATCCCTTTCTTGTTCCAGTTTTTAGGTACACTCATACATTGCTGGTGGGAATGCAAATTGGTGCAACCACTATAGAAAGCAGTATGTTGGTTCCCAAGAAAACTTGGAATGGACTACAATTTGATCCAGTTATCTCACTCCTCGGTTTATACCCAAATGACTTTAAATCAGCATACTATAGTGACATGGCCACATCAATGTTTATAGCAGCTCAATTCACAATAGTTAAACTATGGAACCAACCTAGATGCCTTCAATAGATAAATGAATAAAGAAAATGCAATATATATACACAATAGAAAATTAGCCTTTAAGAAGAATGAAATTATGGCACTTGCTGGTAAATGGATGGAGCTGGACACTATCATGCTAAGTGAAATAAGCCAATCCACAAAAACCAAAGGCAGAAAGTTGTCTCTGAAATGCAGATGCTGATCCATAAAGGGGGTGTTGCTAGGGAAAAATGAAGGAACTTTGGATTGGGCAGAGTGGAGTGAGGGGAGGGGCAGGATGGGGAGGTGGGAAGGATGGTGGAATGAGACGGACATTATTAACCTATGTAGATGTATGATTGCACCACCAGTGTGACTCTGTGTTGTGTAAAAACAAAAGAAGGCATAGAATGTCCAGTTGCCTCTTTGTGTGTGTTATTAGATGCCATTAATGCTTAATATCTATATCTAATAATTCTTTAATTTTTTTTAATTTTGGTACTGGGGATTGAACCTAGGGATACTCTACCACTGTGCTACATCACCAGCCCTTTGTATTTTTTTTTTTTTTTAATTTGAAACAGTGTCTTGCTAAGTTGCTGGCCTTGACCGTGCAATCCTTTTGCCTCAATCAACCAGATACCTGGTATTATAGGTGTGTGCCACCACACCTGGCTAATAATTCTTTAAAGCTTGAAAATTAGTGCTATGTCATTTCTACCATTTCTTTTTAAAATTTTCTATCTGAATTACTTTTTTTGGTATATTTTTTAACACAGAGTCTCACCATGTTGCCCAAACTGTTCTTGAGGTACTGGGCTCAAGCATCCATCCTCCTACTTCAACCTCCTGAATAGCTGGGACTGAAGTATTTTATTAAAAGAAACTTCTTATCTAATATTGATTTATTTTGTGGTATAATGTATGTGTAAAAGTAATTATAGCAGGCACAGTGGCGCATGCCTATAATCCCAGCAGCTTGGGAGGCCAATGCAGGAGAACCACAGGTTCAAACCCAGTCTTAGCAACTTAGTGAGACCTTTTCTCAAAATAAAAAATAAAAAAAGCTAGCGAGGTGCTAAGCACCTTAGCAAGGCCTTATCTCTAAATAAAATACAAAAAAAGGGCTGGGGATGTGACTCAATGGTTAAGTAAGTACCCCTGGGTTAAATCTCTGATACAATAAAATAAAATAAAATAAAATAAGAATTATACATGTTTATTCCTTTCATTTTATGTTTCAAAATAATAACTTGTTTCATAGCATCCTCTAATAATGACAAATGAATATTTCTCAGAAGTTACATGTATCTAATAATTTATACATGTGTTTTGAATCATTGCCATATTGCCATCATTATTCTAATTGATACTCAAATTATTCCAACTTTAACCAATGGGAACAAATAGCATACTAATTCAAGGTACTTAAAGAAAATAAAACTAGAAAAAAAGGAGACATTTTTATAAGGCTATAAGGTATAAAAATATACAAAATAGGTCTTGGGCAGTACTGGAACTGGAATTTGGACTCTCCAGTTCTCATCTTCCTTGTTCTCTTTTCTTCCTTTTTTTTTCTTTTCTTTTCTAGTACTGGGGATGGAACCCAAGGCTTTGCACATGGTAGGTCAGTGCTCTACCCTTGAACTACATTCCCAGCTCTTATTTCTTGTCTTTGAATGTCTGCTTTGTTCATTTCTCCCTGTCTATTCATTCCACTTAATTCCACTTTTGTTGTTGTTGTTGTTTGAGATGGGGTCTTGCTATCTTTCCTGGGCTAATCTCAAACTCTTGAGCTCAAGAGATCCTCTCACCTCAGCCTCCTGAGTAGCTGCAACTACAGGAGTGTGCCGCCACACGCAGCTCTCTTCCTTCTTAATCTTCACAGTGAGCAGAAGACCTCCTGAGTTTCAATTGATTCCAATCCTTCTTTACCTTTTACTCAGAACCTCCACTATCCTTACCATCTATCAACTTCAGGAAAAATGCAAAGAATTCAGGGAATTCTAAAACTATAACTATCCAAGCTCTAAGAAACCTCAAATATCCAGGGACCAAGTTATTGCCACTGGCCTTGAGATAAGAAGATCAATCCCTTCTGGGACTAGTAGGTTCCCTCTGAGTTAAAACCAAAGTGTGCATGCACTTGGACATTGCTTCCAATCTTAGATTTTTTTTTTTTTGTTAAAAGTTGATATGACAACATCCTGAGAGCTTCATAAAATGCCTCTAACTTTATGTTATGTTTTGGATGTGAGGTGTCCCCCAAAAGCTCACATGTGAGACAATGTAAAAAGGTTCAGAGAAGTTATTGAGTTGTGAAAGCCTTAACCTCATCAGTGAATTAATCACCAGATGGAACTGAATGGTAATTGAAAACAGGTAGGATGGCTGGAGGAGGTGAGGCACTGGGGCATGGCTTTGGGGTATATTTTTGTATCTGGCAAGTGGAAACCTCTCTCTCGGCTTTCTGATCATCATGTGAGCTGCTTCCCTCTGCTACACTCTTCTGCCATGATGTTCTGCCTCACCTCAAGCGCTGAGGAATGGAACTGGCCTTCCAAGGACTAAGAACTCTGAAACCGTGAGCCCTCAAATAAACTTTTTCTCCTCTATAATTTTTCTGGTTGGGTCTTTTAGTCACAGCAGTGAAAAAGCTTACTAAAACACTTTATAACCAGCAAGCAGTATTTCTATAGCTCCTAAGCAGACTCTACATGATCTGAAACCTAGATATTCCTCTCTTCTAGAGAAAAACTGTACTTGAACATTTAGTAGAATATGTCTTATTTGGTAATGTTAACAGCCAACACCAGCAAAAGTACAAAGTGTTGATCCCAACTTAAGAGACACACAATACTTTCTTCTGGCTGTTTGATGGCCATTTGATTTTGAGACCTTAAATTTAGGATACCTGGGATTTGGCCAGAAGCCTCTGACTGCAGAGGAAGAAACATCTACCCAGAAAAATGGAAAAGATTAATTTGCAGTTTTTTTTTTTTTTCAGTACTGAAGATTGAACCTTGTGTATTCCTTAAGCGCTCTACCACTGGGCTACATCCCCAGCCCGAATTTTCAGATTCTCCCTCACCCATTTGCCTTTAATTTTCCATCAATTTACCTCTCATATTTTGGCACTGTCTATTAACTAGATAAAAAGCTTTTCAACATGATCTCCCTTATCTTCATTTTATTACGTTTGACTCTTTATAAGAAAGAAGAAAACTTTCTAATGCGTTTTTCTCAGATCATAGCTCTAGCTATGCATTTAACTGTCTGTTGACAAAATTTAATAACTGTTCCATCAAACACTTCAAAAAGTAGATGATCATTTATAGAACCTACTGTAACTTAAATTTCCCTCACATCATTAATCCTTACCCTTATTTAGTATTTTAAAAATGAAACTTTAGCCTCCCACTGGTTCTCACTAAAGTCATTACTAAATCAATAAAATCTAGCCTTGCAGGAATGAGAACCAACTTTGGACCTGTTCTTTCCACAATAGTCAGTTTGTTCTCTTTAAAGACACACAGGGACTACCTAGCTCCCTCTATGGAATCTGCATAACTTGAGGGGAAAAAAATAATTGGCCTGCTTCTCTGGCTGTACTAAAGTACACTCTCAATAGGGTCTGTACCTACTAGACTGTTACTTTTAGGAATATCAGGCTTATTATACCTGTTTGTTACACACTAATGTAACAGGTATATTCAGGATAATTGTTAGAGATTTTCTGATATTTAAAAGGATCAGCAGATCATGTTTCTTTGAAAACAATGCCCAGAAACCTCCAAAAAGATGCAGGCAAGTACAGGCTACTTGGAAAAATTCCCTGTAGGTGGAAGGGCTATAACTTCCACAGTAAAAGCAAAACAAAACAAAAACTATTGGGAAAAGATATCAAAAACTTGTACCTGAACCTAGAAAACTTACAAATGATACAATTTCTTTTCCAGAAGGCTGATAAACTAATTCAAATTTAAATTCATTAGCTGAAATTATAAATGCTCACCTAACCTTTGAATTGTTCTTTTTTTTCTCCAATTTTTTTTAGCCTTTGAATTATTCATAACAAGCCAAGGAAAAAATATGCTATAATAATCATGTCTTGATGTGCTTCTATACTACAGTGTAAGTAAGGCAGTCCTTGACTAAACTAAAATAAAAATCTATCTGATGTTCTAAAAGAGACCCTAGTGGATTTGGAGACAAGTTTTCATTATCTGGGTTTTTTAAATCTAGGCCTCTGATTTTGAGATTTATTATAAAGGTGAGAAATAATTTTTTTCAGGTTTTTTAAATAGTTGGCCAATATATCCTGTCTACAGTCTTAAATGTTATTTCACAGCCATAGCCATGTCTATGTTCTTGATTCAAGAACTCATTCCTGAACAGGGAAGGAAAAATTAACCCTAATCCCATTCTGCACAGTTTTCTGGACACTTTCTAATCTCTCTTGCTCTCTCTCACTCTCGCTCTCGCTCTCGCTCTTTCTCTCTCTGTGGTTCTGGACCCAGGGACAATTTACCACTGAGCCACATCTCCAGCCCTTTTATTTTTTATTTTGAGACAAGGTCCTTACTACGGTTCTCAGGGATTCCCTAAATTGCTGAAACTGGCCTTGAACTTGTGATCCTCCTGCTTCAGCCTCCTGAGTTGTTGGAACTACAGGTATATGCCATCATGCCCAGCTACCCTTCCAATCTTGAACAGCAAAATCTCAGCAGTGGTAGATCTTGAACAGCAAAATCTCAGCATTGGTAGATATTTTCTGCTCTTGGGGAAAAAGGGAATAAGAAAAAGAAAATTGCTCTCTGATGTTCAGAAGCTGACCTGACATTCCCATCTAGCAATCATGCTGTCAAAGTCTAACCTGGCCCTCTTACCTAGGCTCTGTGTTTCTCTGTTGAACATGAACAAATTTCTAGAATACCAACATCCAATAAGGTCATTCTGTGGCCAGAATGACCATCTTTTGTCATGATGAATCAAGACAAAATCAAGACTACTTTGTAATCTTGTCCATGAACATTGTCCAGATCACAAAAATGATCAGACATCCTTCATCCTGGCTTATATGAGTAAGTGCTGCTCCTCTATCATTTACCATGTTAGCTTCATTCTAATCTTCCCCCAATGAGATTTATTAAGATAACAAATGATAGATTTGCTTCTGTTTCCTGATAGCATCCAACTCACAGTCCTGTTTCCTTAACTTCCTCCATTAATTATCTAAGACTAACTTAAATCCTGTATGTTTTTTAACATCTTCCTACTGAAAAATCTCACAGTGTCTAGAGGTGTGGGTTCTCCTTCATTGCAGGGGGCAATAAACCCAACTTGCTTAACTGTGGGTGTGTTTCTGGTAGTTTGTGGCTGGCAGGTATTGACAGATGGAATGACAAAATATCCAGCTTTCCAAGTCACAAGTAGTTGCATGTGGGCCATTTCATATGGTTCAGCTTGATTCAACACACATGACAGTTCTGAGGTCCATTTCTGAGAGTGAATGGCAATTCTAAGAAAGCGTATTACTGCTTCTTCTACTCAGTGCTAGGCTAGTCATCAAGAGTTAATAAAAAAATGCGGCAGAAACAGTAGATGAGTTTTTAAATTAATTTTCTCTGGAGAGAGAGAGAGGTAGAAGGTAAAGAGATACTGGCTAGGCTTGCAAAAATTATATGCCAAGACAGAGATGAAACTAGAAAAGAGCTGAAAATACTGCAGGGAGAGAATAATTGCTGAAATCCCAGAAGCATAGAAAGGGTTGGGATTTAGTCCTTGGGGAATAATAGAACAGGAAATAGTAACATGGTACAATAGGTACAACAAGAGCCTGTCCTAAGTCTTGCAAATCAAACCTTGAAAGATCATGCTAAGTGGAAGAGGCTGAAGACAGAAGAACACAGAGTGTATTCTTCCTTCATATGAAATGCCCAGAAAAAAACAAATCTAAAATACAGAAAGCCGAGTATTAGTTGCCAGGGGGGCTGTAGGGAGAGGGGAGAGAGGAGAGTCACAGTAAGTGGATATAGGATTTCTTCGAGGGGATAATAAAGATATTTCAGATGGAGATGGTGGTGCTGCTTGTACAATTTTGTGAATATATAAAAGCCAAGGCACTTTGTGCAAATTTTATGGTGTATGAATTATATTTCAATAAAGACCTTTAAAAATGCTATTCAAAATGTGTTTTTAAATGATTAAGTAATAATTTATTTAATACAAATACCCCCATGAGTTCAGGATTATTTTCCCTATTTTACACATAAAGAAATTGAAGTACAGTGATAAAAAAGAAGGAAAGAAGCAGGAGTAATTCTTTAATTAGAGATATAAGATGAAGTGGATGTATATCATTTCAGTGACTGACCATGGAGATGCTGAGAGAATTCCTGTGCTATAGTGCCTGGTTAAATTTTTCTTCTTGACGCAGGAGTTGAGGTTACACAAAGAAGGTGTGTGGGGAAGGGTAGTAGAGAAAAATCAACTTTTGGAAAGTAGGTAAGTTTCAGAAGTGCTAAGCTGGCCAACCAACCACAGTGAATTTTCCAGAAGCACTGGGGACACTTAAAGGTTGTCTACCACAGATTCAGATGATTCCAACCCTCAGAGCTATGAGATTCTTCTCCAGGAATGCCATTAATGCCATGAGATAGAAGAGAGAGGAGTTGATGGGATGCATTCATGGTTGGAGAATTTTAGATAGGAAAGGCTAGGTTGTTAAAAGTTCAAGCAACAGAGTAGCTGTATGGAACAGGGGGTCTAGGATGGATGTGGAAGGAAGTGAGGCCCAGAAAGGGCTTCCAGTCAGAGAAAACAGGACAGGAGAAAGGAATGAATATATAGTGAAAGGAAAGGTAGCAGGAACAAAAGAGTGAGTGTTTGAAGAATGGGAGAGTAGATAACAGGAGCACTAGTACGTTGGTAAACCTTTAACATCCGCCACTCCAGGAAAAAAGCCATGAGGTTCAGAGTTTCCTGTTTTTCATGGTAGAGATGTCCTAGCTGCCACCCTGCCACATGTCCTGACTACAGAGATTCTGAAAAACAAGGCAGGTCTTCAGTTTTATGGAGGTTTGGACCCTCTCATCTCTCTTCTTCCCAACTTTGCTTTGTAATGCCCAGACTCGAGACCACCAGAGACCACCAGGAGTCCGATTCCGATGTAATCACAAAAGGGTCTTTAATTCAAACTCGAGTAGGGTCCGCCAACCCACACCGACGTAGCAGGTTAGGAAGCGTCGCCCGAGTCTAGGGGAGCAGGGATTTTTATGGATTACAATTGCAAGCAGGGGAGTACATGCCTTGGTGTTACATGATTGGGTAAGGGAAAACGCGCGCAGGGGGAACAGCAGTAGGATTGGATGGGGATGAGTGAAGTCACTGGGTGGTCAGTGGACCTTTAGACTGATAGGTCTGGCTACAATGGGCCCAGTTGACCTTTAGGTTATTGATAGGTCTGGCTACAGTGAGCTCATTGCCTGGCCTTCTGATTAGCTGACTCAAGTTGCAGAACCACTTTTTGGTGCCAGGGAGGGGTGCTGTTGATTGTGTTGCAACTTCTAGTAGCTGGGTGGGGGACTTAGGGCTCTGGACAAGAGGCCTAGAGTCACAAAATGGCTTTAGTCTGGTCCTTTCAGCTTCTGCTTCAAGAGAAGACCTCTGCACTCTCTTTTCAGGAGCTCCACTTTCAGAGGACTGAGCAAAGATCTGACTCAGAGGCCAGTGCACCCAAACACCAGCTCTCCTGCCAATCTCAGAAAACAAAAAAACAAACAAACAAACAAAAAACTGGTGAGCTTGGGAAACAGTGCTGTTCTCCTCGTGAGGATGGCTATTCTTTAGAACCCAGTGGAAATAAGTAGTCCCCAGGGAAGAATTAATAATTAGGCATCATTTTGAACTACTCTTTTTGTTTTGGTAAATTCACCTTTATTGGTGGTAGAGGTGGGGCAGATTTTCTATTAACTAGATGTCATATTTACTTTGTTTTAAAAAATAAGTTGGCCAGTTTGGTTGAAACCTGAACAACATCTTGAGTTTAAATTTTATGAAAAAGTTAATCATTGTTCATTGCACATAATACTTCATGTAGTATTTGGCTTTAAAATTTTAGCCATCCTGGTCTTAGGAAGACTGTCAGCCAGCTCTTGTTAGTGGAGTGTAACTTACCTCTTTTGCATGTTTTTGAAAAATACTCAGCTACAGGTCATCTGCCAGTTTGCTTTTTTTAAAAAGATTTTTTTTTCCCCCACATGAGGGCAGTGTCTACTTTGGCTTTGGCTTTGCCAGTTCTGTAAGAGTCTATTTCTCATTTTGCCCATTGACGTAGTTCCATTTCTAGATCTGTTTAACTCCACTGCACCTAGAAATGTCAGGCTATAATTTTACATGGGAACTGAACCATGGTAAATTCTTTGCCTGGTAGAAAAGGGGAAGTCGGTAGTACCTTTCCTTCAGCAAATGTAGGCTGCTGAAAAACAACCTGGACCTCCATCCCGATCCAAGCCATCTTTTTCATGGCCTGGCTTGTCACAGATGGTCAACAATGCCATCCACTGTCCCTGACAGGGCTTGAGTGAATAGCAATCTCTATGAGAATCAGCAAGACTCAAAGGGTGAAGTATACCCAGAGTTTTGGAAGCCTTCTGAATAAATATGTTCACTGCAAATAGTGGAGCACATCTGGTATCCTGTCCATGACTTCCTGTGGTAACTGTCCTGGGACTTCTGTCCTACCCAGCCCCCTAATTCCTGTAAAACAATATGGCAAAGTATGTACACTGTGGGAAAATCAGTTCCTCCTAGGGTGCTGATGGAGGATGTTTATTCTGCTGGGGGAATTAATGCTCCCAAATTTTGTACTACATCCTAGATTCTGGACTTAGGAGGGGATGCTTCATGTTGTTAGTGTAGTAGGCTTTTGCCTTCACAATTAAACAATGAGGGATCCAGGCACCATATAATTTTTTGACTTGCAGCACGAGTATCCAGGAAGCTGCCCCCTTTAAGACCAGCTGTCTCAGGAGCAGTCTAATGCTATTGATGTCTGAGATGGCTAAAGCCTGCCCCAGAGGGGCCTGGCATGGGCCTGGCATGCCATAGCACACATGCAGGCCACCAAAGCTTGAAGCAGCCAGCCAGGAGAGACTGAGACTCGGTGCTGTAGAGATGCATCATTTGAACATTTATTATTCTTTGCCTGTCAACCTAAACTTTTGGCAGGATATAATCTATCCTGGAATCTAGAGAGCTATAGAGCTAAGCAGAGAGAAATAGTCTAAGAAGGCCTCTGCCTGAGATCTTTGCTACCTAGCAGGAGCAGTGGACAGACAACAGCATATGACTATGCTGTTCTGAGAGCTAGTGCCCCAGAGATGGCAGGCTGGGTACAGCAGTATATATAGGTGATTGGTCTTAGAAGTTTGAGACTGTCTGTTTCTTGTAGGGTATCTTGCCCAGGCACTTTGTGCTATGACATCATCTGGCCATACAAATCACAAATGTTCTGTTATAGTTTGGATCTGGAATGTTCCCAAGGTCTCATGTGTTGAAGGTTTGGTCCTCAGTGGACAAGCACTATTGGGAGGTAGTGGAAACATTAGGCAATGGGGCCTAGTTGGAGAAATTAGGTCCTTGGGGTTGTGCCCTTGAAGGGAACGCCTGATCCTGCCTCCGTCTCTGCTTCCTGGCTGCCATGAAGTGAGAAGCTTTATTCCACCACATGTTCTCTACTACCACGTTCAGCTTTTTCTCAGGCCTAAAGTGATGGGGCCAAGCAACTGTGGACTGAAACCTCAAACCTTGAGTCAAAATAAATATTTTCTCCTATCAGTTGACTGCTCAAGTATTTAGTTGTGGCAAAGGAAAGATGATTAATATGTGAACCAAGTGGTTTTTTTTGTCTCTATGCTTCCAAGAGTGTTTCAGAAACACCATTTCTGCTAGATATGGTAGCACATATCTGCAATTCCAGTGACTTGGGAGGCTGAGGCAGGAAGATCCCAAGTTCGAGCCCAGCCTCAGCAACTTAATGAGACCTTGTCTCAAATTCAATAAATAAAAAAGACTAGGAATATGGCTTAGTGGGAAAGCACCCCTGAGTTCAATCATCGATACCAAGGGAAAAAAAGGAAAAAGAAGAAACAACACAAAAACATAATTTGTGTCTGGCATAGTGGCACATACCTATAATCCCAGCAACTCAGGAGGCTGAGGCAGGAGGATCACAAGTTGGAGGACAGCCTCAGCAACTTAATGAGACTCTGAGCAATTTAGTGAAACTCTGTCTCAAAATAAAAAAATAAAATAAAAAGGTCTAAGGATATTGCTTGGTGGTTAAGCACCCCTGGGTTCAATCCCTGGTAACAAAAACAAAACAAAACAAAAACTCATCATTTCTGCTATTTATAGCAGGTGTAAAAAGACCCCTACATTTAAAAGAACCACTGTATGCCCTTGAAATGATCTTGCTCAAAAAGAACACCCCTTTTCATATTCCCATTCATGTCATGTTTGGGAGAGATGGACATTTCTCAAAGATGGAACACTATTGATCCTATACCTCTTCCCACTGGCATCCTAATATCAACCTGTTACCTGCCTTCCCAGGCTGCCAATTCCTTTGGGATTGGATGCAGCTCCTTGTTCATGACCTGGTTTTTTAGGGCATTATGCTCGATGCAACTTCTAAAGACAAATAAGCCAATAGGACATGTCATTGGAGCACTTAACCAGTCTAAATCAGACAAAAAAATTTATCAAGTGTTTGTTGTTCTCCAAGGAATGCAACCTGCAAGCTGATCATGAGTTATCAAGACAAAGAGGTAGAGAAGACTACTGTTCAGCAGAGAGAACAACAGCCCTGTAATGGGAGAGTGTGGAGCAATTGGATGAGGTTGGTTATGACTGGCACAGAGCGAGCTGGGAAGAGTGAGAGGATATGGTGCAAATGCAGATCAGTCAGAGAGCATAGATGACCTTACAGGCCCTGTTAGGGCTGGGGACTTTTTAATAAATGTAGTGGGACTTGAAGACAACTTTTATTTTTATTGCTCCTTCTGGCAATACATTCTTACTTCACTGGAATTTGAATCTGTGTTGGAAAGGAATAATACTATTTTAAACACAACTGACTATGGCAACTTTTTTCTTGTAAGGCAATGACATAATTTCAGGAAAGCTGTCTTTTTATTTTTATATTAAAAAAACACCATAATACATCTTGATGTGTTTTGGAGTTGAGGAATTAAACCCTTCTCTGGACTTTTTCTAATAGGGTCAAAGGAGGGTGAAATGACAGGGCTAAATTGACCTGTATAATAAACAAGAATATTCTCTTGAAAGTTTTGTCTAGAAGTACAATTGCTGGTTGATGGGGCTACACATTCTCAAGTTTACCAGATACTGTTCAATTGCCTACTGAAATGCTTGTTGAGATTCACACTCCCACCTGCAATGTCTAAGGGTTCCTGTTGCTCCATATTCTTACTAATTCCTAGAATTATCAAACTAAAATCTCACCAACCTGAAGAGTGTGAATGCTATGTTGCTATTGTTTTCATCTGAATTTGCTTGGTCACTAGTGAGGCTGACTGAGCGCACTGATACCAATGATACCTATGGCTTCTTTTGCATCCGTCTGGGCAGCCCTACTGTGCGCTGCCCTCCCTCTGCCCTCCCTCTGCCCTCTGCTACAGTAGCACATCCCACTGCCTCTGGGCAGATGTGGTGTATGTTTAATAGCCATTTATGTTTCTTTATTTGATGTGGGATTTTCCTTTTCTATATATTCTTTATTTTTCTGTTAGATTTTTTTACCTTTTTCAAAATTAATTTTTGAGTACTCTTATGTATTCCAAGATTTCTGTATTTCCTAACTTTATCATTATGAATATCTTCCCAAAGCCTGGTAATTATTCTTAAATTTTATGTGATGTTTTCTAGTTTACAGAAGTTTTACATTCTAGTGTAGTAAAATTTGTGAACATTTACCTTGTTTGTGCTTTTTAGAATCTTGTGTAAGAAATCTGATTTAAGAAACACTGCCATAAAGTTATTTTCTTATAAAGTTTTAGAGTTTCAATTCTCTTCTTTAGGAATTTGTAAAGTATGGATCTAATTCAATTTTTTTTCTTACTATGGACTTGTATCAGAAATTGAGCTGGACATTCTTGCCTTCTGTTTTGTAGTGCTATGTCTGTCGCATATCGTGTGCTCTATATTGTTCCTTTGGCCATTTGTCTACTTTTGCAGCAATGTCACACAATCCTATTACCATAGCTTAAAATAAAATAATATTTAATATCTAGTGAAAATGTTCTACTCTCTTTTTACTTTAAAAAATCATCTTGGATTTTCCTGACCTCTAGAGTTTTTATACAAATTTCATACAATATTTTATTTTAAATTCTTGCACTTATGAAGTGAGATTGGTCTGCAAACTTTTTTTTTTTTTCCTTTGTACTATTCTTGTCTGGTTTTGGTATCAGGATTTTAAGCCTCATTAAATAGATTGGACAGCTTTTCCTTTTCTATTATATGAAACAGCATCTGAAAGAGAGATTAGATCTGCACAGTGCAATATGGTAGACACAAATAAGTCTCTCCACTTAGCTGTCCCTGAGCTTTATCCTTCATAACAAGCCAGCAATAGTAAGTACTGCTCTTTCTTGAGTTCTGTGAGCTGTTCTAACAAATTATTGAAACAGAAGAAGGAGTCATGGGAATACTCAACCTTATAGCTGGGTGGTTAGAAGTCATGGCGGCCTGGAGTTGTGATTGGCATCTGAAATGGGGGCAATCTAGTGCAACTGAGCCCTACACTTGTGGGTTCTGCACTAGATTTGGGGTGCGTAGTCAAATTGGTAGTTCAGTTGTAGGCCATCCAGCTGGTGTCTGGAGAATTGTTTAGTTGGCATGAGGAAAAACATCCACACATACAGTGCCAGCAGTGTTGAGTAGAAACAGCACACAATTTTTATCCCAGCTTTCTTCTGGTCATTTGTCAGTATGCCTGCCAGCATCCCTGCCTTTTGTTCTTCATTTCTTTTTAAGTGTTTATTTTTGTCAAAATAATAGTTATTTTTCTATAATATTCTATGAGGATTATTTTAAAAAGCTAATAATCCTCATTTCCCTCCCTCTAGCTGAAATGACTTTAAATTATTTTATATGAGTTTTTTAATATTAGTCTTTATCAATATAATATGTTTATATTGTTATTTCTCTTCTAAAAATAGAATTATCTATTACCTTCCCATGATGGAGTCACAGCAAACATATATAGAATATTTACTCAGTACCTGGAACTTCTCTATGTACTTTACATATATTGCTCATAAAATCCTCAAAGCAACCCTATGAGGGGAATTGGAAAGCTGCTTCTTCAACACTTTCAGTCAATCTTTATTTGAAGCATAATTTTCCTTATTTGACCCATTCCAGAAATCTCTGGTGCCTCCAAACCTTAAGCCCTTTGAGTCTACACTATAAATCTTGTTGCCTTTTTGCTTTTTCACTACCAGCTAACTAAATTACTAAGAATCCACTTGCTGTACAGCTTTCAAAATATAGCTAATATCTCTTTCACCATTGTCTTTGTTTTTGTTTTATAAGTTTAGGCTTTAAAAATTAGCTGCCATTCTAGTGGGTTTCAAAGGGATCATAAGTCTACTGTGTGTTCCATTTTTACTTTTTCCCTTGCAAATCTGGTATAGGTTTCCATCCATTCACTTTTAACCTATGTTTTAACCTTACTATATTTAGGCATATGTCTTGGACATGTAGTTGCATTAAAAAATAATACAATTTTGTTAATTAGTAGAAATACTTAATTTGTGTGCATTATGAATTGTTTCTGCCATCTGATTTTATATTTTTTCCTTGCTCCTTTTCCTCCTGCATATGAAACAGGGATCATATCAATAGTCTCTTTATCCATTGAACTCTTTCATTTGTTGCCTAGAGTTTAGTTTTTTAAAACATAAAGAAATTAGTTCTTGGACTGGGGAGGCGGCTCAGAGGTAGAGTGCTTGCCTGACATGTGCAAGGCCTTGGGTTCAATCCCCAGCACCAAAAAGAAGAAAAAAAAAATAAGAAAGAAAGAAGAAACATCTATCAAACAGTTTAAAATTAGTTCTTATATTTAAAAAAGTTTACATTTCATAGTTACTTACTTTTTTAATACATTTTATTAATTTCTGCATAATCACTATATTGTGTACTGTATGCAATCTCTGTGGTTTTACTCATCTTGTTACTAAAGCATTTTTTCTGTTATTGTTACAGGGATTGAGTCCAGGGGAGCTTAACCACTGAGCAACCTTCTCAGACCTTTTTATTTTTTATTTAGAGGTAGAGTCTCACTAAGTTGCTTAGGACTTCACTCAGTTGCTAAGGCTGCCTTTGAACTTGGTATCTTCCTGCCTCAGCTTCCTGAGCTGCTGGGATTTTACAAGTGTGCGCCACCTCACTGCCTCTCTAAAGCATTCTTCAACAGTACTGTAAATGAAGGTTTTAGGGGAGTAACTCCTATAGTTTTTGTTTATCCTATAGTCTTTTTTATCACTCCATTTGGAATTTAGTATCCAACCCACCTCACCCCTGTATTTCATTCTTTTAACCAACATCACAGCTGGATATGACTTGTAATGGCTCATGAAAGCCAATTGTGCCTGTCATCTCCCAGCTCCATGTTCAGACATGTAGGTTAAAACTGGTTATGTTAAGAGTTCATGGTCTCTGTGGATGAGCACTGGGACACACGTTGCTGAGACGGATTTTCTGGCCTCTGCAGTGATAGTGTCTCTGCTTTTTTTGGTTATTGTTTATTATCCCGGCATCTCCTGTTGGAAGCAGTTTTTCCTTGCTTCCCTAAGCATGTAGTATGATAAACTCCAAGGAAGATGATCTGGTGAAGAGAAGAATGGAAAGCATCAAATTATTATTTTCAAAATATTGTGTCAATCATGGAATAATTTGACTATAAGAATCCTCCATAACCAAGTCTAATTTAGGGGCCTACCAAGATAATATTTTGTAAATATCGAATATAAGAGCACCAATTCCTGTGGAGCACTACGGAGAATCCTCTCTTTTCTTCTGGCTATATACAAAATGCATCTTTGGGAAAAATTCTGTTGTTGATGATCAAATTGTCAGAATCAATCTCTGGTAGTTGTAAAGAATGATATAAAATAACATTTTGTTTGTTTACTTCCCCAAAATACATTTTTCTTGCCAAATAAGTTTAATTATGTTAAAAAAAGTTTATAGAAATTGGAAAATTCTACAGATCAGGGTTATGTTTTGCTTTGGTTTGGGGGAGCTGGTCATTAAACATTTACTAGCTGTTTATTGAGTACCTATAATATGCCAAGGCCCTGTTTTAGGTGTAGTGATACAGGAGGGAAGAAAACATAAAAATTCTCGCCCGTGGAACTTACATTCTAGTGCAGAAAGACATCAATCATATTTCTGAGGAACATAAATGTTATGGTGAAATTATGAAGTGAAAGAGGGAGTAAGGAGTATGGGGTTGTAAACAACTTTGCAAAGAAATACTCATTGGGAAGACAATGATTAAGCAAATCTCTGAGGAGAGGGAGCAAGCTCTAGAGATATCTATAGGAAGAGTAATCTGATTGGAGGATAGTAGTGCACAGCCCTGAGGTGGGAAGACACCTGATATCTGGTGCTTTCAAGGAACATCAAGGAAGCTATTTTGCCTAGGGTGAGGTGAAATCTTGGTAGTGGGTTAGGAAGAATTACTTGATATGAAGATTGTGAAGAATAAAAGCTTATATAAGGTCATATCATTCATTCACTGTAAAGACTTTGGTTTTTATTTTGAATTATATGGGAAGCCACTGGACGCATAGGGCAAAGAAGTAGTATGATTTGACAGAATTTTAAAATAACAGTTGTATTGAAAATATAAAGCTTAGTGAGGTGCCGACCCTCGAGAATGTGGAAGAAGTGATATTCTAAGTGATAAAACTTCAGCAACTTTTGCCTGACTTTCTTGAACATTCATTCTGAGAATCAGCTACTAGGTTGTAAGACTATCTACTATTTGCTGTGATGAAATCAAAACCCTTTATAGAGGTAGAGATGGCTAATGGTTCCTCACATGTACCAGTCATCCTAGCTCAGGAGCCAAACCTGTAAAGGAATATGCCTCTCATTATGCTTCCAGCCTCAGCTATCAGCTGGCTGCAACCATATGAGGGACCTCAAATCAGAACTGCCCAGCTGAATCTGTCCATACACAGAACAGATGAATGAGAGAAAAACAACAAATTGTTTCTAAGCAATTTAAAGCCACTAAATTTTTAAAAAGTTTTTTATATAACAATAGGTGAAAAAAAATTTATCAATATATAGATGCCACGTAAACTTTGAGGCTGGATGAGCTCATGAGAGAAGTGATAAATAAAAAAAGACATCGAAGGATTAAAACCTGAGATGTTCCAACATTCAGATGTTGGAGACAAGGTGAAGGAAAAAACAGTCTTCTAACTGCCCCCACCCTATCCAGCCCCAACAACAACAACAAAGGCAAGCCTAACAGTTATTATCCTACAGTGCTTTTAAGATTTTCCATCTTGTACATATGTAAATACACCACAGTGAATCTCAACATCATGTATAAGACTGGTACCCTAATTAGAATAAGATATATTCCATGCTTGTATAAACATATCAGGATAGAGTCTACTGTCATGTATAACTAAAAAGAACAAGTAAAATAAAAAAAAATCTATACCTTATCTTCTAAAATCTTTTTCTGCAAAAGAAATCTGCTGTTGATGCTTCTTTTAAATAATGTCTTTTCTCTTTCGTTGGAATTCTGTAATTGTACTCTGATGTAACAGTATAAATTTATTTTTATTTATCCCATTCAGTAGTTGGAATCCATGTTACTCTGAGTACATATGCTTTTTACAATTCTGAAAAAATCCTAGCTACTTATTTGTTATAATTGGTTGTCTACTCTTCCCTCTGCCAGAGTCTAGAAGATTCTTATTAGATGTATGCTGCCATTCCCTAATTTTTTCTTCTTCCTTTTACTGTTATATATGTTTGTGTCTGTGTGTGTATGTATATATTTACATATATAAGTATAAAATTAATTTTTATGTCTTCACAACTGTGTTTTGGCAAATCTCCAGACTATCCTGATTCACTAATTCTTTCCTCTACATTGTCCTCTCTAGAGTTTATTTCATTTGCTGATTTTTATTTTTGTATTTTCATGATCAAATTTTAATTTTTCAGATTTCTCATTAGCTCTTTTCCATGTTGTTTGTTCTTTCAAAAATTCTGCTTGCTTTTATTTTATTTTATACTATTCTTTTCATGGCTGTCTTTCCTTCATTTGTGTCATTGAAAGATCTAAAACATTCACTTTAAACGGTATTAGTCTGACCATTTTATGAACTTAACTTCATTTAGAGTGACTTTGAGCTCATATTTTTGTTTGTGGAATGTCTTTCTTCGCATTAGATATCTTCATGTCATCTGACATTTTGTTTTGTCTGTGTATTTTGGCCTCCCATTGCTCCTAAAACCTGAAGTCCTGGGTAGAGTTGAAGTAGTTTTTGTTTGTTTTTGGTACCAGAGATTGAACTCAGAGGCACTCGACCACTGAGCCACATCCCCAGCCTTATTTTGTATTTTATTTAGAGATAGGGTCTCACTGAGTTGCTTAGTGCCTCACTGTTACTGAGGCTGGCTTTGAACTTGAGATCCTCCTACCTTGGCCTCCTGAGCTGCTGGGATTACAGGTGTGTGCCACCGTGCCAGGCTTCAAGTAGTTTTTTAAGCCTGTTTTCATGAGATGGAGTTCAGTGAATATTTTTTCTGATTCTCCTTAGCAATCCTGTGGATCATTTTTATTTCCCATTATTTTATAGGAGCTAAATTCCTCTAATTGTTCCTGTTTAGCTCAGAGCTTAGCTCCCTTTTTTCATTTCTTTTCCATATCTGATTCACAAAAGTGTTTATCTCTTGGTTTTGAGTACAGTTATTATTATTATTATTTTGGTAGTGGTTTTCTTTTCACATTTTCTTTACATCACTGCTATGTATCTGGAGCAGGAATGTTTAAAAATGTGCATTTCTTGCTTTATCTCCCCTGGGCTTCTGCTTTATATCCTTTTGTTCAAGGTTTAGTGAAGAGTTTGCTACCTGAATCTTAATAGTTGTCCCTGTTTCCCAGAGGGGTTCTTGTAGATGATGTAGAACCCCAAATGAGTCAGAATGAAATATGTTCTAAAGAACACAGTACCAAGTAAAGATGATTAGGGAACTTGATTAGGTTCTTTTTCTTTCCTTTCAGTCTTAGACATTGGATCTAATAACTCTTACTTCCTACTGCTCATCCCCACCCTAGCTCACTTGCTGGTGAGAGGTTTCCAACAGTAGTCATTCCTCAGAGAGGTGTTGGTATTGATGGGACACGGTGCCCTGTTAATCTTACACCAAGAGCTAAGTGAGCCAAGAAGTCAAAGGGTGGAACGTACTTCACAGCAACTAAAGGAAACCAGAGCCATCTACTCTTTCCCATTTCTCCAACCATGTCAGTTACTCTGCTTATCATGGGGAGATCAGGTTCAAGTTTATACGGGGCCTAGAACAGTTTGAACCAGGCTTCTTTAGGCCTGACAAAAACACCAGAAGCTGAGAATACAGGTATTCCCTCCATGCTCCTGATCTAGTACTTCTTTTTCTGGAAATTAGTCCTAAAGAAACAAGTAGAGATGTGATCAAAACTTTTGCATAAATATATTTGCCTTACTTTTACCTATAATACTGAAAAATTGGCATAAGACTCCCTAATGTCCTCAAACTATAAACATTTGCATTATATATGATGGAATATTAAGTAGCTTTTCAGATTTTTAAATTTTTCAAAATGACATGGCACATGGTCACAATGTAATCTTAAATGAGAAAGGCAAGATTTTAGTTTGTAAAACAGAATAACAAACAGAAAAAAGTTCTTAGGAAAAAAGAACTGGAAGAAAATATGTCAACATATTAATAAGTTACCCTTTCATATTTTCAAAAAAGTTTTTTAACTATACATTATCTTTAGAATGAAAAATATATTATTAAATTAAGTCATCTGTCTCCTAATATATATGATCACTTTAGACAGTGAATTTTTGATATATAAAGTGATATCATCTAAAATTAGTTAATATTTATATACTTGCTGTTATAAAGAAGTTCCGTTGTTTATAGCTTTTTTTCCTAAACAGCTAATGTAGAGATAAGAAAAAGAACATGAATTGTCATGTATAATTTTAAAACTTTGCTTGCAGACATTTAAAAGTAATCTTTAAAAAAAAATTAGATCACATACAATCTTTTTATAGCAGGGTGACAAATGTCTCATTAGGTAAAGTGCATGTTGGCATAAAAATGAATGTAATTTATATTTGAATTTTTGGCTAATCAAATGACATATGTTTTATTGTCTTGCAAGTTATATTAATGAGCAATATTTAATTAAAAGCTAATTGAATATTCCAGGCGGCAATTATCTTGCAATAGAGATGCCAAATCTGACGCGAGGAGGCAGGTGAGCAGAAAGCAGAACTTGTGTAATTATTCCTCTGGGAGATGGAAATGAAGAGACCACACCAAGCATTGCCACCATGAGAGATATGTGAAGATTCTGCCCCAAACTGAACAAGTTCCTTTGTTGAACTTAAGTTAGACTTTCTCCATCAGGTAAACCAGGGGCAACTAAAGCAAGTGGAGCCAATGTTCATTAGTTCACCAATGAAATTCTATAGACATCCTTTGAACTCAAACCAGGAACTGGAGAGTTAACCTTGCTCTATTGCATTAATTCAGGTACCACTTGTGTATGATGGAGCCTGGGCAGACATTCCTTAGTACACGGGATAAAAGATAAAGAAAAAAAATAAAAATACAAACACAAAAGGTCTTTTAAAATCAGAAGAAAATTGAGCAGAACCCATTAATTTAAATAGAATCTTTTAATTTTTGGAGATCTTACAATATTTTAGATATATATAATATACAATATATTGCTATGCATAAAGTATAGGTATGTTTCCCCTGATTTACTGAGGCATAATTTACACATGATAAAAGTCACTCATTTCTAAGCGTTCAATTTAATAAGTGTTGCAGTCAAATACAACTATGTAACCACCTACACAATCAAGATTCAGGCATTTCCACCACCTATACAATCAAGATTCAGGTCATTTCCATCACCCTAAAATGTTCTCTTGTGTCCCCAGGCCCCAGAATCAGAAAACCATAAATCTGTTTTGATTACTATCCTTTTGTTATTTCTAGGATTTCATGTAAGCAGAATCATACCATACATAATCTTTGTTTGACTTTGTGTATGTGCGCTCATGCATGTGTGATACTGAAGATAAAACCCAGGGCCTTCTACATACCAGGCAAGCACTCTACCACTGACTTTTATCTTTTCTAGTTTTGAGATTCTCTCCTGGTGTTGTGTGTGTGTGTGTGGGTATGTGTGTGTGTGTGTGTATATATATATATTATTATTATTTTTTTTTTGGGTACCAAGGATTGAACTGAGGATCACTCCACCACTGAGTCACATCCCCAGCCCTATTTTGTATTTTATTTAGAGACAGGGTCTCACTGCATTGCATAGCACCTGGCTTTTGCTGAGGCTGGCTTTGAACTTGTGATTCTCCAGCCCCCCAGCCACTGGGATTATAGGTATGCACCACTATGCCCAGCTGGTGTAGCATATTTTATACAAATTGTAGTAAATTATTACCAATGAGATTAGTTTTTCTCTTATTTGTCTTCCTATTAAGAAAATGTCAGTGCTAGTCATTTTAGGAGAGTTCATTATTATTATGGAACGAATGTTCCCCCATTCATATGTCGAAATCACAACTCTAAGTGTGATGATATATAGAGGTGGGAGCTTTGGGAGGTAATTCAGTTTAAATGAGATTATGGAGGATGAGGCTTCTCTGATGGGATTAATGGCCTTATAAGAAGTGGAAGAGAAAAAGCTGGGAACAGTGTTGTACATCTGTAATTGCAGCTACTTGGGAGCTGAGGCAGGAGGATCTCAAATTTGAGACTAGTCTGGACCATATAGAAAGTCCCCACCCAATCTTAAGAAAAGAAAAGGAAAAAACAAAACAAAACAAAACAAAAAGAAGAAGAAGAGAAACAGGCACTTTGTTTTTCTTGGCCATGTGAGCAAACACTAAGAAGGCAACTGCCAAGAGTCAGGAAGAGAGCCCTCACTGGGAATCTGAACAGGCCAGTGATCTTGGACTTCCTAGCCTCCAAGACTGAGGAATAGATTCCTGTTGCTTAAGCCACCCAGTCTATGATCCTTTGTTATGGAAGTCTGAGCTAACTAAGGCAATTATTTTTTAGCCTTGTATTTTTGGGGCAGAAAATTGGGAAAATGGAAAGTATAAAATAGACTTATCAAGGAAGAAAGGAAAACAGGAAGATCCAGCCAGAAAGGTTAAGATAGCTTACTTCAGTGTTTCCCAAAGAGAGATCCCGGGACTATCAGCATCACCTGGTAACACGGTAGGGACATAAATTCATGGGTGCTCAGAGTTCAGACTTCCTGAACCAGAAATCCTGGGATAGTACCAGCAATCTGTAGTTTAATAAGCCCTTCAGGTGATTCTAATGCACATTAAATACTTTACATAATAAAGTACTGAGAGAAGCAGAAGGGAAGACGACAGATAAAACAGGTGGGCTGGGGGTAGAATTTCTAGAGAGAAGCCCAGAAGCAGCTATGGCATTTGAAGAAAGCAGAGATTTCAATTAGCATTTCTGTACATTTCCAAGGACTCATTCTGATTTTGGAGGCATACAAGTAAAGGTTTTGAGTCATTTTGAAATTGATGGTGGTGGTGATGGTGTGTATGTGTAGTAGCACTTTTCTGAGACTGAACATACGTGCCCTGGATTTATGAGCTATGTACTCATACATTATTTATTTTCTACTCCACAAGTATGATTGTTCAAATGGGGAGATGAAGATATTGAGAAATGAAATCCATATAGAAATAAGAATTTAGAATAGAACTTGTCTTTTAAACTTTGATCCGGTGCTTTTCACAGTATTTATACATTTTTCTAGGCTCAGGAGACACTATGAGGAAGAGAGAAAAAACCTTTAAGGCTCTAACATTATGGAGGAGGGTGATGGAATGTTAAGTGTTTTTCACATGCTACATATGAACCATGGCTTCACAGCCCTGAGCAGATACTTGGTGGAGAGACACCGAATAGAGGGTCAGCAAGACACAGAGGGTGAACATTCAGTTGCTCAGTAGGACCGCAGCTGGGGTGGGTAGTAGATGAAGTGGCAGAATGGCAAGCTGGTATTGTATTGATTTTATTTTAATCCACAATGTAAAAAAACCCAACAAAGAAGAACAAAACCAGAAAAGGATGAAATCCCAGCTAATACGTGCTGTAGACTTCTCAAAGATCACTGGAGAATTCTGTGTCAAACAAACAAACTGGTTTATTCATGTGATTGCTGACAAAGGAAAGAACTACCAAAAACAGAGTCTCAACAGCATCTTGAAAAATTCTCTCGGTTTTTTATTAGCCTAGGATTGGAATCCTGTTTAGAGCTTGGGTAGGAACAGATGGGCCTGGATTCAGGATTAGGTGAAGCAGGAAGGTTGTAGTCACTTTTAATTGACACAAGGGCAAAGAGCAGGGGAAGCAGTCATTTACACTAAATCATTTAGGGTCTTTGCTTTTCTTCTTCCAGAGCAACTTGTGGCAATGGGGACTGGGTCTTATTTATTTAAAGTCTTGATAAATTTCCATTTTTAGTTCACTAAATTCAGTTCCCATTTCTCAGTCCTTATTTCTCATAAGAAACCATAACAACAGACTATTTTAAACTTTGGTATTTTTTTATGCATTTGCATATCATCTACAGAATGATAAGTGTATGTTAAGACTATTTTGTACTGTGCTTTGACAAATTTTAATCTGGGATTAACAACGACCTCTCTTTCTCTCTAATCAACCTCTTTTAGATCAGAATGGAACTACATTCTACATTTCTCAAAAAACGCCTTTAGCTACTTTATTCACAGTCATTCTGACTTTAGAGGTTTTAATTGTATTATAAATTTAAAATTAGATACAAAAGAATTTTCAATCTTTTTGTCTTTTCAAATAAGGCAGTTGTCAATCCCTTTATTGTTTACCTGTCTCTGGGTCTTTAAGAAATCTATGAACAGTGGGAGATTAATTAATATATTTCCTTAGCTGATTTAGTGTAAACTATACCAGTTATCTGTGATTTAAGAAATTCCTGCTAAAAAAAACATTGCCTCTATTTTGCAGTATTGATGGCCTGTCTGAAGAAATTAGCAGCTAAAACAGCATTCAGTATTTAATCTGGGGATAAAGCCAAGAATTAGGTAGAAAAGCTTGCAAAACAGATTAGATTTGCAATCTCAAAACCCACACAGCCAGCTGGGCAAAGAAATATTAATTGTGTACTGAAATGTGCTTTCTGACATTTCTTTTAGTCTCAGGGATGAGCAATGAAAACATGATCCTCTTTGAGCTCCAGAGGAGCTTACAGTAAATTCCAAAATATGAAAAGAGATGTGGTCTTTTTATTACCGCTATATCATTATCTTGCATTAACAGCTGTAATTAGTCTGAGCCAAACTATCATCTGCTATTGAAATATCTGAAACTAATTAGACATGAGATACATTACTGGAACAAGATTGGGAGACCGAAAATTTACACAAATAAGGCCTTCTGAAATGATGAGCACAGGTCATAATAATATTTATGGAATAAATAAAAAATAAGACAAAAGAGAGAATGAAATCAGAATAGAAACCAGAATCCTAGCATTTTAAAAAGTTAATCACTTACTTAAAAATTTTATTATGGGAAGGGTCAATATAATTTTCATATAATGACCAGGGACCCTTGTTATAGGGCTATTTTTTATTTTATATAAACTACAAATCTGTTAGTCAGCTTTTCATCACTGTGACAAAATATCTGAAGTAATCAACCTAAAAAGAAGAAAGGTTTGTTTTGGCTTGCAGTTTCAAGGTTTCAGTCCATGGCTGACTGGACTTTTGTGGCTTTGGGACCTGTGTAAAGGCAGCACATTATGGCAGGTAGCATGTGGTGAAGCAAAGATGCTCACCTCATGGCATCTGGGAAATGAAAGAGAGAGAGGAAGAGGCTGGCAATATCCACTTCAAGGGAACACTCACCTAGTGACCTAACCACCTGTACTAGGTCCTACCTCTTAAAGGTCCCACCACCTCCCAACAGCACCATAGACTAACAACCAAATATTTAATGATGGGCCTTTGGGGACACTTATCCAAACTATAGCAGATACTATCAATTAAATACAGATCCTATTTGACTTTAAGAGTTCCTACAAAATTTCCCAAGGAAGTTTGCAGAAATTCTCTTTGGGATGCTATGTTGCATTTGGTCTGTAAAACACAGTGTAGGAAACACTTAAGAAATGCTTGTATTTCTTGTGCTACTTTAGTTTCAAATAGTGTTCTGTCCCACAGTCTCCTCCTCCCTTGGTTCCTCCTCTCCAATGGCATTCAACCCTCGAGCCACTACTGTTTGGCCTCCTAACTTCCCATCCTTCCTTGCCTCCCTCCTTCCTCTTCTCCTCACCCATTCTTCTGTCCTCTTAATAAGCCAGTGGCCAAACAAATTAACAAAGCCTCAGTCAGAAAATCAAATGTTTATGCAAACAAGACCAATTCTAATTTATAAATAAGCATATATGTTAGCAATTATAAATAAACATCAGTGATAAGTGCTCAACAATTTTTATTGATAAAAGTAGCTTCATTAAAATCTTAGAGTCCACCACTTGAAGTTTTTTTTTAAATATTTTGTTTAGTTGTAGATGAACACAATATCTTTATTTATTTTATGTGGTGCTGAGGATCGAACCCAGTGCCTCACGTATGCGAGGCAAGCGCTCAACCGCTGAGCCATAGCCCCAGCCCCACACCACTTGAAGTTTAATGAACTTTTTGTTCATTTATATAGCCTTTACATTGTATTAAATATTATAAGTAATCTAGAAATGAGGATGTGAGTAGGTTACATGCAAATGTATCCTTGGATTTTAGTATTTGTGGGAGTCCCAAAACCAGTCCCCCAAGGATGACAAGGGACATTTACACTAGAAAATGACATGGCCGGTGTCCCATTCAGTCAGCTCTGCTCTCTTCTAGCTTTATATTTTGGACAGATTGCTTAATGTCTCCAAGCCTTATTTTCCTCTAATATGCTTCTCTATTACATATTAAATGCAATAGTACATGTAGATCCCCTAGCCATGCAGCAAAGATTTAAAGGCTATTTCCACCCCTTTCTTTCTCTTAATAATACAAAATAATACTGCAGTGGTATTAATTTTCTATTGCTGCATAACAAATTGTCACAGCTTGGTGGCTTGGAATAATCCATTATTATCTCACAGTTTCCATGGGCCAGGAGTCCAGGTACAGCTTGGCTAGGTTCTCTGTTTAGAGTCCCACACATCTTGAATCAAAGTGTCAGTTGGACTGTGTTCCTTTATGGAGCTTAAGGTTCTTTTCCAAGCTCTAATGGTTGTTGGCAGAATTCAGTTCCTTGCAGCTGTAGGACTAATGTCCTCCTTTTCCCCCTGGAGGATGCTTTCAGCTACTAGAAGCTGCTCCCAGTTCCTTACTACTTGGCTCTCTCACAACATGGCAGCTCACTTCAAGACCATCAGGAGAATCTTTCACCTGCTAAGGTAGAGTCTTACATAATGTGATAATCCTGGAAGCTGCTGTCCCATTGTGTTATAGGTCACTCTCACACACAAGGGGAGAGGATAACTACTGGACAAGTGCACCATGGGGCAAGGACATTGCATGTCATCTCAGAGTTCCTCTACCATGGTAGTCAGACGAACTGTGTCCTGTGGAATTTAAAGATCTCAGGTATGCTCATTTAGTTAGAAAAAGTGCCATGAAGAGAGAGATATCTGATGCTTGATGTTTGTGTGGTGAGTGTTCAAAGTTTGCAGTAATGATCAGGGAGGTCAAAATATCTGGTTTTTGGGAGATTGGGACATTTGCCTACTATCACACCTTAGACACATAATTTAACTTGTTCTGTAATTTCATACTCTCCACTATATTTATCCAAAGAATGGTAGTCATCCCCCAATATCCATTTTTCATAGTAGTTGTGTTATTGTCAGGGTGTCCAGTTGGGGCCCAGGCTCTCGATGTTCCAAACAAAGAATTGATCAAGTATCAATTTAACTGGCAAAGTATTGATTTATTGAAGGTGAAGGTGGAAGCAGCACTTCACAAGGTAGGGTGAAGTGGACAAGCAAGGGAGAGAGACTGAAGGGCCCAATGCTTGGGAATTAGTATCTTACATACTGAGCTTTGAGGCTTTCTCTTCCCTAAATGGACCTGATAGAAGACCTTACCCTATTTGCTCCCATTGCTCACCTTATGATAGCTGATTAGAATATTGTCCAATTTTCCTCCATTGCTTACTTTAGTAAACCTAATTAGAATGCTGTCTGTTTTATCCCCATTGGTCATTTTAAAATACTGAACCTGTGGCAGGAGTTGTCATGGTAATGGGACCCATGGTAAACAAGGACATGACTCATCTCCTTGTCTTGTCCTCCAGCAGCATCCTTCTTATACCCTGTCTCTGCTATCTTGGTGTCCCTGAACTCCTACCTAACAGTAGAATCCCTAATTTTCTGCTGTGTCCTAGTCTCTTGGAATTAAGTCTGTATTTCTCAACTTTCTTTACAGCTATATTGGCCACCTAAGTAGCCAAGTTCTGCCCAATGAACTGCAGGCTGATATACATAGTGTGTATGGCTTCTGGGAAATGTCCTTAAAAAAGTATAGAATGTCTTTCTTCCTTTTTCTTCTTACTACTGGCTAGTCTAGACATACTATCTATAGATTTGACAGCTCTATTAAATTATGAATGTACCTAGGAAATAGAAGCTATACCTGGCAGAACAGGAAGACTGGTTCCCAGGGTACCTATGGTTATGTTGTGGTAGACAGTTTCTAGGGTCCAGAGTTAAGGCATTGATGGTGACACAGTCTAGGGCTTGTCAGTAAAAACAGTATATATATATATATTTTTTTGGTACTGGAGATTGAACTCAGGGGCACTCGACCACTGAGCCACATCCCCAGCCCTA
>CM053411.1:22698875-22776120 GCA_028644305.1 Xerus rutilus | reverse complement strand
GGAAGGACTCAAAGATAGAAGATCTAGAGACTATAATGAGCCTTCAAAGTTTTGTCAATCATTGCCAACACCAGGAAACACTGGGTACTCAGTTGTATTTGTGTCATAATATGGTGGGGACCATTAATTAACAACTAGGGCACCATATGATTCGTTGATTGCCCAATAGCACTGAGGCTAACCTATGATCCACCATTTGCTCAGTACCCCATCTAAACTACCCTACCCTGATCAATGGTACAATCATTTATAAACCTATCCAGGAATTTGTGGTAGGATCAGGAACTCCACAAGCCTGGGAATAGCATAAAAGGTCAATTCTTCATCTTTCCAGTGTAGGGTTAGACAAAACCAGTTTCATGTTTTTTGGTAAACCAAAAGACAAATGGATCTCCTTCACTGCAATCACAATTCCAAATTTCATAATTGTAATATGGGCTATTGACTTATATACTTTATTGTTTTAGTTCTGGATCCTTTATGGTTCTAAAACATCATTAGGAGAAGGGATCCTAGAAACTGAAGTATAAAATCAATGTATCAGATTACTTTTCAGACATTAGGAGAATCTGCAGGAAATAGAAGTTGCTTGTCAAGATGCTTCTGTTCTCCCTCAGGCAAGGGGAAAGTCAGAAGGACTCTAGTATGAGATAAGTAGTTATTTCTGTAATGTCTAAAAGCAAAAATCTTTTTGGGCATAGGACAAAATAAATTAGCCATAAAAGAGTGAATGACAAATATGACTACATAGATATTTCTGTGTGGTTAAAAAAAAGCTCAAAGGGAAAGGATAACATGAGAAATCTACCTGCCATATGTATGATAGACAAGTAGTCAAGTAATGAACTTTCTTATAAAAGGCATAATGCATTCATAAAGAAAGAAGGAACATTCTAATTAAAAACCAGTGAGAATACACAAATTGGCCACTTAAAAATAATTTAAATTATAAACATATGGGAAAATGTTCAACTTTCTTAATAGAATAGCTAGTTGGCAATTTTTAGTTTATAACTGGGGAAAATTAAAAATGTAATATCTGGTATAGGAAAGAATACTCTGAAATGGCTTATGGAGAATACAAATTGACACAACATTTCTGGCAGAAAATTTAACAATATGTGTAAAAAATGAAGTGCATACCATTTGAAATTTATATTTGGAAAGAATCATAATATGTACAAAGGTATGTACATAGGACTAGTCATCATGCTATTATGTAGAATATTAAAAATTGGAAACAACCTTTGAGTTCTGTATTAATGAATTAAAAATTACATTTGGTATATTCAAATGAAAATAATAAACAGAAATTTTAAAAAGCTTTTATTTACTTGGACAATTTTTCTATAATGTTGTATATAAGCAAAAAATAACTTTTAACCCACCATGTGACCCAGCCATCCCACTCCTTGGTATTTATTCCAAAAGAACTACAATCAAGATACTACAGCAATATAGGCATATCAATGTTTATAGTAGTGCAGATCACAATAGCCAAATTATGGAACCAGCTCAGGTGCCCATCAGTAGATGGATGGATTAAAAAATTGTGTTATATAAACACAATGGGACTTAAAAATCAACATAGTACAGTGATGCAGCCACATCAATGTTTATGGCAGCTCAATTCACAATAGCCAAACTATGGAGCCAACCTAGATGCCCTTCAACAGATGAATGGATAAAGAAAATATGGTATATATACTCAATGGAATATTAGCCTTAAAGAAGAATGAAATTATGGCATTTGCAGGTAAATGGATGGAGCAGGAGAATATCATGCTAAGTGAAGTAAGCCAATCCCAAAAAACCAAAGGCTGAATGTTTTCTCTGATATGTAAATGCTAATTCACAATAAGATTGTAAGGGCTAGGGAAGAATAGATGTACTTGGGGTTAGGCGAGAGTGAAGGGAGGGGAAGGGAATATGGGGGTAGGAAGGATAGTAGAATGAATTGGACATTATTACCCTATGGGCCTATATGATTACATGACCAGTGTGATTCTACATCCTATACAAGCAGAAGACTGAGAAGTTGTACTCCATTTATGTATGATGTGTGAAAATGCATTCTACTGTCATGTATAACTAATTATAACATATAAAAAATAAACACAATGGAGTTCTACTCAGCCATAAAGAAGAATGAAAATTCTGTCATTTGCTGGTAAATGGGTGGAACTGGAGAACATCATGCTAAGTGAAATAAGCCAGACTCAGATAATCAAGGGTCAAATGTTTTATTTAAATGTAAAACCTAGAGTAAAATAAGAGGAGAAAAGGGTGGTGTATACCCCATGAAAATAGGAGATCTCTGGATAGAGGAGGGATATTGAGCAAGAGAGAAGAGGAATGGGAAAAGGGAGAAACTGAAGAATGAAATTGACCAAATCATGCTATGTACATATATAGATATACTGCAGTGAATTCCACCTTTTGTCTAACAATAAAGCACCAATTAAAAAAACCATAAATAAATAGAAGAAAGACCAGTATAGAAAATAAAAGTGGAATAGGAGGAAGGAGAAAGAGAAAGGACTAGGGAGTAAATGGAGCCAATTATATTTCACACATATATGGTTAGGTCAAAATAAGCCCCACTACTGTGATACAGTACACTAATAACATTTTTTAAAAATTAGTTTTAAAGTTTATGTAAAGCGACATTTCACTTATTAACTTACATGCCTATCTCTGCAGAAGGAAAACATTAACCTACAACACTTATGATTAAATGTTTGGTAAGGGTTATTTTTGGGTGGTGGCATAATGGAAAATTTTTATCTTTATTTAATTTGTTTGTTATATTTTTCAAGATATTTGCTTTGAGCACAACATGGTAGCACATGCCTATAATCTCAGTGAATTGGGGCCTGAGGCAAGAAGATCCCAAGTTCAAAGTCAACCTGCCTCAAAATAAAAAAAAATAAAAAGGGTTAGGATGTAGCTCAGTGGTAGAGTACACCTGGGTTCAATCTTCAGTGCAAGAAAACAAACAAAAAAACCTTTTTTTTTTTTTGCTTTGAATATGTAAAATGGGAGTATCATAATTAGGAAAAAATTTGAGAAAATGTTCTTTAAAAAATAATTACATGTAAATGAAACTAAAAAGAAGCAGAGGGAAACAGGTAAATATTTCATCTCTAGCAAAAAGCTTTCAATGCATAAAATTAAAGGAGGCATCTGTAATTTTCAAAGCTTACAATATTTGCCATTATAAAAAAGTATATGCAGCAAAAATATTAGCTAAATTAAATTAAAGCAAAAAACTTGGCAAAATATTTGTATCTATCAATAGGAATGAACTCAGTTGTGCCATAGAGTAGCTAACAATTCCCATTTATCAAGGGCTTGACATGACAGTTTATTTCATGTTCATGTCACATGGCCAACATGGGACAACAGGAGAGCTGTACTAATTGTAGACATTCAGAGATCCAGGCTGGCATAGTTTTCTATTTGTTTAATAAAAATTTTAAATATGGATTAAAATCTGGCATTGGTATGTGTAGACAATAAAGCTCTGCTCTGCTATTCCGTTAGCTCATTGGGAGTGCAGTGTGGGTTAAAAAATTTTTCTAAGAAGAAAATGCCACCAGCATATGGCAATCTGAATACACAGTAATGGCTACTTATTAAATAAGTACAGTATATACAAATGTGGTCACTAAAGATATTTTTGATTATTTAGAAATATGGATATAGAGGACTGTGAGTATAACTAAGTGGTTGACTGTGTCCTTAGCATGTGAAGGCTCTGGGCTTGATATCCAAAATCCAAGAACAAGAACAAACAAACAAAAACCAGAAAAGCAGTTTACAATGCGACACACACACACACACACACACACACACACACACACACACACACACGATGATTCCCAGTAATTGATTTATGTAGATATATAATCTGCATGTAAAAATGATTAGAGTAAAACACAAAGTATTTAACAGCAAGTTATTTCTGGATTGGTTATGTTTAGTGACTACAGGTGATTTCTACTTTCATCTTGCATTTTTCTGTAGTTTCAAGCACGTCTCCAATGAGCATATATTTGGTTAGGAGAGGGTTAGCAGTAAGCTATGCATTTAGTCTCTTATTTGATGGAGGAAAACCTGGGGAGAAAGAAAAAATGACCTAATCAGGTCTCTTTGTTAATGTGGTAATGACAGACCTTCTGGCAAACAGATTAGTGGTTTTTAATAGTAGGAGTATGACATTTTTAGCAGGAGGTACCTGCTCTATCTAGAATTGATTATAGTAAATAAACATGGAATCTATAGATTTCTGGAACATGGTTCATTGGAAGATGTCTCATAAACTATGTAATTATTGAAGTAGAAAATAGATATGTTTCCAGATTATATTAGATCCCTTTAGTGTCAATGCTACCTGTATCTGCCGCATAAAGAGGTTGTAGATGTAATCACAGCCAGGGAATTTTAGACTCTCTGTCTGTGCTTTGTGGATTACTTGAATTCTTGAAGTTATCTGTAAGATTCAAAACGGGAGAGTATCTCTAATTTTTGAGTCTGATATGACAGTCTGGTCCTTTGTATTAGCTCATATTTTTACTACCAGGAAAAAATGTATAAAAAAACCACAAAACAGTAAACAAACTCACAAGAAAATGAGGTGTTTGCTAGATTTAAGAAAACATAATCTACTCATTTGGCTTTCAAATTTACAAATGGTTTTAAGGGGCAAGAGTTGAATGCGATACACACATGAGATCTCTCTGACAATTCTCTGACCTACAATACTGTGATTACCAGCATACCATTGTAATCTGGAAGAATGTCCATTCATCCCCAAACCCTCTGTTATACTTTGAATACATAGCTTCAGTTAGTTGGTTAGCTACATGGAATCCCAGCTTCCACATCCCTAGTGAATCAGTCAACTGAGCCAGGGACTGGAAGATAAACTGGTACATTGGGCACCTGGGTTAAATTTCCTGGGATTGAACCCTGGGTACACAATTCACCAGCCAAATGATTTTGAAAATTCAATGGATGTTTCCAAGCCTCATCTTATTCATTTATAAATTAGAGATAATTATATCTTTTCCTCATGTAGACATTTTGAGAAATAGAAGTATACAAAGGCCAACACTGTGTCAGACCCAGTGGAGGTGTAGTTATTAATTATTTTAACGAATTTGTGTTTCCTTAAAGCTTAGCTAATTACCTTCTGACTTTCACTGAGATGGGGTCTCCACAAAACCCTCTATGTTTCTGCATACCTTTTGACACATAGTCTTTGTTCCAACCATTTGAAACTGTAGATTAGAGCACAAATGAAAAAAAATAAAACTCCTCTGTGGATTTTTGAAGAGTAAAAGGAAAGGAAAAAAAAAAAACAACAGCATTTGGGCTGTTTGAATCTTTAATTCCAAAAATGAGAACCTAAAGAAATTTGGACCTAAGTGGAGATGGTAGTTGTGGATTTTGAATACTAATTGCTTTTCAACCTACCTAATCACCCTTTTACCACCTCCTCCTGTTTTTCAAAATCTCTGTTAATACCTGGATCCTTACAGAGCTCCCAATGAGTTATTCAAACAGCACTGCTGAGTGCCCATTGGTACTCACAGAAATGCTCTATTTTCTTCTCAGCTCAATGTCTTTATTTAATACTTGCCTGTCAAACCTGATGGGATTCCACAACATTGATCCCTGTCTGCTATCCTCAGAGTGACATTTTCCATTTCTACAAATCCTTTGGTAGTAATAGAAATAAGAACTCTTTATGATTTCCACATAAATAGCTTTTTCCTCTCCTCTTGGAGATGCTCATCTTTAACTAGTTAACAGAATAAGGTAAACTTAATTCTCATATATGCCCAGGACATAGAACTGTGAAGTTGAATTGCTGATTTGGTCCATCTCTGCTTGACACCTGCAGAATAATCCTTTTTTTTTTTTTTTTTTTCCTTTCCCTTCACCAGAGCCCTCTGTTTGACAGCAGCCAGGAGCATTCTGTGTGGATGTCACGAAACTCTAAGCATTCTACAATAATGACTCTGAAGTCACATTTCTTTTCAATGGATTCATCTCCTGAAATTCATCTTTCTAATTTCTGTTGCTCTGAATCCCAGCAGAGTTATGATGAGCTTAAAGTGTTCATCAATTAATGTCAAAACTCAATGTAACACCTTCAGAACGGCCTTTGACAACCACTAGAATACAGAATGAATTCACTAATGATCAGTTCCTGAGCAGAAGGAGTCTTATGGATTTGTGATGATGGGACATTTAGGCTCAATTCATAAAATATGCATGGGTTTTTAAAATGAGGATTTAAAAAAATTTCAGCACAGAGTAAAATGAGGGCACAAAGAATAGTCACATGATAAAAGACCCTAAAACTTTTTTTTTTTTAATTTAGAGCTTATTTCTTCCTTTGGATAAATATAGTTAACTTTGATACTTGTTGGAGAGAAAATTCAGAGGTCCCTCTGAAATCTACTCTCTCTCAGAAGTTGTATTTTATTGGTATTTATTTTATTGTTATTATAGAAAATATGGACATTTTTATTACCCATAAGTGCCTCAAAGCAATTCTATATTGATAATTTTCAATGGAATAGCTTATGTTCTTCTAGGGACACAACAAGAATGCATACATATTCTTATGGAAATTCTCATTCCTGCTTTGCTATATCCACATCACTAGATGATAGGGCTGTACAACTACCAGTTTGAGTTTAACCCACTCAGGGGAGATTTCCAGTCTAGTAAGGTTGGGGCTCAGTTCCAAACAGGGCTGTGTGGTTCTCTGTCTTCTATATGGAAAAGTACACAATTCTTAGTGTGCTGCAGGAAGCCCTCTGAGACCTGACCTCTGCCTGCCTTTACAGTCAGCCTACTATGAACTCTGATTCTAGATGCTCTGATCAGTGTTGGCTCTTTCTTTCACACTTCCAATCTTTTGCACACAATGTTCTCTCTGCCTGGAATGCCCTTTACCTCCTGACTTCCTGAAAGACTCCTTTTCAGTGGTAGGCAAACTCAGGCTTTTTCTCCTTTGTGCTTCTATAGAGCTTGATTCTCTGTTATAGCCTTTATCACATTTTGTTGAAGATCTTTCCATATCTGATTCTTGTTTCATTTAATCTGCAGCACCTAGGAATAAAACCAGTGCTTGGTGAGAGCCAGTACTTGCTTGTTAAATGATCGAATGGGCCAGTGAATGACTGGATAGCAGAACTGGCCTCATGTGGTTGATGACCTTCCTCTTTCCCCTTTTATTCCTAGCCTCACTGGGGCAATTTGACTTCTCATGGGCATATTATAAACTCACAGAGACCTATGTCAGGAAGAGGACTTAGAGTCTCATAGATTATTTCATGTCTGCAAATACCAGTAAAATATTTATTATATGAGATAGAGCCAATCTGCATGCTAAGCTTGGTAGTTGGCATGCAATTAGACTTTGGATTAACTTGAAGACCCTTCTACTCTCATTGCACCTTCTTTGTAATAAATACTTTAAAAATGCCTCCATTACAGGTAAATTTAGCAACACACATATTGACTAATTTCCTAAAGTATGTTGCATAGGATATATCCCATGAGATGCTTCTGAATAAGGGACTTCAAGGGCAATTAATTTTGTGAGCTTTGTTAAACTGTACCAGGCCATGGCAGTTCAGGTCTTCAAGGAAACAGATACTAAAAGGTACTAGACACCCAAGAGATTAGGGAAACATCTGAGGAATATAGGGGAAGAAGAAAGTGCAGGCATAAAAACAGGGGGAAGATTTTGTAGGAAGAATCTCAGTGCTAAGAAAGCTGAGGCCAGGAAGAGAGGCTGAGAACTGAAGACACCTGCTAGAGGAGTCCTCTGTCCTAAATAGGTTAGCATTGTTACCCACGCTGTGTACTGCCAGAGAAAATGTGACCTCATGACAAGCACACTGAAGGATCCAGAGGGGGGCAGCTGAGCTGTCAGTCAACTTTGCTCCCTGTAACAGGAGATCTGAGAGGCACATGTTCATGCATGTCACACAGACTCTATTCTTTTTTTAAAAAATGTTTAAATTAATTTTATTTACTTATTTACTCTACTTAGGTATACATGATAGCAGCATGCATTTTGATTCATTGTGCACAGATGGAGCACAACTTTTCATTTCTCTGGTTGTATGTGATGTAGAATCACAGCATACATGCAGTCATACATAAAGCTAGGGCTATGATGTCCATCATATTCCACCATCTTTACTGTCCCCATGCCCCCTACCGCCTGCCACCCTCATGAACAAATTTCCTCCATTCTTCCCACGTCCTTCTCCACATTATGGATCAGCATCCACTTATCAGAAAGAACATTTGGCATTTGGTTTTTTGAGATTGGCTTACTTCACTTAGCATGATATTCTCCAACTCCATCCATTTACCTGCAAATGCCATAATTTTATTCTCTTTTATTGTGGAGTAATATTCCATACACAGACTCTATTCTAAAGGTGTTTTGAATATATCATTTCATCTCATCTTTATGACACCTATGAAAGTGGATAAGTTCTCTTATTATCACTATATTAGAAATCATCAAGAAAGTAACTTGCTAGATTATTCACCCTAGATCTAATAAGCAATGGATCTGGGATTTGAACCCATTCAATTTAACCCAGAGACTGAGTTTGACTACAGCATTATATTGCCTCACAATATTCCCCTTTGTAACATTGTAATGCCCCTTCCCAATTGTTTACTCTATCTTATGGCTGTATCATCTTCTTATTTCAGAATGTACATAATTACAATCAAGGGTCTGAGAAGTCTTGAAGTAAAGAAGTCTGTTTAAACATATTTAGCCTAGTGGTTTCCAAATTTATCTGCCCATGGAACCCACAGCTTATAGTACCAGTGTTCTCCCCTAGAATATATTTGGGAAAATTCCCTAAGTTGTAAAAGACGAGCAACAAATCCTTTCCATAGGGCAAGGTCCTGTGGGAGTCAAGACAATCTCTGTGAAGGAGGAGCATGAACATATATAGAGATGTGTTGTCATGAAGGCAAAGAGAGCAGAAGATTGGGATTCAACACGGCAAGAGTTCAGGCCTCAGTTCCACGGTTGTCTGATGGGGTGGCAATCTGTTGACCTCTTGGCCTATGTCTGAGCTGTCAATCATGGATCAGTGCTGACTTTCCTGGGTTGTTATTTAAATTAAGTAGGAATTTATATAATGCTGCTTATCTGAGTGTGTGGTACATGAAAGCTGCTATCAAATATTGATTTCCTCTCTTAGTTTATCCCTCACAGAATGAACTATACTTAATTAACCCTTTCATGGAGGGCTAATTCTCTCAGTGACAGCTATGCCTGCCTGACCCAGGTGCAATGGCTGTTTCAGAATATTCATTGGAAAAATTAATTAGAATTAGAATGTTTTCTGTTAATAAAGGAATTAGGGGAGAATATTGCTGTGGATTTGAGGGAATATCCACTATTTGCACGTTGATTATAGTCTAAGGAGTTTTCTTGTTTAACATGCTCCTTAAGGGACAAGGAAGCTGAGATTTATCTTATCCCCTTGTGCTTTCTTCAGTAGGAAAAAGACTGAGCTCCCAGAACTGAAAGGGAGTAAAAGTGAGGGACAATTGGCTCTGGAGGAGAGATGGGCAGCAGAAAGCCACCATATACCTATTGTTCCCTGGGAAGGAAGCAGTTGGCAGGCCCCTATGCTGATGGCCCCTGGAGTTCCAGTCAAAGGCTTCTTACTTCTGTGCTATGGACGGGGATGAGTGGAAACAGGATTTGAGCATTAGGACTTTCCATGCATTGGGGGAAGTTGCACTGTAGACATTTGCTCCTCTTACTTTACTGTAATCTCAGTGTTATAAAATATATTATTGCCTCTTTTTCCTCTGGGAGACTTTGCTCCTTCTCCCTCCTGGGCACAGGATGGGTTCCAGGGAGTCTCCTTCTTTGGCCCTTCCGTTCTTCTTAGCCTTTCATGTTTTCTATCTCCTTTTTTTTATTCCTGGGTTGACTCTGTTCTCACTTCTGACCCCGTCTCTTGTCCCTTCTCCACACTCCACATGGGTTATTCACATGACAGTCCCATCTTATTTTCCCTTCTGGGACTTGATGCTCCCCAGGTTTCCTTCTGCTATACACTGGCTGCCTTTGGAGCATCTTCAGTCTTTAAGGGCTGTCCAGAGATGGAGATGCTGCTGCCAGAAGGCAAGGGCCAATTGCTCTGAACATGCATCTGTTTGTACCTGGCTCTGGTCTTATGGCTTTTCTGGTACTGGGGCAGATACAGTGAAGAATGATCAGTAGGTTGCTAGGGGAATTGTATGATCCATTCTTTCCTTCTAACCTAAAGAGATCAGCTTTTATTCTTGAGCCCTATAGAATCTGTCCTTGATGACAATCCCTTTACAGAAGTATCAGGTTCATCTTATTTCTCTCTTTTGTTTTCTCCCACAAATCCTTCAAGTGTTAACACCCATGCTACACTATCTGGGAGCTCTCCCTAGGCATGCTGTCAGAGGGAATTTTTCCATCCTTTCTGTTTTGGCCTCTTTTATGTTCCTCTGCCTCAGTGTGATTTGCATGGCGGGTAATTCTAGTGTCACTTCTCTGCCAAATCATTAGTTCCTTGAGGGTAATTTCTTCAAGTCTGCAGCACCTGGCTCAGACAGGTACTTTGGAAAGAACAACAATTTTCATACTTTACCAGGTGAGAGAGAGAGAAAAAACCAGAATATGTGAAAATGTTCAGACTATGTATGTGTGACAGTGAAGTCGAACCCACAACCTTTGCAGCAACCCAAGAAGCTAAAGCACCAACAACACACAGCAATCGGACCAGAACAGCCAGGACTTGGTCAATAACTTCCAGCCTCACTATTTTTTTTTTTTAACCCCACTTCCAACCCAGGACCAACTAGACAAAGCGAAACATTTTCCCAAATCAATCACATCAGCTGACCCCCTTCTGATAGTCTTCCTCCTGCTTCCTTCTGCCTGTGTTTGAATCTCTGACCACTGTAATGAAGATGACTGACTTCTTTGCTACAGCAAGTTCTTAACAAGGAGCCTCTGCTTATTCTTATCTAGGTGGCCTTCATTTATTTCTATATGGCATATGAATCATCTAAAGATCTTGTTAAGATATAGATTGTTAGTTCCAATCCCCAAGGTTCAAATTCAGTAAGTGTGTGCCCAGGGCCTGAGATTCTGCATTTTTACTCAAGAGACCTTGAGTAGTACTGAGAGGCAGTGGTGAAAAGAATTGATAATATTAGGAAATATTAACCTATGTTCATCCTCCACCGAGTTTCCTTTCCTTTTGCCTTGCCTCCCATTCACACAGGGAGGCTCTCTTGAATTCAGGTCCTCAGGAGAGAAATGAGGTTTGCAGGAGGAAATACTCAGGGATCTGTCTCCTGACCTTTTTTTTTTTTTTTTTTTTGCATTAGGGATTGAATCCAGGTGAATTTAGCCACTGAGTCACATCCCCAGCCCTTTTGATTTTTTATTTTGAGTTGCCTAGGGCCTCATTTAGTTGGTGAGACTGGCTTTGAATTTGTGATCCTCCTGCCTCAGCCTCCCAAGCTGCTGAGATTTCAGGTGTGTGCCTCTATGCCCCTGCTCTCCTGACTTTTATTTCACAAAAAAAATCTAAGATTGCAGGACAATGTTTCTTAACTTGGTGCTATTTTTTCTTCTTGTAGAGAACATTTGACATTTTTTATTGTTACAACTTGAGGGTATTTAGTAGAGGTTTGCAAGTTGGTCTGGCTGAAAAGGGACAATTAGATGACCTCAGAGAGATGACCACACCCAAACCCAAAGGTGCAGTTATTAGTATGCCCCAAACATGGAAGGAAGAGAAACTTGCTATAGGGCAATAAGGATCAGGTAAGAGGGAGAATAGGTATCTTAGGGGTGAATGTGGACTGATGAACAAAGATCAGTGGAAGGGGTCATAGGAGGACAGATGACACAGAGAACTGGAAATGCCTCCCTCCTTTTGCCTTGGACTTTGAAAATCCCTGAATCCTAGATGCAGCCCTGGAAAAATGGCATGATGGACCTTAAAGGGCTGAGATTACTTCTAGCATAATCAAGCCCTGTGGGAAAACAAATATTCCTGTATTTCTCTGTGTTCATGGATAATCTGCTCTGCTCTAGAAATCTTGTATTTCAAGATAATATTAATAAATATGGATATTAAAAACCTCACACAGCCAAAAATAGAAAATACGTGATGTTAGAAATAAAGAGAACATTTTCTGCACATCTGAGTTTTGGCCTAAACTTCTGAAAATCGAAATCCTCTACCCCCGCACAGCCTGGATGTTGGGAATTGAAGCTCTGGCTTGCTGTCTCTATTAATATGAGTTTGTGCTATTGCTCTGTCTTCATTAGCATGACTGTGCTATTCAGGCAAGTGGTTTGACTGTTCAGTATAGGAACTTCCCAAAAGACCCACCAACTCTTCAGCAGAAAACATCAACAATTTATACCCTGAAAAGTTTTAAATCTTTATTCTTAAATCCTTACTTTCCTATTCTCACCAACCTTGGACTATTGTAGTAGTTACCCAGTCTTACCACTGTTTGATTCTCAATTCCTTCTGAAATACTTGACTTAAATCAAACTTCCAGTTCTCATACATTCTGACTACCTTCTGCTTGTTAGATACTGCCGAAGTCTTGCAAGGTGGTCTTCTCCCTTAACTGCATTAATCATGAAACTCAGTTTTGTCTATCAGCAGGTTGTATTGGGGATGTTTGGGGAATGAACTTTTAGTGCTCCATTAATACAGTAATGTCATCTTTGCTCCCTTTTTCCTGGGCTTCCTTGATCCCTCAGCCTCCTAGTGGCATGTATCATACTGAACATATTTCCAAGGGTCTACTGTATGCTTGGAATGGGCGCAGTTTGTTCCATCTCTTTTGATCTTGGCAAAAGGGATCCTCCTGTGTCTGGAGGCAAGGAGGCAATGATCTGCAGAAGCAAGTAGCTCAGTCTGGAGCATTCTTGAACTGGGCTGGATGCTTCTGGAATTCATAGTACACCTGGATATATTGATTATTGTTGGGGGAATATGATTGAGAAAACAGAATCCTCTCTCACCCTACAAATCTTCTCTATGAAGGTAGTAAAGAAAGAAGCCAGTTTTATTGTTGAAAACAAATTAAACCAGAATGTGACATACATTATAGGTAATCCAACAAGAGATTGCAAAGATAGAAAGAAATCTTACCTTCTTATATAGCCACATAGATATAACCCGTTACATATATGTTTTCAAGATAAACAATAACTAGTAAGAGAATTTGACAGTTCTGTTTGTGACATGTAGTTCATCCTAACTTTCTCTGGTAATTGGGGTGCTCATCTATGTTAGCTTATTGACTTTATCCTGAGGAAAATCAAACCTCTACTCTTACAAGAACAGATAGTTTTGAGGAATGTCAGATTAAAAAAAAAAACAACAACTGAAAACAAATACCATATGATCCAGAAATCCCATTTCTGAGAATATATCTAAAAATTGAAATCAATGTCAAAGTGATATCTGCACTCACACATTCATTACAGCATTAGTCACAATAGCCAAGATATAGAATCAACCTAAATGCTCATCAGTGGGTGAATAGATAAAGAAAATGTGGTGTATATAAACACAATGGGATATTATTAAGCCATAAAGAAGAATGCAATCTTGTCATATGCAGCAAAATGGATGGAACTGAAGTACCTTATGTTAAATGAAATAAACCAGACACAGAAAGACTAATATGGCATTACTAATATGGCATTCCACTTACATGTGGAATCTATAGAAAGTTGAACTCATAGAAGCAGAGAATACAATGGTAGTTTCCCAGGGCTGGGGCAGGGAGTGGGAAAGGAAGTTTCTGGTCAAAGAGTACAAAGTTTCAGCTAGACAGGAAGAGTAAGCTTTCAGCTGGATTACTACATGTGCAGCAGGGTTACTATGGTCAATAATAATGCATTTTAATAATGTGTATTTTAAGATGACCAAGAAAGTAAATTTAAAATTTGCCCCACAAAAAATTAAGTAAGGAGATAGATATATTAATTAGTTTGATTTAATAATTTTGTGTTTTATACATCTGTCAAAACATCACATACGCTGGGTGCAGTGGCTCCTGCCTGTAATCCCGGTGGCTTGGGAGGCTGAGACAGGAAGATCTTGAGTTCAAAGCCAGAGTTAGCAAAAGCAAGGCACTAAGCAACTCAGTGAGACCCTGTATCTAAATAAAATACAAGATAGGACTGGGGATGAGGTTCAGTGGTTGAGTGCCCCCGAGTTTAATCCCAATCACATAGTACTATGTAAATGTTATACAATTAGGATTTGTTAATAAAAATAATATAAAAAAGGAGGAAAAAGTAGTTTTGTAACTTGAATGAAGACACCCACCCACCAAAACTGGGCTCCTACCCTCCTACAGAAATAGAAGAACTATCTCCCTTGATGTGTGTAGTTCAAAGAGATAGATGGCTCCTGGTCCTTGAAAAAGATATTCCTGGTTCATAAAGCTGATGAGAGGATATCTAGTTTTCAAAGAGATCAATGTACATTTCAAAGACAAGAGAAAGTACTTATAATTATAGGTCTAAAGTAAATGCTCTTTAGAAAAAGAAGGGGAAGGCAACCTCTTGCCTTATTTTCAACAGAGAGAATTAAGCCTGCTTTTTAAATTTTTATTTGTTCTTAAGTTAGGCAATGATCTGACTGAAGTGAACAGTTCTTCCATGTGGTTATTTCATCTGTGTGGGGAAACTCTGTGTTTCACGGTGAGAAGCAATGCCCTTTCTGGAGCACATCTCCAGGGGTCTTCTAATTGTACCCTTCATAGTCTTTGCGCTATTTCATGACTATAAATTGTAGCTAACTGACAGCAATACAAAATAATTCTTGCATACAGTTATGCAAATATTTTGTGTTTCATATAGAGACAGGGTCTCCCTGAGTTGCTTAGCGCTTTGCCCTTGCTGAGGCTGGCTTTGAACTCGTGATTCTCCAGTCTCAGCCTCCCTAAGTGCTGGGATTATAGGCTTGCGTCACCGTGCCGGTTTAAGCTTGAGGTTTGATGAGAATGCAGAGTCATGGAAAAATTTTATAGGAAGGGGAAATAAAGTGTGAGCTGAATGCAATAAACTGGAGGAAACAGCAATGTTGTTCAGATTCCTCTTGACATTGCTTGTCTTGGAGATCAAGATGTTCTTTTCCTTGGGTATAGGATGGCATCTCTCACATGAGGCCCTTGTGACTTGCTTCATGAGAGAAGGGCAGGGGAAGGTCAGAAAGCCCTTGCTGTACATGCTGATTCTCAAATTCCTTTATCTTAAGATATTCAATATGCCAAGGTACCATATTTTCAGTGGTGTGTCTTGAACCCTGTCACTACTGTGTAATCTGGTTTATCCAGTGAAGAGTGGAATTAATTTTCTTTACCCATTTTTCATCAGTAGTTGTCTGTGTCCTTTATATTTGATGGTCAGCCTTTTATTTATCTAGTGCACTTTATTTTCATATTCAGGAGGAAGGTGATATTTGTTCATCTTCTTGCTCTATAATGTTATGGGTTGTTTGCTTTTTACTGTTCTTAAAATGGCATCGAGATTTACGGTACCATTCTTCTGGCTCAGTGAACCTTGCATCTCCTGTCATTGGCTGTGCTCCAACACCTGAAGCTTTAGAGGGAGCCAAATCATCATAATAATGGCAATAATGACTTGCCCAGGCGTTGTAAGATGTTGTAGATGACAAGCCCCGCCCAGTACCTTCATAGGAGAATCATTCAATCTGAAGCCTGAGAAGTGATGAACTCACAAGTGTAATAATTGAGGATGGACATCCTGTTGTTTCCAGAGACTCTTTTAACATAGTGAGAAAGGCTATTAGGATAAAGGGAGAGAAATGATGAATCTTAAAGGAAACATCCATGAGCCATTGAGATGCAGAAAGCACAGTTGTAAATCTTGAGCAACACGCCCTTGGCCAATGGCCTTGTAAAATGAGGGAAATATGCAAGGGCAGGGAAAATAAACAGGATGTTGTGCAGCTCCACCCTAGCTCCACCTCTAGTCCCGCCCCTGATACAGACTTTCTTGTAAATATTGGACCCCCCAGCCCAAGGCAAGGCTCTTCACTTATTGAGACAGCCCCATCCTGAGTTCTCCCTTAAATGTGTACCTACCTTCCTAAATAAACCTCTGCCTACACCTTTATCTGGTTCATGCTGAAATTCTTTTCCTATATGTATGCCAAGAACCCTGCTGGTCTTGAAGTGAATTTTACCCATTCCTCTGGGAACTCCTAGGACACTTGGAGCCTTCTCTGGAGACAGTTCTCCTCCTTTGACAGTTGGAGCTCTGATATTACATGTGCCTTTAACTACTAGCCTGCCACTAGCCTGCCCTGCACTAGCTCCATCGCCTTAGGCACAGTTAGTCAATCTCTTCAAGACCCTAGTGCTGTGTGTGGTTAGGATTAATCTCTCCCTCCAAAAGCCTTTGCCCGGGCTCTTCTGTCGTTTTGCGTTGCTCTCCCTCCCACTGGATGAAAATCTTTTAGTCCTCAACTCAAATGACATTTTCTCAGGGAGGGTTTTGTTTCTTTTTCTTCTAGTTTTACTCTCTCAGATCATTTTTTAATTTTTTTTTTTATCCCACTGTTCACAGTTGGTAAAAATGTTGTGGGAGTTTGTTTATTCACTATCTGTCTCCCCTTCTAGGGCATATAGTCCCTGAAGGTGTAGGTGGTGTGGGTTTTTAACACTCTGTGCCTAGTATCTTGTACTATACCCGGCAACTAGTCAGTGTTCAATAATGATTTGTTGAACAAATGAGGTATTTAAAACACTACTCCAAATAGAGATGTGCTACATAAGTGATAGTTGCCATTGCTTCTGCATTAGAAAAAAAAAAAAGAGGATATTTAAGAAGCAGTAGAGTTAACATGGCCTGATTTGGAGTTTCAGATAAACCGGGAACACCTTTTAGCACACTCTTATTCTATATCATGTGTATTCTTTAATTCCCACCAACTACTTAAAGGTTGTATCCCACTCCAGAAGGCTCTGAAATGCTTAGTAATATTCTGCCTTGGTTTCTCATTTTCTGTATACAGTGAATTTTCTGTGTTGATGGTATTTGGCTGAGCATCAAATTAATTTTTATCAAAAACTGGCAAAGACAATTGAGATTTCTTGACTGGGATTTGTAAAGTTCTATGCTACTAATTCTGTAAATGCTACTTAGTGAGAGCAAACAAAAATGACTGCTTAAAAAGGTTTTTCATTTTCTTTTGCTATATCTCGTCCAGATTATTATCATGTGAATATATGTCATAGAAACACGGAGACCATGGGAGAGTTCTTATTATTGGATGTCAACAGTTTGAGAGTTAGTTTACTCAAATCAAGGTTGATAATTTTATTTTCCCCTGTAAAGTAAAGCATGATTGTTCTCAGTGAGACAATAAAATTGGGTGATTTATTCCTTCAAAAATCAAATTGGGTTTACTCAAAAGGTAAGCTTCACTGTATAGCCGTGGATTTCCTTTTGGCTGGAGGTCTCTGAAGCACAGCTGCTACTCCCAGCAACCGTGTGTGCACTGGGATTCCATTCATGTTGGTCGGAACTCTGAGTATGTGACAGGCTTAGAGCTGCAGATGGAAGCTCAGAATTGCAGCTCAGACACTCTGCATGAGGCTTTCCCATTGGTAAAACAAAGAGAAAGCCTCCAAATCTGACAGAGTCTTCAATGGTCTCTCTAAATGGTTGCTTTCTTTTGTCTTTGCCCACTCAAAAGTGAAGGTTTCCAATCCATTATTGTGTCTGTCAGGCTCTATGTCAGAACAGAAAAGAGTCCATGTAGAGGTCACTTATTTCAAGACCTTCATTTTGTGGACTGGATGGAGTGACTCGGTGGGGTTCATGCCCTGCCAGAGTCACCCTGCTTGCTTAGTACTGGCAGTAGTGCAGTAGCAGTCTAGACCATCTATCTTTTTGTCTGTTTTCTTCTACTAAAACAGCTATTATGGACTGAGTAAGTTGTAAAGAAAAAGCTATTGCTCACAGGTCTAGAGGATGGAAAGTCTGAGAATATATGGCAGCAGCACCTGGTGAAGGCTTATATGCTACACTGTAACAGGGCAAATGATCACCCTTGAGATGGAGAGACAAGAATTGGTTTAAATTTATCTTTTTTTTTTTTTTAATCAAGAGCCCACTTCTGTGATAATTTATCTGCTCCTGGGGCAACGGTATTATTCCATTCATGACAGCAGAGTCTTTTAGGTCTTTTAAGATGACCTAATTTCCTCTTAAAGGTCCCCCACCTCTTGGTCCTGTTACAATGGAGATGAGATTTCAACATGAGCTTTGAACTGGACATTCAAACTATAGCATCATCTAGTACTCTGCACTGCCTTTGCAAACAATGCAAAGAGGTTGTCTTTTCCTTTTGTTTTTTAAATATCTTTTCTTGATGCTTGGAGTTTGGAAGCTACAGAGAGGGATGCCTGTGTTTTACAACCGTTCACTGTTGTTAATTGTACTTGGCAAGTCAGTTTGTTCCCAAAACAGCTCAACAAAGTTCTTACAAAACGACTGAGGTCCTTGGAGCCAAAAACTGGGTAAAAAAACAGATTAAACATTCTTTTTAATCAGAGTGTGCCCATGTCCCTACACTAATGGCTTTTGATCCTCTTCAAAAGCTCTAATGAAAATTGCCAAAGTCCTTTACATACTCTTACCGTTAATACTATTTAAGTAAGGGAATCTAGGAGAACCATCCAGAATTTCCACAAAGGGTTTATCCAGTCTCCAGTTTTCAGTGAACTAGATATTTGTAAATTTTGATTGTTTTTCTTGCCTTATGACTGTAAGCTCATGTTGGGCTCCTTTTTCTCTGTCCTTAGACCTAATACTGAATGAAATAGTTTCCATGCCAGAAAATGGGCCGCTGCCTTGGGGAAAGACCTGCTACCTCCTTCTTCCACTTCACACCATTACCATCTCAGGTAATCAGGCCTTTTGACAAACTACCTATTATCTAACCCCAAAAGGCAGAAGCAAATCTTCATTCCTGCAAAACTCCATGTACACAGCATGTAGAACCTTGGCTTATTTAAAACACATCAGAAATGGATTGGAATACTAAAAAACCCCTTATCTGTGGGCTTCTGAAATAGGCTAGAGGGTTGGTATCTTTTTCAGAAAATTCGTCAGAGGCAGGCAAATTTATAGGTAATCATTTAAGGTAACTTGAGAGTCCCATGCACTGAATTCTGTGAAGCAAGCATATTCCACAGTTCCCTACATTTTGGAATTATACTCACCATTTTTTTTTTTAAAGAAAATTTAATACTCAGATTTGTCTCATGGAATATTTTGATGTCTAAAAAAGTGGGAACATTTTCACTTTTCTGTTTTGGAGTTACTGGAGATTTAACCCACGGTCAATTTCCTACTAAGCTACATCCTCAACGCTTTTTATTTTTTTATTTTGAGACAAGATCGTGCTAAGTTGCTTAGGGCAGGGTCTTGCTAAGTTGCTGCCCTTGAACTTGTGATCCTCCTGTGTCAATCTCCTGAGCTGCTGGGATTACAGGTGTTCACCACTGTGCTTGGCAAGAGTTTCACTTTTCAACACCAAAATCTTAGATCAAATAAAAGTGCTATGTATCCTTTAACCAAGACATTTTAAATTCTCAGTCACAGCAGGATTCTAAAAGTCTAGATGAAGTACAGGCATTCTACTGACTAAGCCTGACTGGTTAAAAAATTAATATGGCTGCTCTGGAAATAGATTATTATTATTTGCCTGTGTTGATGTCTATGGTGATGAAAGGAATCAAACATCTATTTCTTCATTTTGTTTTGTCAATACTAATATTCAGAACCTACCACCATGTGGAATTTCTCCTTAAATGTGAGAACCAGGCTGTGGGCAGGCATCCCTTCAACCTTTGTGTATATCTTTTCGAATGACTTTGAAGCCTCCTTTCCTAACCTCTGGAATCTCAGGTCTTCTAGGCATGTCTGATCACAGACAAAATGTGAGATCTAGCAGCTATCCATATGCCAAATGCTCCCCTTTGATAAACAGAATGTGTATATTCAACCAAAGAGAATGCCCAGCTACTACTTGGGGGTTGCCAAGTTCTGTTTTTTCCATTTGCATAGTCACCACAATTCAATTCAAAATGGTCCTTGGCTTAGGAAATAACTACTTGGCTTCAGAAGTAACTATGTCTCATTTCTGGTCTCTTCACCACCATCTCTTACCTACTGTCAATCTTCTCATGACTTCTAGATAAACCTATCTCAAAAATAAATTGTACCAAACTATGATACTGTTAAAAGTATTTGATAACAATGAAAATATCCAAACTCCTCATTGTGGCCCACAATAGTCTTCACATCCGTTTCTTCCTTCTTCCTACTTTTCCAACATCATTAAATTTCTTTTTTCTTGCCCACTTCACTTGGTTTCTTCTCTCTGATCTTTGAACATGGTGGTCTTTTTCTGTTTTGAGGTTGACTTGCTCACATCCAGATCCTTCTGAATGGACAACCACTTTTCCACAGACAGGCAATGACAGAGATAGCCAAGTCCCCACCAATATTCTTGTTCTCTTTCTGTAGTGTATAGTTGCTTCTGGAAAGTTGTCAGGTACTATATTTCCCAATTCCCCTTGCAGCTGGATGTAGTCATGTGACCAGTCTTCACCAACAGAATGTGTGCAAAGTGATGTAATCATTCCTAGGCCAAAGAACTTAAAAAGTCTCCTCAGTTTTTTTTCCCCCCCATTGTCTGAAAACAAAGGGCTCTCAGTTCTAGGCCTGACAGAGACACAAGATGAGACTCAAGACACAGAGTCTTTAAATCACTATATGAAAGGCTGCCTACTAAATAACTGATTGGTCTGTATTATATATGACTGAAAAATCAAAATCTATTGTCTTAAATTACTGACATTTCAAAGTTTATCTATGCAGAAGTTGCTATTTTTACCTTAAACTATAGCATATCTTCTTCAAATACTCAACTTGCCTAAATACTAAGTAGATACTTGAGCCCTTCTTCCCCTCTCAAGGAGCTCTGACTATAGGCGTGCCACCACACCTGCCTGGATACTCTCTCTTAAGATATATGGAAACTGTTACAATCTCTATATGGTAAGTCTAGATGCCTTAAGGTGCTAGGGCTGCCATAACAAAATACCATAGACTGGTTGACTTAAACAATAGAAACCTATTTCTCATTGTTCACCTTTCCCTTGTATCCTCACATGGCCTTTTCCCTATGCACACCTATCCCGGGTGTCTGTCCCTCTTCAAATAAGGATTCCATGCCAGTTGTACTAGGGACCCACCCTTGTAACTTTATTTAACCTTAGTTACTTTTTTAAAGGTTTATCTCTGAATATAATCACATGGAAGCTCAGTGCTTTAACATATACATTTTTGAGGGGGACACAATTTAGTTAATAATATATTAATGAATTCATGAAACCATCAATACAATCCAGATTAGGAACCTTTCACCTGGCTCCCTTCTTCCCCACAGTAAACCTGTCCTCATACCACTTCCCACAACCTTACATCTTCAGGAAGCCATGGATTTTTCTTTCACTGTATATCATTTTACATTTCCAAAATTTTATATAAATGGAAGCAAATAGCAACAGTCTTTTGAGTCTTATCTTTTTTGTTTTGTTTTGTTTTGTTTTTTTTTGAGGAAGAACAGTTTATTTTCAGGACTCACAGTTTCAGAGGTCTCCATTCATATATAGCTGACTCCATTCCCCGGGGCTCAAGGTGAGGCTGAACATGGCAGAAAGCAGCTTATGTGATGATCAGGAATCAAAGAGAGATTTCACTCACAAGAAACAAAATATATATCCCAAAGTCATGCCCCAATGACCCACCTCCTTCACCCATATCCCACCTGCCTTCAGTCATCACTCAGTTAATCCCATCAGAAGATTAATTCACTGATTGGGTTAAGACTTCCACAATCCAATTATTTCTCCTCTGATCTTTTTTGCATTGTTTCACCTGTGAGCTTTTGGAGGACACCTTACATCCAAACCATAACATTCCTCCCCTGGTCCCCAAAAGCTCACACTTATCTCACAATGTCCCCAGTCTAAAGTTTCCTTTTCTCCAGAGTCCTAACTCATACCCCAGATTAGTAATCCTGTAAGAATTCCCCATGGTCTTAAACAGAGAATGGGTCCCCAGCTTGCCATGATATAGTGACACCATGTACCTGAGAGCAAAATACATTTTGTCCATTTCCAAGTGTCCCCATACTCTCAATAGTTCAAAGATTGCCCAAAAGTTCAAGTACCATGTCTCCTCTGAGACTCAGGGGCAAGCTTACATCTGAGCTCCTGTAAAAATCAAAAGCAATTTGTAAGTATCCAATATAAAAAAGCACAGAATAAATATTTCTGTTCAGCAAAATAGGGACATAGAAAGAGGGGATGAGACCAATGCAAGACTGAAATCTAGCTGGACAAACAAATCCTGTAGTTCTGTGTCTGGCATCTGGAGCACATGGCATCTGAAGAGCTTGGGTAGATCTGCCCCTGTGGCCCCAAGTAGTGTTTCTGCTGGTTTGTTTCTGCTGGTCTGTTTCTGTTCAGTTCCCGCAACTTTCCTAGGATAATGACCCACCTTACTGGCATTTCTGAATCTTGGAGGTCTCGACTGCAGCTTGGCTTCCTCCTTACATCTCTATGCATTGCCCTCTCAATGGGTACCTGCAGTGACTCTGACCCTGATGCACTTTGCCTGGCCTCCCAGGCCTTCCTGTGAAATCTTAGTGGAAGCCTCCATGATCCCCTAACTCCAGCATCCTGCATTCCTGCAGAACCAGCACCATGTGGTTGACCCCAAGGTCTGCCACCATTTCAAGCAGTAGCCAGGCCTCCAGGGACCCTGGCTGCAGCAGCTTCTGAGTGCCTGGATAGCTGAGCATGTTGAAAAACATGCTTCCTAGCCCCTTGTGCAAGAAGGGTACCCCACTGGTCTCTTCTCAAGATAATTTGTACTTTTATTTCCTTGCATCTGAGATGAATATGATCTTGCCAATTCCTGAGATGCTCTTAAGCCAACTTTCTTATTATCTCTGGGCTAAGTCTTTAGCATTTCTTTAGTGGCAGTAATGCCTTTAACAACTGCAACTTCCTTAGCCCGTTTTCCTCCTGCCTTTCAAGTCCAAGTTTTTCAAATCTTCATGCTCTGCTTTCTGTTCCTGATTATCAATATAAATTTGGCTAAAAGTCACCAGCAATATCCATGCCATCACCTGAATGCTGCGTAGAAATTTCTTTCATCAGATTAGTAAGTCCATCACTTTTAAAATTAGCCTTACAGAAAGTTTTAGGATGCAGGCAAAATACAGACAACTTCTCAGCCAGAACATAACATGAATGGCCTCCAGTACAATTACAAGTAGTGTCTCCTTTTCCTCTAAACCCTCTTGAACCCCGTCTTTACTATCCATAGTCCTATTGGCATTCTAGTTTTCTGAGCTCCCACCAGAATTAGCCATTAAGCTCTACTTATAACAATTTAAAAGATTTCCAGCTTGAACTGCTAAATATCTGAAAATTCTTCCCACCAATTCCAAAAGCTCCAAATGCTTCTGAACCACATGGTCAGGTTAGTCATAGCAATGACCCCACTCTCTTACCAATTTCTGTATTCGTCAGGTTTTTTACTGAAGGACCTGACCAGAACAATTGTAGAGGAGGAAAAGTTTATTTGGGGGCTCACAGTTTCAGAAGTCTCAGTCCATAGCGAGCTGGCTCCATTCCTCAGGGCTCAAGATGAGGCTGAACATCACGGCAAAAAAATGTAGCAGAGGGAAGCAGCTCACATGATGATCAGAAGGAAGAGAGCTTGAGCTTCCTCTTTAAAAAAGAATGTCAATATATTTTTGTAAGGCCTCCAGAGTTTTTATTAAGGATGCGGTATACAGTGGTCACGTGTGCCGGAGATTTATCTGGGTTTTTTTCTCTGAACTTTTTCTTGCTTTCTTTTGGCACCTGTTGCTTTATTGTTGGATCCTCTCTGCCTAGCCTTTTTTTTTTTCATTGATTCCTTGAAAGACTCCTTTCTTAGCTTTTAAATTGGCCCTGATATAGTCCTAAGTTTCCTGCCTTGCAACCTCAGGTTATTGAGATGTGCCTATGTCAGTCAGTCTTATAAAGCTCAGTTCTGACTCATCTGTAAGATAGATTAGATCTTGCTTTGTTTGTCACAGATAGTAAAATGCAGTTATTTTGTGCTTACTATAGGAGAAACCAATTTGAATTAGATTAGTGAAAGACTATAATTATAGATCATTCATAGAAAAACACCATCTTATTAATTGGAGGCTTGCATAATGAATGGCATAATCAATGCACCCATCTGCCATTTCTAGGCAGAGTGCTATCAAGGACTCCAAATGTTGGGTTTATAACGATCAGTAACAGCACTGGAGGGCTACTTGTACTGAAAGGGTAGCACAGAAATGTTTTCTGCTACTTGAAAGTGGAATTGAATTTTAGAAAATATGAGATACAATGATAACCTTGAGGGGATAAAGAAAAGAATTATAAAATTTATCCCGTAAACAATCAAGTTTGTCAATTCCATGCCCATCTCACCTGTCACTTACATGTTGCTAAAACTATACAAGCTTTACCTCTTTCATATGGAAAGGACATGCAGACATTGCTTCTAGCAATAGGAGACAGAACATGTGCCAATGTTTGAATATCCATTGAAGTTTGTAGGAGCAGATGGTTATAAATGTGTGATATTTGAACTTTAAAATTGCTTTGAAGAAACATACTTGTCTCAAGTGTCCAGAGAATAGAGATTTGTCATAAGAAAATTGGTAGAAATGTGACAATTTGAAGTTCAAGAAGTTCTGGATAGATGAGGAATTAACTATAATATAGTTGCTATTAACATATAAGTTAAACCACTATGGCCATCTCTTTAGACAAGCTTCGTAAATTTCCAGAGATATTAAGCTCCAAGATCCTAAATGCCCAAGGCAAAGAAAGTAAAATAACTAATACAGTTACAAGGTCTCAGAGGAAGCTAAGTAGATTATTAACATTCATAAGAAAATTTCCAAATTAATGACCTAGAGAGAATAATATTTGGGTTTAATGATTCTAACAAAAGACATGTCTCTCATAATGAGTAAATAATGTCCATTTGATTTTTACCTTGTGGCAGGGCAGGGCTCTGGTGAAGATTTGTAAAGTAGTTAACACCTTTTATAACCTTGGAAAAGCAGTGTGTGAAGTAGCCCCATTACATTTGGCCTCAACTATGGAAACTTAGCAAAATCAGATGCAGAAAGGTAGCCATGTTGGAATGAATGTATCATTTTGATCTGTGAATAGTACATCAGAATTTTTAAAAGAGGTGAAAAATTCACTTAACCAACTATTTTCTGAACACAAGAATCCACTGCCTTTATTCTTCTCTTTACAGCACACCAAATGCATTGTGTGTGTGTGTGTGTGCTGTTGATAATGCTATTTGGCCTGAGCTATTTCTGCTCTTTAGTCATTGTGTACGATAGGAGTGAGTTGAAACAAAACTACAAATTGCATTTAGTCATTGATGTGGTTTTCTTCCAAATGAAAGTTCACCTTCCTCTTCTTTACATTTGATCCTTGTGATTACTTGTCTTTGAACTCAATTATCTGTAAAAGCTGAACTTTAGCAACTGAAGCCACAGAGACCCAGAAATTCTAATTAGTCTGTTGGTCCAGGTACTAGTGTACCTACATTTATTGAACTGTCAAAATTTTAAATTTTGGTGCTGTATAAGCACGAAAGCCCATTTTCTCCATTCATTACTTTTAATCACACTCTGGTACATCTCTCATTTTTGCCTCTTAACTACATCTTGGGCACTTGCAGATATTAAAGCTCAATCCAGCCAACTCGTATCTCATTTAATCCCCAATAGATCCCTGATGTGGCTGGGTGGGTTTGTAGTAAGGAGATGTTGTGACTAGTTACTTCACTTCTTCCAGCTACTCCAGGTTGAGGCAGTCAGGAGAGAACAGTGAAGAGGGCAGATGTCATTATACCTACTGTCTTGCCATTGTAATCCGTTCTTATACACTGAGCTTCCTAGCCAACAAAGATGGACAAGTGATCTTCTCTGTGTGTGAGTATGGGGGTATTTTTTTTGGGGGACCTATATATGGGTTCTTCCTAGGTCCCTACAGGAAGCCCTCCAAAGTATAGAGTTCCGTCTATTGGAGATAGTCCCAAGGAGTTGGTGGCTCTGGCTTCTCTTCTACCCTACTTCCTAATCTTGCCACCTCTGTCTCCTGAATGTCTCTTATTGCAAGATTCCCCTTGTCTAATAATAAAGTAGCTCCAACCTACCTTGCATACGTGCCCACCTGATCCCATGAAACTGATGTGTCTTTGCCACATCGAAGGGTAGAACTGCAGGAGGCCCCCCATTGTGTCTTGCCACCTCTCACCAATTCTCATCTCCAGCTCACATAGGCACGAGAAAGCTTATGAGCAGATCCACCCCAAAAGCCTTCTTCGCAATATTTGTTTCTCCTTCCCTTAGGGCCTCACATCTCTGTGAGTGAGTCTCTTGTGCCTTTCTTGGTAGTTTGGGGAAGGCAGAGATCTTCCTCTTTCCATTCTATGGGCCCAGGGTAAGAGCTGAAGTTTTCCTTTCTATATTCACTTATCACAACTCTGATAATATTTTGGGTCCTATTCTGGTCATTTTGAAATAACTCAGGAAATGAGGATGGTGGGTGGAGGGTGGGCAGGGTCAATGTGGCTGCACCACATTGGGACTCAGTGTGTCCAGTCCCAGGGAGTAGTGACATCTCTGGAGGTGTGCTTTTGGTTATCTACCTCCCCATGAGTTGGTCATTATAAATTGTTCTACTAGCTTATACTGTATAAAATTGTCATTTTTTTCTAAATAAAAAAAGGTCAAATATTGGCAATTTCATAGCATTCAACCTAATTAAAATGTGGGATTTAGTTATTCTCAACTGATATTTTGTTTAATTCAGAGTTGAAATTTCCTGTTAGCTTTAGGGAGACCGAGTGGGAGTTTACAGCCAATTTCTGACTAGTGAGGTGTTTTAGTCAGCTTTTTGTTGCTGTGATAAAAAAAAAACCTGATAAGAACAATTACAAGAAGAGAAGCTTCTTTGAGGGCTCATGGTTTCTGAGCTCTCAGTTCGTAGATAGCCAATTCCATTCCTTGGCACTTGAGGTGAGGCATAAATAACATCATGGTTAAAAAGTGGCTGAGGGAAGCATCTGAGGACATGCCACCAGGAAGGAAAGAGAGAGAGAGAGAGAGAAAGCGAGACAGAGAGAGAGAGAGAGAGAGAGAGAGAGAGAGGGAGTCCACTCACTATATAAAATATGTACTCCAATGGCATGTCCACATTGACCTGCCTCCTCTAGCCACACTCTACCCACCTCAGTTACCACTTGGTTAATCCCATCAGGGGATTATTTCATTTATTGAGTTTGGTTTCTCATACCCAATTATTTCACCTCTAAACCTTCTTGCTTTGCCTCACTCATGAACTTTTGGGGGACATCTCACATCTAGAAACCATAATATGGGGCAAAGTTGTAAGTTTTCCTGCTTACTGAAAGTAATTTAAACAGGAATAAAAAAGTAAACTTGGAATATGGAATTTTTTTAAATAAATTAATTTAGAGGTAAGATTTATCAATTTGAGCAACAATTATGGTACATATTTACAAATATTTCTACTTTTTTCTTTATTACAAAGGTGTGATAGAACTGTACTTATTCAGGAAATAATGATGATATAAAAGTTATGAATCCTGATTATAGTGTTTAAAATTCATCAAGAAACTTGATTGTAGTTTTAAAAATTTGTCAGCTATAGAATATTCTATTGAGTGTATTCAGATGTCCCAGAATGACATCATCCATTTCCCCCACTACTGTTGTTCCCAGGTGGTCATGTAAATAGAAACTTTAGACTGTGGGATGTAGGTGCTCTCAGGAAGTTATTAGGGAAATAGAACTGTTTCATGAACAAAAGTGCCCTTTACACCAGTATGAAGGAAGAAAGAGGGCATAATTTTCATATTGAGTAGTTATCAGAATTGCATACATATAAAGTAGGAGGAAAGTGACTGCAAGTTTAGTCAGAATTTTATATAATTAATTTAGAAAAGTAGAAGACAGACCAACTTACAGTTCTCTGACCTGTTTGAGGGACCAGAGATACACTCTGATTGTTTATAATTGCAGGGGTCAGAAGGCCCACACATTTACACTGTAACTGTAAAATTAAGAGGTTGAGCCTTTAATCAGGCCTATTTCACAGTCAAAGAAACATCCTAAACAGGGGAGGGTGGGTAGGCAGCAGCTCCCACCCATCAAAGAAAAGGCCGTCTTTTGTATCCTTACAAGGCCCTCATATGAATAATAATGGCTGCGTTTCTGGTAATCAGCTTGCTGTTGTGTATCACAAAACTTAAAAACATTCAAATCCTTTGACCCATTAATTCAAGCTCTAGAAATCAATTTGAGATAAATATTTACATTTTGCTTATTTATATGCAGAGAAATCCATCTCAGAATTATTTAGACACAAAAGCAAGAACTTAGAAACCTAATGCCTTTTGATGAATATTGGTTAAATTAAACATAGTGAATCTTAAATGTCATTAAACATATTTATATTAGTGAATATATTAATAGGTTAAAAAGATCACATGACAAAACATTGCATATACATGACCCTAATCTTTATATCTGAACAAATACAGGAAAAATACCCAAAGGATTTTCTTTTTTGGTAATGGGGATTGAATTCAGGGGCACTTGATCACTGAGCCACATCCCCAGCTCTATTTTGTGTTTTATGTAGAGACAGAGTCTCATTGAGTTGCTTAGCACCTCACTGTTGCTGAGGCTGGCTTTGAACTTGTGATTTTCCTGTCTTAGCCTCCCAAAGTGTTAGGATTATAGGCGTGTGCCACTGCACCTGGCTCCCAAAGGATTTTTAATAGGGCTATATGTATATGATGTACGAATGATAATTTGTATTCTACTTTATGCTTTTTCTATATTTCTACAGTTAAAATTTTTATTCAGAATAATGACTGTTATAAAAAAACAAAACAAAACAAACAGTGGTGAGGTAGCATTTAATAGTAGCTCCTGTTCAAGTATATCTGATCATTTTTAATGAAAATTCCTTCTGAACTCTCCATTTGTGCTGTAGAAGGACATCTGTTTTAGTATCTCTTGGCTGTATTTCATTTGTACATATTTTCTGAGTATGTGGAATCTACTTTTGTATGTGCATTTCTGCCACATCTCCTTTTTGATCTTGAAAAAGCAGCATCAGCTTATAGATTTGAGCTAGAAATTTAAATCATAACTCCAATTCCTTAGGATCTGGCAATAGTTCTGTATACACATTCCTTAATTTCTGCCCACCTTGGTGGGTCTACCATGGCAGAGAAAATGAACAGAGAAACCAAAATCTTACAAACAGTGAGGCAGATTCTCCTAAGTGCAGGTTGTGGGGTCCAGAGATTCTAAACTGGGGAAGGAGTAGATACTGAAATCTTCTGTGGATAGAGGAAGAGAAGGGAAGACCAATGTTTCCATTTGCTCTCTTCTCTCAGGAAGAGGAAGCAAGGAGTAGTCCCTTGGTATCTGTGGGGTATTGCTTCCAAGACCCCCCTGAAACACCAAATCCAGGATGCTCAAATCCCTCACATAAAATGCCATAGTATTTGCATATAACCTACACAATTCTCTCTTACACTTTAAATCATCTATAGATTTGCAATGTAAATGCTAGGTAAATATTGTTATACTGTATTGTTTAGGGGCTAATGACAAGGAAAAAGATATACATATTTAGTCAAATTTTTTGAATATTTTGATCCATGGCTGGTTGAATACATAGATGTGGAATACACTGATATCGAGGGCTGACTGTAAAAGACTTTGTCGTCTCCCTTTGAAATGAGATTCTGAGTTGTTGCTCTTCTCTGTAATGGACGAAATGTACAGAGTTGTTAAAGCAAATAGAAAAGGCTGACCCTTTTGGCTTAAGAAGCTTATTTCCAGATAGAAGTATTATGTATAATGCTCCAATTTGTCTCTACCATATAATAGAAAAACTCATTATAAGAATTTTTCAAATGCTTTTTAAAAAGATTTTTTTTTGTAGTTGAGATGGACAGCATGCCTTTATTTTATTCATTTATTTTTGTATGTGGTACTAAGGATTGAACCCAGTGCCTCACACGTGCTAGGCAAGTGATGTGTCACTGAGCTACAGCCCTAGCCCCTCAAATGCTTTTGATTGAGAAGTTATAAAGATTATTTTTAAAAGGATGCTCTAACTGATATGCAAGATTGGTTGAAAAGCATGTATTTATAATTTTTAAATATTGGTAAATCACGTACGGTAGATCCATGGTGAGCCTCAGGTAATGAGATTATCCCATGATTGGAGACCACGCATTTCCCAATTATCCTTGTTAAATTTCATCACATTGTTTTTGACACTAGAAGATTTACCACTAGATGGCACTTAAAATCCATGAGACTCAAGTATGCCTCAGCTGGGAGGCAAGGAGACCCAGGACAAGAACACAACTTGAGTTATCAAAACAGTATCATCTATCTACTTGCAGGAGAATAAAAGCCAACCCAAGATTATTTTGAGACAATTGGAGGATAGAATTCTTAAAATGATCCTATAAATGATAGAATGTTTCTCTTTAAATATAATTTCCCTTCACCTAAATTGCTATTGATGAGCAGGTTTTTAGTATTAGGACAACAGGCTGTTAGACTAATGAGGGTTTAGTAAATAGTAAAGGGCTGTGTTCTTTCTGAAGAGGTTTGGAGTGTGCACAGGGAGTCACAATGTGGGGTTTCAGTCCCTGCTCTATACTTGTTCTATTACTTGACACCAGGCTTACTGCTGCTGCTGCTTCTTATTTTTTTTTTTTTTTTGCCTGTGGTTAATTTGGTTTGTGCTTCTCTCATATATCAGGGGAGCAAGATCTGATATAAGAATACCGTCATGCACCAAACTGAGCAGCAGAGTGGAACGATTGTTTTCAGAGACGTGACAGTCACTGACCAATCTCCCTGGATGTAGCCATTGGGTACGGATGAAGTGGCCGGTGGACTTGAAGGAGTGGTAGAGGTTCATCTTTAGTCAAGGCATCAAGAAACAGCATCAGGGGAAAATCACAAAGAAGTAAACAACAGCCAGCTCTGCAGTGCTAGGCACCAGGCAGCGTGTGCAGTCAGAACATAGGGAGGGGAAAGATTTGCTGGATCGGCAGTCAAGGCAAGGGATTTGGTCCAGACTTCATAGCCCATCACTAGTGTGACCTTGGATAAGTTAAGATGCCTCTGGGCTTCTGTTTTCTCATTTAAACATTGAAGGGTTTAGCTGATAAGATTTCTGAAACCTTTTATAAAGGTTTTAGATCATATCAGGACATAATTAAAAAATTTTCTTCCAGTCCTCATAACAATTTTTTTGATATGGGCATAGCAGAGATTTCAGTGTCTTCCCTGTTTTCTATAGCAGGATATGGAGGCTGAGAAATCTGGTTAGTGTCCTTGTTTCAAGTCTAGACATAGTCTATTTTTGCTTCTCAAAATGTGACCTGGACTGTATCCGTTTCTTTGGAAGCCTGTGGGAAATGCAGACTCTCAGGCTCCATCCTAGACCTAGTGAATCAGAATCTGCATTTTTAACAGGATCCCCAGGTGATTCATATGAACATTAAGGTTAAGAGGCACTGGACCATGCCACACTGCTGAACAAGTCCCAGGCTGCTGGCTGCAAGAAAGCTGATCTTATATATAAGCCGTCTTCTTTTCTTTGTTTCCTACACGAGGACATCATTGCACTGAGGACTGGAATTCATCCAATTTTTCAACAAATATTTATTAAGTACCTATCATGTCTCTGTCACTGTTGCCCTCTGATATAATAGAGAGGAACAAGAATGAAACCGTGTCCTCATGCAGAAATAAAGGAATGATTTAAAGGGTCCTTCCTCTTTTTTTTTCTTCTATTTTTGTCTTCTATGTCTGAATAGAATTTTAGATGGTATGATGAGCTCTTAAGCTTCCTGTAGCAGTTGAGGGTCTTTTTTGAGCTTCTAAAAAATCTACGATCAGGTTTCTCAACAGTAGCAAGACTGATCATTTGGGCCAGATAATTCTTCGTTGTTGGGGATTGTCTCGTGTTTTATTGGGCATCTAGCAGCATCCCTGGTCTCTATCAATGAGATGCCAGTTGCGACTCCTAAATTGACAAGTGCTAATGTCTCCAGACATTGCTAAGTATCCTAGAGGCTTTGTCACCTCCAGTTGAGAACTACTGAGAGAAGCTAGGATATAGTCCAGAGGAGAGGCATCCCGGAGGCAGTGGAAGAGTCTGATTGCATATATTTTCAAGAAAGGGGAATGTGCGCTTTCTTTCTCAGCATCTACCCCCTTCTCAATTCTAGAAAAGTAGATACTGGTTTCAGGACAGAAAAGCTGTTCAGAATTGAGTAGTGTGCACGTATGAGAAATTTGTTTAGAATTATCTCCTATGGACATGAAGAAAAGTGGAAGAGAAGGTATCTCCCTTACATTTTGTATACTCAAAATGCTTTGTGGAATGAATTAGAATTGCTTTTCTAGACAGTAAAGATTTACTCACCCCTCTCTCCTGGATTTTTTTCTTTCTTTCTTTTTTAGGTGACAAGACTTAAGCAGAGAAATATTACATATTACATATTATGCCAATCTGAGAAACTCTAATACATTTGTAGTTCTGTGTAGATCTCCAAACAACTAGATGCTTTTTATCTCCTTCGGAGCCAGTAGGATTTAAATAATATGCCCTGAAGACTCCTTAGCCACTAGCATGTTCAAGTTTCTGGCTAAATTTACAGGTGGGAGAGGACATTCTTCTGAAGTAATTTTAGTGCAAATAAATACCACCAGAGTGAAATGAGAGCATTTATCTTGGACAAACGCCAAAGCAGAACAGAGTCGTACAAATCCTCTGCGTTCCTGAGTCGTGAGTGGAGGGAGACATAACCTTTCCACAGCTCTGTGTAAATTCCAGAAGGCTAGTCTGTCTTGACTCGATTGTAGCTTGACCTCTGTCCTGGAGGGACAAGAATTGACTTCCTGAAATCCCTCCTCAAACTAGAAGTCTGCTCTCTTGACTCATTTGTTTAACCCCTGTGACATATGGTAAAGCCGTGGACTTTCAAATGCAGAGAGAGTGTTGAAGGTAGGCTGGAGCAGCGGGAGGAAATCTCTGGGTCCCACACACAGCTTCTCTCCAGACAGGCAATATGAAGTGCATTATTGAAAAAGGCTGGCAGCTTAAGGCATTGTTTGGCTTTCTACCTTGGCAACGGCAATCTGCAAACTGTAGGGAAGTTTTCCCTTAATCTGCTGGCAGCTTCTGCCCTGGTGAAATGCAATATGTAGTCTGCGGCACACTGATCCCTAAGAAGTGAATAATTTACTTGAAGCAATTTCTCTGCTACCATGTTTTCAGGCATCATTGCCAACTGTGGAGAATATAGATACTCTGTTTTGACAATTTTTGATAATTATTATTCTCTGAGGACAATAAGAATAAGGTACTTGAGGTACCCAGGTGAGGGTTCTAAGTGTCAGTATAGTCTTCAGGCAAATCACAGTGTCTATTTTTTTGCTATTCAGTGAGTGGACTGAGGACCCACATCTCCAGGGCACTTTGTTAGAAACAGAATCTTGGGCCCACCCAGACCTACGAATCAGAATCTGCATCTTAACAAGATGCTCTGGGGATTCAGGTAATCCTTATACATACCTAAACTTGAGAAGCAGCACTCTTCTACATCAGCAGGTCTCTGCCTTGCCAACATATTGAAATCACCGTAGGAATTTAAAAGTATCCTGATACCTGGGGTTAACTCTGGCTAGACCAATGGTTCTCAGCCAGGAGTGGGAGTAATCCACCAGTCCAACTCCCACCTCTACAAGTTGGTCATTATCTCTGGGCAATTTTGGTTGTCAAACTGAAAGAGTGCTACTGACATCTAGAGAATCGAGGCCAGGATATTGCTAAGCACCTTTTGATATAGTGGACAGTACCTCACAACAAAGAATTATGTGACCCAAAATGTCAGTCATGTCAATGTGGACAAACAATGTTCTAGACCAATTAGATGTGAATCTCTGTAGGTGAGAACCAGTGACCATATATTTTTGTAATATTTCCCAAGTCTAATGTGTATTTAGAACTGGGAATCATTGGTAGGAGATTTGTTAATAGAGAGCCAAGACAAGGAGTTGTGATTTTTGAGATTCAGCAAATGGAGTAAATGGAAGTGTGGTAAATGCCCAGTAGCTTCAGCTCTGGGGAAGGAGGACTGTGGGACAGGGAATAATTAGATTTAACTTAGCAAAGTGGACCTGAGATAAGCAGGTTCAGAAACCTACTTTAGATCTAGCGGACAACTAAAAAGTATAAATCAAGATATAGAGCAACAAACTTTTCATAGGCTCTTTCCCAGTGACTTATTTCTGCAAAACAAACTACCCTAACACTTAGTGGTTTACAACAATTTATAATTATCTATTATAGTTCTGTGGTTTAGCCAGTTTCAGCTGGAGGATCCTCACTCAGGGTCTTTCTTGGGGGTACTGTAAGATGTTCGAGACTGTAGTCCTCTGAAGACATATCTGTGCTAGATATCTGAGATGGCTCACTCACTTGGCAGTTGATGCTGGCTATTTTCTGATGGCTTAGCTCAGAGGTCAGTAGCCCTGTAGACTGAACCACCTAACTATGGCTGCTCCGGGTGCTTTGGGCTTCTGTCAGTAGAGCAGGTAGGTTCCCAGAGGGAGCATCCCCAAAGCTAGTGTTCTAAGACAGAGAAGCTCCTAACTTTATTTGATCTAGTCTCAGAGGTGACACTATCACTTCTGCTGCATTCTATTGCTCAAAGCTGTCCCAAGGCACACCTAGATTCAAGGAGATTGAGAAATGGACTCTCGATGAGAGAGAGACAGAAGAGCATATGGGATGGAGATGTTGCTGAGGATATCTTTGGAAAACATCTGCCACATGATCCAATCAAGGTGAAGATTAGGAGCAGCCTGCTGTTCCAGGAGTTCTAAGATGATTGGGAGTTTCCCTCTGCAATGCAGATTTGAGGCTTTTCCATTCACTGGAATAGGGGGCTCTTACACTGGAGGAATCTACCTTGCAGATGGCAGATTTTTCTTCCATACAGCATCCAAGTGCAAATAAGCAAGTAGAAGCTAAGCCCATGAGGGCTTGAGATAAGTGGTCATTTATAGTTTTCCTGAATTTGAACTTCAGGAACAATGAAACCAGTATGCACAATCACAATGCAACTGTTTTCATGCACAATGAAAGTGGCATTATAAGAGTGTGTCTCTGTGTAGATCATTAGTGCACACAACCTCTCAATTGTGCTTCTACTGAGTTATGAGTGTAAGCATAAATATTATTATTTCTTAAATGTAGCTGTCCATCAGAATTACCTGGAAGCTCAAAAAAATGAGTTCCTGGGCCACACTCACCAAATCAACATCTCCAGATACAGGGCCCAGTTGTGAATTTTTCAAAACATGCTAGAGTTTCTCCAGGTGGTCCACAAAGGGGATTGATTTTTAGTGTTGGTGTTAGATGTGAAGAAAGAATAAAGAGATCTCAGAAAATGATGAATCATTAAAATAAACCAAGAGTGTTGGATAAGGAGTGAAGGAAATCAGATTTGGGGTTAATAAAGTTCTTGTGTTGGATTCTTGTGAATGAGTCATAGGTCTATTGGTGTTGAATACTGTTAGTATTTTCTTAAGAATTTCACTTTCTGAAAACTGAATCTTTCGTATTGTTAATTTCATATGTCAGATCATTTTTAGGATTTTTAAAGTTGTATTTTATTTTTAATTGGCAAAATAATTGTATATTCTATGGAGCGCAATATAATGTTTTGATACATGTATACATTGCAGAATGGTAAAATCAGGCTAATTAGCATACACATCCCCTCAAATAGTTACCATTCTTTTGTGATAAGAAGAGTTAAAATCCTCTTTTTTAGCTCTTTTGAAATAAACAATATGTTATTATTAATTGGATTGTAATGATTTAAGATTCATGAATAAGTTTCAGAGATTATTCTGTAGGATTTGAAAATTCATACTGAAATATTTGTGAAACAAAGAACTGTTAAAAGATATAAAGGGTCATCTTTTTGTTATCTTCTTTCTTATGGTGAAAGTAGGGGTGGTGGTCAGGTAGTCTATCTGCTAAGAAAATACATTTTAAAAAGTTTAAACAAAGTCGTTTTTAATACAGGAGTGTTGTTTGTTACAAATGACTTATTCATGCATTATAGCAATTCCTTGGAAAGATATCGTGGGTAGTTAGTTCTAATTTGCCCATAATGTATTTGAAATAATAGTTAAAACTATGTTAGAATAGATTTACTGATAATTCAGAACCGTTTTCTCTAAATGATTTTTTTTTTGTAATTATGCAACAGTCATCTCTCTAAGATGGTTTATATTTCTTTTGAATGGTGAAAAAGGTCATAAACTTGATGGGAATGCAGTGTATTGCTTTTATTTTCTTGAAAGAGCAAAAAAATATGTTAATTCAATAAAATTAGAGTCCATTACAAATCTTGGGTTTTTTTTCCCCTTTTTTTCTTCTTTTGGCTTTCATGAGATTTTGCAAATGTATCAGGCATTTTTTTATGTTAAAGCCACTGATTCCTTTCATTCTTGCTTTCTCCTATTAACAAGTTCCAAATTGTTTACTAAGTAAATGAAAAGAAGTAATATCATTTTTTGAGGAGCACTAATGGATAATTCTTTCACAGTCACCAGCTGACACTCTGCTCAGGTTATGAAAACATTCTACTGTTTTCTTAAATCTGTTTCACTTTTCCCATCCTGCAAGTGGAAACCAAAATAATGTGAGAATGAATAATTCCTACCTACCTCAGGACTTTTCCTACGTGTTCTTTACAAGTGTACTGCCCTCAAAGAAGTATCATTCAAAACATGATCTATAAAATAATTGAACACCTTTGACAGAAAAGAATTCACAAAGGCTTAGTTTATGGACAAAGATTTAAATGGCACAGGTCTAGTTCCAACTCTATCACCAACTATTTATAAGACTTAGGACAAGGATTTGATTTCATAGATCCACCTCTTTCAAACTTAGAGTTGGGCAGGGGTGTGGTGATGTACCTCTGATTTACTCCACCTTAGGTGAGACACTATCCACAGGACCTACAAGGTGAATGAATGTTGTGGAATGCAAGTGTCACCTCCTCCATTGTCTCTGCTAGGTCTTTAGCAATCCCTTTCTTGAGCTGGAGGGAACAGCTCTCCCCTTGAAAGAAAAGGGAGTCCTTGCTGTTCATGCAGTTCTGCCAATAAGGGCTGTTGACTCACAGGCTTGAGCCAGTCTGGTCCCTAGCAGAAACAGAAAGACATGGAGCACCCTCTGATCTTGGAGAGGTCTAATTAATAATAAAACAAGCTTTTATTCTATGCCACATTTCTTTTCTTAAACTTGCAGCCACACATGTAGAAGTTAATGGTCCCATGAGAGAAGCAGACAATGATTAATCATAAACTAAAAGAACAAATGACTCTAGACCCAAACTAAACATTTCATTTTTGATCTATGATTCAGATAAACCATTCACTATTTGCAATTCATAGATTTATTCTAATACTGAAAACACAAGGTTTTTCTTAAGTCATATTTGACTGTTTCTGTAAACAACAAACAGGATCCCCGTTCTCCTTATCAGACCCCGAGTGTCTAAAATTCTGACAATGTTTGTTATCCTATGTTTGCATTCTGGGATATACAGTAAAAGTGCCCATATCAGTGAAGTATTAATAAGAAAAGAGAGACAATAAGACAATTACTAAGCAGTGATACTTGACATTTAGTGAGAGTCTGGTAAACAAATTAATTTTGTTTATGATTTATAAAATAAATTAATGAAGTAGAACTATATGTGCTATTGGAAAATAAGAAGAAATCAGTTTTACTTGGTTGGAGATTTTGTGAATGTTATGTTACCTAACTTTTCCTATTTTAAAAAAGAATCTGGATTCCACTATGCCCCCAACTACTCACTAAATCATGCTACTTTTCCATAAATATTCAGGGAAAAAATTGAGAAGCTTACTAAATATTTTAACCTATATTATCTTTTTAATCTTCCCAATAGTCATGCAAAGTCAGTTTACCATATTGATACTGATTGCCATTTTATAGATGAAAAAACAAAGCCAAATGAAGCCAATTCATTGTCCTGTAACAAAGGCAGCAGAGCCAAGATTTGAACTTATGTTCAACTGTAAGTCTTTGATCTTTTTTCCACCCTCAGTCCTTCTTTTATCTTCCAGAAATTTCATGCCTAGTGATTCCAAGATCAGTACCAGTACCAAGAAGAGTTTGTCAATATCTCTGTCAAAATAATTTTGCTTTTGTACAGTCATCATATTTATATTAGTCTCCATCTACAAATATATCCAGTTTAACCTTATCATTGCTAAAATATGCAGTGATTTAATTTCTCAGAGTCTTGTTCAATTATAGTTCAGGACATATACCAAATATAACATGGTTCTAGAAATTGACCCAAATGATTATGGGGGTCAAGAAGTCCCATGAAAACCAGTGGTGTGGTTCAGTCTGAGCCTGAAACCCAAGAACCAGGAGCACTTGGAAGTCAGGAGGAGATGGATATCCCAGCTCAAATAGAGAGCAACTTTGCCCTTCCTCTGCTCTTTTGCTCTATTTGGGCCCTCAACAGATTGGATGATGCCCACTGAAATTAGGGAGGACCATCTGTTTTACTGAGTTCATCAATTCAGATGCTAATCTCTTCTAGAAACACCCTCAAGGACAAACTCAGAAACAATGTTTTACCAGCTATCTGGGAATCCTTTACCCTAGTCAAGTTGACACATAAAATTAACCATCACCCTAGGGTAGAGATTTTTAATTAGGAAAGGCTTTCCAACATGCCCGACAACACACTATCATAATTTACCTCCTCTGTCAACGGGTAGACCAATGCGTCCCTCTACCAGAATTCTAAAGGGAGTCCCTGCTCCTTAATTTTGTTTTTATTTTTTGTTGACCCAATATGCTTACAACTTTCAGTATCAAAACCTTCAGTTTATTTTATGGTAGGTTGTAAATGTTATGTATCTAAGGAGCCACAGTTGCATAAAAAATAGAGCCATCACTCTGCTGTGCACTCAGAAAGGAGAAATTGCTCCAAGCTGCAAGAGAGATGGTTCATCTTGCACATCTGAGAGTCAGAGGCAGTGGAGGACTCAGCTATAAGGGGAGGGCCATTGTAGCATATGCTCATGAATAATGAATCTGACATTATAGCTATGCAAATGGAACACAGCAAGCTCTAAGCTAAAACTTGGTTTCATCATTTATTCACAGCCTCTTGTGTTCAGCACCTGGATAGTGAGTGAGCTGGCAAGGGATGGCAAGGGAACAAAGCAATCTGCTTGCTGTACTTGGGATAGAGAAGGCCTGCATGAGGAAGCCAGATATCTCTGGTGGTGCAATTTCCATTGCAAAGTCTAAAGATAAATGAAGGTGAACAAAATCCTAGAGGAATCCTAGAGGAATCAACTAATGAGTGGACAAATGTGAGGGCTTATTAAGGCAAGGAGTGACAACAATTGCTGATGCTTAGGATGACGGACAAAGACAAGTTGGAGACAGAATATGATCTAATGCATTTTGTGATCTTTACATTTTAATACTTGGTTTGCATAGAGCAGACATTGTGATTGACTTTAATCCTCTGGGAGAAGTTCTATATTTTTTGGCAGTTTGAACTTACCTTTTAGAGTAAACAATGTATTTTTCTAATTCAAAAATCAATAAAATATTACAATTCTGGAGAGATGAAGAATTTGGATGACAAAGACGTTTGGATTTGTTTACTTATTTTTCACAGGGACAACCTTTCATTTCTGCTCCTTTGATAAGAAAGGATTGCTTGCAGAGAATGTTTAATGATGAAGGGACTTTTATGATTGATTAGGATTCAGGGCAAATCCACACCATTAAAGAAGGCCAAGACCTAGTAACTGTCCACCTAAAGAGCTGCAGAAAATAAGATGACATTGGCTTGTTTTTATAAGCTCCAAGGAGAAAAATTTCATATTTCCCTTATGTTATGCAGTTATTTCCTAACACTGACAGTTAGGAGAGTGTTCCTTGTTTTGCAGACAAATGTGAATTGATCTCAATATAATAATATGAAAAAAAACCCTCATGTCAGCACTGAAAAATAGGAAACATTGTCTCCCACATGCCAAAGGCTATGAGGGATTTCTCCAAGATGACACTGAATTGAACCAAAAATGGAATAACCTGTGAGTCACCCTGGCTGCACATTAAAATTGCCTGGAGAGTAACACACAGGCCAGATGTCTGAGACTCACTCCCCAGTTATTTGGTGGCAACTGGTCCGGGGTGAGGCCCAAGCACTGTTGTTTCAAGGGCTCCATGGATAATTCTAATGCACAGCTAGGATTGGGATGTACCTAATCCAATTTGCTAGTGGGATCTAGCCCAGAGCAGAAGGGACTGGGGCTAGAGGGAAAAGTATGCTGTGGGCCAGGATGTAGCAGACACTAGTTGGTCAAGGAAGTGCATATAGAGGGTCCAAAAAGATGAGAGGAGATTTCCCAGTGATATGTATTCACAATAGCTAAAACTGTGTGCACAGTCATACCCTTGGTTTCAAATTTTGGAAACAGAATTAGAGGAGATGCTTTCTGAAGTAGAAGCATTGTAGACACCTAAACCAGCAGGTTCTTTGAGTTCAAGGTTATGGGAAATTGGAACTGGTGGGAGGGGAGGTGTGATAGGGAGTGCGGAGGGTCTTCTGAGGTGGTGGACGAATTTCTCATCAGGACTGGTACCTGGACCTGAAGCTGCCCCAGAGTGAAGTTGCCTGGGAGAGGTCTCCAGCTTTTCATAAGGTTGGATCATGAAAAAGGCAACTAGTGATCAACCTAAAGATCCCACAGAAGGTCTCTATCCAGCAAATAAGTGGTACTTGAAAAGATACACAAACCCTGTACATTTAACAAGCAGAACTTGATGAGGCCTAACTACAAACCAACTCTATTCAAGGTTGAGATGTTATTCTTCTCCATTGGCCCATAGGAACTCTATGGCTGGTCCAATTACTCTCAAATAGGGGCATGTGTTGTTTAAATAGAGGACATATTCTCAGAAATGCATTATCAAGCAATTTTATCATTGTGCAAACACCATTAAGTGTATAAAAACCTATGAAGCCTAGATAGTATAGCCTACTCCCTATTTAGCCTATATGTATAGCCTATTATTCCTAGGCCACAAACCTGTACTGCAAGTTATTACACTGAATATTATTGGCAGTTGTAAAACAATGCTAAGTATTTGGGTGTACAGAAAAACAAGGTATAAATGGTAAAAATGGTACACCTGTTCAGAGCCCTTACTATGAATGGAGCTTGCAGGACTAGAAGTTGCTCTGGGTGAGTGAGTCAGTGAGTAGGTGATGAGTGAATGTGAAGCATAGGAAATTATTGCACACAACTGTAGATTTATATATGCTATGTCTGTGGTATACTAAATTCATAAACAAATTTTCGTTTTTCAATAATAAATGAACCTTAGCTTACTGTATCTTTGAGTAAACGTTAGTTTTAAACACAAGGTACAGCTTTACAAAACTTTTCTGTCTTTAAATCCTTATTCCATGCTTGGATAAATACATCAAAATAGATCCTACAGTCATGTATAATCCTACTGTAATGTATAACTAAAAAGAACCAATAAAAACCTCTTATTCTGTATGCTGTTTTGATTTAATTTTTTTTTTTTGTATTTAAAACGTTTTTGTTAAAAACAAAGACACAAACACACACATTAGCCTAGACCTCCAGGGGTCAAGGTCACAGCAATGAGTGGGTGCAATGTCATCTGCTATAAAAACTATGCCCGCTTCTAAATTCCTCCTGAACCATCTGCCCAAGGCTCTTCTTGAAGAAGGTGTCACTCTTTTCAGAAATATGTCCATGGTTGTTTTCTTTCTTTTTTTTTTAACATGGTTTTGTTTGTTAGCAATAATTCATCATGAACATTCTTCTCTATTAATGAAATCCTTTTGATGTTGGGGTCTATGTTTTCAAACATTTTTTCCCTCTGGTATTGAAGAGTATACCCAGCGGTGCTCTACCACTGAGCTCCATCTCCAGCCGTTTCCATTTTCTATTTTGCCCAGGCTGGCCTCCAACTTGTGATCCTCCTGCCTCAGTTTCCTGAGTTGCTGGGATTACAGGTGTGTGCCATTGTACCTGGCCTATGTTTTTAAAATTGAAGGAGTGTTTTGGGTCTGAAAAAGCTTCTGCTAACCCCTACGATGTGAATTTCCCTGGTGTTTTTCTTCTCTTGTGGTCTCCCCTTTTCTTGCTTTTTTGCTAGTTGTGTTCCAGTTCCATTATAATTCTACAGGGCCACCATTATATATGCAATCTGGTGGCATGTGGCTATAATAGAAATGCTTCTGATCACTTGGAGTCACAAAGCAGTTTCACTGGGGAGAATGAAAACCTCAACCTACAATTTTCCTTTTCTCTGCTGTGCTGGCTCCTTGGACCTCACTCCTAAATTGGAAGGTGGAGACAGGAAAGGACATTCTGACTGGCATTGCCGCCACCTCTAGGCTGGGCAAACATTCAAAGCCAATCCTCTCTTTCACAGGACACTTTCGTGCATTCTCATAGACGTCTCTCTGGGAACATTCTGCTGTACATCTCTGCATGGGCATGAGGCTGCTCCCTCACTGCCTGCTTACGATGTAAAAACTCTTGAAGGGATCTCCCTGCCTTCCTATGGAACCTGCCTTCCTACGTAAAACTTTCTGAGTGATCTCCATGAAGCCATGTCCACTGAGGGGAGGGGTTGTCATAGCACATTGATACTTAGCTCTAGAGAAATCCTACAAATTCCTAATCAGTCTTTAGCTGAACCTTTCACACCTTTTAGGTATAGAAGGTGTTAGGATTTGAAAACCCACTTCACAGGCACTTCCTTATAAGTCCTACTTGGTGGTCTAGCATCCAGCTTTGGCTTGTGAAGATCATTTTACCTAGGACTGGTTTTAAGGATGTATGACCTCTGCAGTTATACGAGGCTCTTCACTCAGAAGGATACTGAACTTGGATTAATGCTTTCCTGTCACCACCTTAGACTTTTGAAAAATCTGAATAAGTGGCACAGCATCTTCACTATGGACTGAGTCCAGCAAATTATGTGACAGCTTCTGGTTGCCCTTATTTAATTGGGGCTTTTACTGAAACTGAGAATACTCTCATTTCAGTATTGTATTGTACTTGTTTCTGGGTAGATTTCAGGTCCATGTAGAGTTCTCATTTTTGAGGATGAGTAAACTGTAGGAAAAACCCACACACATTAATTTGGGGCCTATGAAAAGACTCTGAAGTATAAAAGAAAACCAGCGCTCACAGGAGGCAAAGGAAGGACATACTTGAAAAAAGATTTACCGTAGGAAGCAAAAGTAATTTAAGGCAGCATCTGCTTGTCCTTTCAATAAAATTCAATTAAGCCTAGATTCTATGAAACACGAGATTAAAGATGAGATAAGACAATAAATAGCAAAAGTAAGCTTGCTTACAGAAAGGCAAAACTCAAAAAAGAAGTCAGATAGAAATAAGCATGATGGTTTTGAAATAAAAAATGAGTTGCAGAATCTTATATTAGAAGACCCTGTGGATAATTGCATCAGTAATATGGAGAACTAGCTTAAGAGATTTTTCATATGCTGGAAATTTCCAAAGTGCTGGAAAAAAGTCAAAGAGTGATAGAAATGACCACCGAGAAGAAGGGAGATGTCAGAGAGGTGATGGAGAGGAAGCCCACAGACCAGCAGCGTTCCACCAGTGGATAAAAGAAAAAATGGGGCAGAAGCAATGTTTGCAGACTGCCAGACTGCTTCCTGGGGGGATAGGCACATGGCAGAAAGAGAGAGAGGACCCCCCAGGGTTTGTATTATACAAACCTTTCCTTAAAAATAAAACTGACTTCCACAATAATGATGGATACTGATGCTGAATTCACTGGCTTTGTGTACTATTATCTTCTGAGTTTCAAGGTGTTTTGCAAAAAGTTCCATGGATTGTCTTTCTGGTTCTTTGACCTTATACTGGTCTCACATGTGGTTAGACAACATCCCTTGTTTTTTCCTACATAGGGCCTCCATGCTAAGAAATAGAACTAAAAATGTGATAATGTTGTTTATAGATACAATGATCAAGAATTCACAAAATTCTTTTGTTTATATTTAATTTGAGCCTCTCAACAACGCTATGGGCAGATAGCATCAGCAGAAGTTATAGGCCACCAGGTAGAAGTGTCATGTGTTAAGGCAGAGTCTGAGTCCCATTAAGCAGAGCTATGTTTATGGCAGCTCAGTATAGAAGACATAGCCTTCAGGTTTGGGAGTGGTTGAGATATAATGTTTTAGAGAAATAATTGTCATGCATTTCTGTGGTTGAGTCTGTAGGGCAATAGACTCTGATCTAAAAGATGGGAGATTGGATCTCTCACTAGGGGTGATAGAAATGTGTACATATGGCATTTGAATCCAGCATGAAGGAACAATAGACCTGTCTTGAAAATGAGTTCTGTCACAGTCCAAAACATTGTAGCTTTGTTTGGAACCTCATATGGTCAGTAAATAATGCTGTTCCAATTATATGAAGGCAGTTTTTACAACCAATGGTCTATATTCCTAAATGGTATGGCAGTTATGGAAGCCTATTAGAAAGATAAGCAGGGAAGAACAGGTCTAGTTTATGAATAGAATTACAGAGGTAGTGATGTCAGATCCCATTTTCATAGTAAAAAAATAATAATGGGGTTTGGATTAAATAAGGGATAAAAAAGACTACTGAGCATTTTATTGGGCCAAAGGCAGATATATGACAGGATGATAATGAATTTAATGAATCATGGACTGTTCTAGTTCAGGAGTTCAGGTATGGTCAACAGCACTACTATTTTCTTTGCCCGTGGCATACATTGCTAATCTATTATAATAGCCTCCCTTGCTAAACTTAGACACAGCCTCAGACACTTTTGTTTTTAATACAACATGCCAAGTAACATCTACCAATTCACCAGAGCTGGTATCTAAAATGTCATTCTTAAACTACTTCAACTCTGGAATTTTTTAGGTAAGGTTACTGAATCTCAGAAATACAAAGTCACTTAGAGGTCACATAAGCATTTTGATGAAGAGCTAGAACTCTTTTTGACTTGAGTCTTCGATTTCCTAGCCAAGTAGTCTTTTTATTATATTGATGATAGAATCCAAAATTTGGATAAATGCAAGGACTTCAAGATTATGGTCTAGGACTAACTCTGAGGGGTCTCTGTGTGTCACTATGTGATATGAGTTTGGTGTATGTACGTGTGTGTGTGTGTGTGTGTGTGTGTATGTATGCATGATGTGTGTTGAATATCATGGATCAGAAGTTCTTTCCCAGATACCAGACCTGGGCCCCAGAATTTACAAATTATTTCAAACTCAAAACTTTGCCATTTTGAAATAGGATATTTTCTCCCTTTTGCAATAACCAACCAGAAATAAAGAAAAGAAACAACAACAACAACAACCACCCAATCCCAAGCCTTTGAGCCCTTTCATGAGTCAGTTCTTTCTGTCCACTTTCTTACCCCAGCCTTCTCTCTCACCATACTTCCTAGAAATGAGAATTCACTTTCCTTACTTTCTTTATTTTTCATTTATGCTTCAGTCTCTCGTAATTTGACTTTCAACCCCAATAGCTCACTGAATCAACTTTTCAACAGGTCATCAATGGCCTGATAACAATATCCAATGGACTTTTGCTTGTCTTATTTAATGGGCTCCACATGTGATTAACCACTGGTCCTTGAAACCCTTCTTCATTTCTTGCCAATATTCCTCTTGATGGTGATTGCCCTCATTTCATCATAGGCCCCTTCTTTAGTATTATCTCATAGCCTTCTTCTTCCTAGACACTGTCCTTTGGCAGTATTTTCTACTCTCATGATCTTAAGATCCACTTATGTTGTGATGGCTCTTAAACCTGTTACTCCAGCCATGACTTCTCTCCTGAGTTTCAGATTTATCCATTAACCAGTTTGCTGCATACTACCCTGAGTTACTCCCTGCACACCTAAAACTGATCATGTCCCAAAGCAAACTACTTTCTTTCCAAGGCCAAGAATATTAACTTTGGGGTGTGTGTGTGTGTGTGTGTGTGTGTGTACCTAGCCTCTCTGCATAGCACTATCTTTTTTGCCTGAGCCACAAAAGCAGAAAATAAGCCTAGATTCTTTTCTCTCCACACCTCCCTGTTTTTTATACCTAAGACTTGTTGATTTATTCTCTCAAAGATTTCTCAAAGTCCTAGTTCAGGTCTTTATCACCTGTTGCCTGATGATGTAAGTGAGTGCTAACTGGCTTTATGTTCAGGACTGCTGCCCTTAAATCCTTGCTTAACATCACAGAGCAGGTGGAACTTCTCAAATCAATTCTTGTCTTGTTATGTGGTAACTTCAAACTTTATGCTGGCTCCCTTTTGCTCTCAGAATCAAGTTCATGCTTTTTAACATTCCTTGGCATTACCTTTTATTCACTTCTCTGCATAAATCTCTATTTTCAACTTATGTGGTTACTGTACCACCAGCAGCCTCCTGCTGGCACACAGATTTCCACATTCACATTAACTTTCATATAGCCTATAACCTTTCTCTCAAATAAGTTTCTTTATCTTGTTGCTCTATACTAAGTCCCAAACATATATGTGATAATAGGAGTACCCACACTGAGTCCCAAATACATTGTATGTGATAATAGGAATACCTGATCACTCTCCATGGAGACAAGTCTGCATAAACTCCCTAGGCTGCCTGGGTGCTCTTGCACTACAAGCTTCAGAATCCTCTTATAGGGGAACACAGAGAAGTTGCAAGAGAACCACTTATATTAAACTTTGCTAACTAGATCCTGAATTCCACATTTCCCACCAGAGAGGAACTTCAAAGTCCACAGGGTGGGTCTGATGGAGAGGGGCAAGATCTTCTGAGAGGAGATCCCAAGTTGGGCAGCCCAAGTTTGAGGCTTAATTTGAGTAAATCTCATCCTAGAGGGCCTTTTGGTAAAGTCTTAGTCAATTATACATCATATGAATTCCTAAATCAACTTTCTCTGATTAGTTTCTTCCAGGCATTCACACAGGGGGAGCAGCCTTGGGCAATAGGGCATTTTAAAATGAAGTATTAGTAGCTAAGGAATCAGATCTTCTTCCAGTTGGCGGGGAGATGCAGGAAAAGCTTAATCCCTTCCTATTATTCTTCATTTGACAACTGTGAACAGATATTTGAATCCTTTCTGCTCAAAGTGTGGTCCATGAAGCTCTACATTGGTATCACCTGGGATCTTTCAAGAACTCTAGACTCTCAGGCTCCATCCAAGACTTATTAAATCAGAATCTGTATGTTAACAATATCCCTGGTGATTTGTGTGTGAATTAAATATTGAGAAACATTTAAAACACACTATTTATACATTAATTCCTCCAGTGGGCTTTGAAACTCCAGATTGTACAAATTCTTCCTCACTTGACCTCCCTATATAACCTTGTTGATGATTGTTATTATTTTTAATTCTTTTAAATTTTTCCTCATTTGACCTCCCTATATCACTTTGTTGATAATTGTTATTATTTTTCTTTCTTTGTTAACTCATAATATTTGGAAATAATTCACTTATTGTCTGCCTTTCTGGACTAGCTCTGCCCAATAGAAATATAATGTAAGCCTCAAATGCAAACCAAATATGTAATTTTAAATTTTCTAGTAGGCACATTAAGCAAATAAAAAGAAATAGTTGGAATTAATTTTTATCACATCTTATTTAACCCAATATGTCTAAAATTTTATCATTTCAAAAGTATCATCAATATAAAAAATTGTTGAGCTATTTTACATTTTTTTGTTCATATCAAACCTAAAAATCCAGTCCAGTTTACATTTACTTCACATCTTAGTTTGGAGCTACCTGTCCAGATGCCCAATAGCTAGCCACCTGTGGCTATTGTAGATTCTCAGGTCCTTGATGGGAAAGACCAAGTTTCCTTTAACATTAAATTTCATTGCTGACTGGAGTTGCTGGTATATAACATGCAGTGGATTCATTTATTCATTCAACCATTTATTCATTAAGAAATTTTGAGCACCTACTATATACCAAGCATATTTATGGGCATTAGAGACACAACTATGAATGAACCAAAATCCTTGTCCTAATGTAACCTTCAGTCCAGGCTAAGAAATACATACATGAGTAAGAATATCACATGCTGGGTAGCAGGCTTCCTCGAGGAAGTGACAATTGAGAAGAGATTTCAATGAAACAAGGATTGAGCCATAGAAGTACCTGGGGAAGCTGGGTGTGGTGGAACATGCCTGTAATTCCAGCAACTCGGGAGTCTGAAGCAGGAGGATTGCCAAGTTCCAGGTCAGCCTCAGCAACTTAGCAAGATCCCATTTCAAAATGAAAAATAAATATGGGGGCTGGGGATATAGCTCAGTGGTAGAGCCCCCATGGTCAATCCCTAGTACCAAAAGAAGAAAAAAGAAATACCTGGGGGAGGGGTGGGAACCACTCCAGGACAACAGAGGCAAAGGCTCTGGAAAGCACATATGCCTGACAAATTTCAGGAAGAGAAAAACGGCCAGCAGGCTGGAGTAAAGTGATTGAGAGCGAGAGGAGCAGGAAATGAGGTGAGCCAAGGACCCAGGCTCTGGTTATGTTAGAATTTGTTAATCATGGTAAAGATTTTGAATTTGGTTCTATGTGGGTCAGGAAGTTATTGGAAGGTATTGAGGAGGAGTATGACTTGAGCTGGTGTAGGTCATGAAAGGATTGTCCTGGCTCCTGGCATAGGTCAGATAGTGCAGGAGCAGGAATGAAACAGGAACACTGATTGAACTGAACCCGGATCAGAAGGTTGAAGTTACCTGCTTGACACAGGTACAACTGCATCTCCCCCTAGTGTCTCAGGGGTATTTGCTTAGGGAGAGGTGTATAGCATTCCTGGGATGCCTTCATACAAGCCTCGCCACCCTGTGTCTTTTCAGTGTGCTCTGTCTGAACTGTGGGCAAGGCAGTCCTTGACAGGTGTTTACCTATTCCTCAAAGTTCTTACGTCTCACTGTTGTGCTTGCTGACTAATATGCCACACTGGATAATTTATGCCCAGCGAGTCCAACTGCCATGCATTTTTCATCCTTTTAAAATTAAAAACATACATATGTATACATTATGTATGTATGTATGCATATGTCTATACATATATACCTATATATCCCCTGTTATTTTAGGAGAATCTACTCCTCAGTAGAGTGTCACTTTGACAACTGCAGTGCTTCTCCCCGCCTGAGTGATGTTAGGAAGACCCCCTTGAGGGCTGATTAAAATCCTCTGCCTGGTGTCACCTGTCTGAAACAGAAGCTTAGTGCCTTCTGCCACCATGCGAAACACTTCCAACACTCAACACAAAGCACTGAATTTCATCCTTCGGAATGAAATTTAAAACCGCATCTGCTGTAAGTTGTTTGGAATTTAGCTTAGTTGTCAAATATGAACTAATTTCAATCGTGGTGAAATTAGGAAGTCAGTACAATTTGTATTTGGTGCCCTGGATGGTTTCTACTGCTAATGTTACATATATCTACAACAAAAAATAGCCACCACTGTGGCCACCACCACAGTAAGAGTAGTGTTTTAGTTAGCTTTCTACCACCGTGATAAAATACTGAGATCAATCAACTGAAAAAGAGGAAAGGTTTATTTTTGGCTCGTGGTTTCAGTTCATGGTCACTTGATCCCATTGCCTTTGGGCTGTGGTGGTACAGTACCTCATGGTGGGGAGAGCTATGGCAGAGGAAAGGGTTCTCCTCATGGTGGCCAGCAACCCTGAGAGAGACAGGAAGGGCATGGAGTCCCAATATCCCCTTTAAGGGCATGCTCTTAGTGATCCAACTTCCTCCCACTAGGCCCCACCTCTTAAAGTTTCCACCACCTCCCAATAGCATCACAAGCTGGGGACCAAGCCTTTAACATAGACTTTTGGGGAGCATTCAAGATCAAAACTATGGCAAATAGCTAACTCTTTCTTATGCCAAATGCTATGTATCCATGATCACCTTTAAACTTCTTAACAGCTTTGTAAGATTGTTATTATTCCCATTTTATAGAGGAAAAAATTAAAACTTAGAGAAATAATTAATATGCTCAGGTAACTAGAATGCTGGAAATCCAAATTGAGACTATGCTAGGTTGCACCTGAGACTCCCTGTTTTTTTTTTTTGTTGTTGTTGTTGTGCTAGTTATTCAGTTACTCATTTCATCTTGCTCTTCATTCCCTATTGGCCTTTTGTTCATAGCCTATAGGAACTTAACCAAAGATAAGGATGTTTGACAGGACATGTGACTAAGAAGCTAGAAGAGAATCTCTGTTGTCACCATAGAACTTTTCCCTTGTTCTCTTTTGTCATTTTGCAGGTAAGAAAAGAGGCTCCCTTGGGTTAAATTACCCTGATGTAGACTGAGATGAAGATGCCTCTGTAGGGGATTTATTAGGAAATGTTCCTAGTAGGGGTGGGTAAGATGGAACTGGGAAGAACAGGAGTCCAAGTGAGAGTGTTCAGCTTTAGCTCAAAACCATAGAAATTTTGTAAGGGTAGGACTTATCTCAGAGGTGGCCTCATGGTAGGGCGAGGTGACTAAAGCATTTCTGCCCTGTACCTACTAGTCACTGACTAAGTATTGTTCACATCCGTAGGTACCTTGGCTTTCTGTCAGCCTGAGGGCAGAGTCTGATAAACAGGCATGGAATCTGCTTTTGAGATGGAAGAACATCATAAGCCAATCCTCAAAAATCAAAAAGGGCTTAGAAGGGAATGGACAGCATCTTTAATTTCTCTAAAGTGGTAGAGATGTAATTAAAATCAGAGTCTAATTCACTTTAAAGCCATTTAAAACACTTCAAAATCTTTCTACAGTGATAGGAAATATGGTATGGAGTTGTTCTGAGAAGTATTTGTGGCAAAGCATAGGGACACAGGCATAGTACAGAGGCAAGGCATAAACCTAGGAAGCTACTTCCATCTCTTTTTCTCCCTCTCTCCCTCCCTCCCTCCCTCCCTCCCTCCCTTCCTTCCTTCCTTCCTTCCTTCCTTCCTTCCTTCCTTCCTTCCTTCCTTCCTTCCTTCCTTCCGTTCCTTTTCCTCCTCCTTCTCCTCCTCCTTCTCCTTTTATACTTTCTTTTCAGTTTGTTAATTCTGTTTTGAACAGCCTTATTGAAATATAATTTATATACCATACAATTTGCCCCATTTAAAGTATAAAATTCATTAGCTTTTAATATATTCACAGAGCTGTGCAACAATCAACACCATTTAATTTTAGAACATTTTCATCACCCCAAACAACTGCCCTATCCATTAGCAGTAACTTCCTCTCCCTCCTCCTGTGAGACCCTAACAAACCCCTGGTCTACTCTCTGTGTATGGATGTACTGATTCTGAAAGTTTCATACAAATGAAATAAAATACCATTGGTTTATGTGTCTCTTTCCTCACTTAGCCTAATGTTTTCAAGGTTCATTCATACTGTAGCATGTAGCATGTTGTGGCATGTATAAAATCACTTCATAGTTTTTTACGACATAATAATAAAACATTATATGAATGTACCACATTTTGTTTATGCAGTTATTATAAACTGTTTTCATTTGAGTTGTAAACCATTTGCTGTTATGAATCATGCTGCCATGAACATTAAAGTGCAAGTTTTTGTGTGAATATTTGTTTCTACTTCTCTTGGGTATATAACTTCTCTCGGGTAGGATTACTGGGTCAAATGCTAACTCTGTGTTAAACATTTTGAGAAAGTGCTAAATTGCTTTCCTAATCAACCACAACGTTTTACATTTTGAAAAGCAATATTGTAGTGTTCCAATTTCTCCATATCCTTGCTAACACTTGTCATTGTCTGTCTTTGGTTTTTATGGACATCATAGTAGGTGTGAGGTGGCATCTCATTTTGGTTTGATTCACATTTCCCATTAGGACTGTGTTATGGTTTGGATATAAAATATCCTCAAAGGTTCATGTGTTTATTGTTTTATTCCCAAAGCATCTATGTTCAGAGGTGGCATTTTGGGGAAGTGATTAGATTGTGCGGGCTCTAACCTCATCAATGGATTAAATTATTCACAGCTGATCAGACTATTGAGAAATGGTAGAAACTGGGAGATGGGACCTTGTTGTGGGAAGTGGGTCCTTATGGGTGTGCTCTTGGGAACTATACTGTGTCTCTGGCCCCTTACTTTCTTTCCTTCTCTGCTTCTCAGCCATCATGAGATGAGCCACTCTTTTCTACCACACCTTCTCCACCATGATGCTCTGCCTCATCACAGGCCCACAGCAATGGAGTCAGTCGACCATGAACTGAAACTCTGAAACTGTGAGCCAAAATAGAATCTTTCCTACTTGTTGTTTTTCTAAGGTGTTTTGTCACATCAATGGAAAACTGACTAATGCAGAATGGCATTTTGAGCTTCTTTTTGTGGGCTTATTATGATCTTCTTTGGAGAAGTTATTTATTTATATCCTTTGCCAGTTTTAAAATTTGGATTATTTTTATTTATATTCTTTGAATTTTAATATTTCTTTTACTATGTATTCTGGATACTATACCATTATCAAAGATAAATATCAAATACTTTCAATATTATCAAATACTTTCTTCCATTCTGTAGATTTTCTCATTTTCTTGATCGTTTCTTTCAAAATACAAAGGCTCTTAATTTTCATGACGCCCAGTTTGTCTTTTTCTTTTGTTGCTTGTGGTTTAGATATCATGTCTAAGAAACAATTGCCTAATTGTTAAAAGCATTTACATTTTCTTCTAGGAGTTTTGAAGTTTTAATTCTTACATTTTGTCTTTGATCCATTTTGGATTAGTTTTTGCATATGGTGAGGTAAGAAACCAATTTCAATTTTTTTTTTGCATGAAAATTTCCAGTTGAAAGTTATACTCTCTTGTTCCAGGCACCATTCCTCCTCCTTCCTTCTCGGATTGCAGATGTGGTAACTAGAGATGCAAAAGCCATCTTATAACAATGAGGGAAAATATACACATTTCGGAGATTTTGTAATGAATCACTGAGTGGATTTCTTATTATGCAAAACCTCCCAAATCATAATTGTTTAAGGATTTATGTTATCTTGCAGGCCAAAGCACAACTTTGGTTATATATCACTTTTCTCTTCAATCATACAGTAGACATTTCACAGTGGTTAAATTTCAGTGGTGAACTCTACCTTGATTGAAAATTCCCAAGAACTCAAGAGGGCACTATATTAATAATGGATGTACCCTATAAGAAACCTCATTCTCCCTGCCAAATATAAGTGACCTGCCAAATATAAGTCAGGCTGGGTTCACCTCAGCTGGCCAATCAGATCCTTTCTTCTGGAAATGTGGAATGTTGAACTGAGAGAGTTTTGAAAGAAAGTTCATTGTTTTTCTTAGCTGTAATCTTTGAAATCACAGTGACTTCTGACTTTCTGGGGGTTTTTTGGTCTCTATTTTTGTTGTATTTTGTGCACCCCTCCCCCATTCCTTAATTCTTCAAAGCTTTATTTTTGGCTGATTTGTGTTTTGTTTAAGCTAGACAGAATTGGTTTCTGTTACATGGGACCAAAAAACAGTAATAATATGTTTTTGTGCCTTTCATAGTCTCATTCTTCTACCCAGCTAGCCATTCATACAATCACCTGGGTGTTATTTTCTCCTCAAGGAGTTGGTACATAAAGTGCTAAATCCAAAATTGCCCTTAGGAAGCCTGGGAACCACATTATTCTTTACTTTTACAACTATAAAAATAAGTATTTTCACAAAATGTTCCCCATATTCTTCACTATTTGGGTCACAAACAATTTAAAAGCAGTAGTAGATAATTTGGAATTATTATATACTTAACTAATCGCAATTTATTTACTTGAGATTCTGTGGTGCACAATATTTGTCACTCTGTTAAACCAATATCAGGTAGAACTATAAAATATCAGCCATTCTTTCAGTTAGAAATAAACTAGTAGGTAACTCAGATCTCAGGTTTGTGGGTTTTGGCTATAGAAGGTTAGCAAAACCCAAGCATTTCTTTCCAAAGATACATGGATACTGGGAACAGGCTCTTAAAACTCTCATCATAATTATGATACATCATTTTAAAAATCCAATCTAACTGGGTATGGTGGTGTTTGCTGTAGTCCCAGCTACTCAGGAGTCTGGGATAGGAGGCCCACTTGAGCTCAAGAGTTCAAAGCCAGCCTGGGCAACATAGCCAGAATCAATCTCAAAAGAAAAACAAAACATCAAACAAATAAAAATAAAACCCAATCTGGACTAACTGTCTTAGTTTCAGTTATCTTAAGTTATTCTGAGCCAAATTGTCTGAGGTCATGGGGCAGGGCTCTTCTTTGGGAAATTTTTGACCTCATGATGCTGTCTTTCTAAAGGACTTTGTTAAATCATTTAGCATCCAACAAGAACCAAGCATTGTGTTAAGTATAGATATATAATGATGAATAAAATAAATGCTCTGCAAAGCTTTTATTATTTCTTACTATTATTTGGTAGAAGGAAATGGTATTATTATCTGCCGAAATGATATTATCTCTTCCAGTTGATCTCTACAGGTCTATTGTATCTATCTATATGTTTATCTATCTATCCATCCACCCATCCATCTATGGAGACATCCATCTATAACAGCTAGTCTAGGTTATGCTGTGGTAACCAAGAACTCTAATATTTCAGTGGATTTAAGCAACAGAAATTTAGTTTCTGGTCAAATTCAAGTTAATTTCAGATTTTTTTTATAGCGAGGGCTCTGTTCTATGTTGTCCTTACTTAAAGATCCAGACAAGTTGTCAGAGACTTCACTGTCTGAATGTGGATAGGGATGGTGCTGGCACTTAAAGGCTGATATAGTAGTGACACCTGTCCCTTTAGCTTACAACCCACTGCTGGACTAGTCAAATGGCCAGATAAAAAGGGCAGGGAAATGCTATCCTATGGAAATGCTTATTTTCAGCATTGGCAGTTTATCTCCTTCTCCTTTTCTTCTTCCTTTTATTTATCTATCTCTACCTATTTATTTTCCTGAATTTAATTTGTCTTATGATTTAATAAAGTAGAATAGTTTAAAGAATATCTTTTAGTATAAAGTCTGTGACAAGTAGGTGGAGGAAGATAATCCCTTTATCTGGTCTCCAAGTATCCAGGAAGCCAATTTTCTTTGAATGAACACACTCAAAGGCAAAGATAAAAACAGACTAGCAAAACCATGTAAGCTACCAGTAATAAAACACAGAAAATATTATAACCAGGCACTTTGGTTTCCTATGGCTGCTGCAAGAAATCAGTCCCCTCAAACTTGATGGGTTATAACAATACACGTTTAGTCTCTTACAGTTCTGGAGGTCAGAATCTGAAATTCGCATTCAATGTGTTTGCACACACAAGCTGGCTTGCAAAGTTCCAGGGCAAAATGTATTCTCTTTCTCTTCCCAGCTTTCAGAATTTCATTCCTTGGCTTATAGTCTCATCTTTCCTTTTTAAAATCAGCAGTGTAGCTGGACATGGTGGTGTACTCCTATAATCCCAGACTCTTGAGAGGCTGAGGCAAGAGGATCACAAGTTCACAGCCAGCTTCAGTAACTTAGGTCTTTAAGCAACTCTCTCAAAATAAAATAATAAAAAAGGCTGTGGATGTGAATCAGTGGTTAAATTCTCCTGGGTTCAATCTCTAGTACCAAACAAACCAAAAAGCAAATGAACAAAAAACTAAAAACCAGCCACGTAACATCTTTAACTCTCCCTCGGCTTCTCTGTCACATCACATTCTCTTCTTCTGTCTCTGCAATTAGGTTGTCTCTGTAACTTGTTTTTGCCTCCCTTTTATAAGGAAACTTAAGATTACATTCATGATGCACCTGGTCACCCAGGAGAATTTCCACATCTCAACTTTTGCCATGTGAGTTTTGCCAAAATTCAGTTTCCGCAGATTAGGACCTTGACGCCTTGAGGGACTGTTATTCAGTTTATCTCACTAATCCTATGAAGAATAGTGAAACTCCATATCTACTGTTTGAGACAATGATTAAGAGTACTGTTTATAGGTCCATCTCTGTATCTAATTTTCATGGTAGATACAAGAGCAAAACTCACTGAAAAAATAAAAAATAATACAATAATTAGTAATTGTAGATCAGTTCTTTTGCTGCTCTTACATATTTTTTTAAATGCTGATTTGGAATTTGCTGTTCCAGGAGATTACATTTCATATTCAGAATCTAAATGCATTTTGTTTTACAAGTATAGTGACTGGGTTTGCTGTATTTAGCAGAAAATTCATTGCTTATACCTCCAAAATGAAACCCGTTGGAAACATTTTGTACATATGGGGCTATGAATTATGACTTTCCCTTTACAAGATATTTGCAAGTCAGAAAAGCAGAATCATTGCTTTCTCCCTCCTCTGACTCCTTTGGGAAGGGACCATGAATCTCATCTTTTGACAGGTCAGAAACTCGCTCTTAGACTCAAGCAAGCTTGTGCAGACACCCAAAATTAAATACTAGATGCTCACAAATGTCACACATATCTAAAGAAGATGGAATCTAAATTGAATATTAATGAGTAATGAAAGTTGAAAACAAAATTGCCTGTTGGAAATGTGTTGATGAGTTATGAGAACAACCCGTTAAGTCTTCTCTTCCCACTTCATTTCGAAAATAGCTGTCCACGGTGTGGTTAAGTGAGCCCTGGGATCCTGATATATTTTTACAGGATGACTGCAGACTCTTGAGCAAATAATTTGTTCCATATTGCTGAATTCTTAAGAAATAAAATTGCTCACCCTAAAAAAAAAGCTTTTTCAGGACTCCAGGGTAATTTCTGCCTGGTGCGTTCAGCGCCTTTTACCCCCATCTTTTGGCTATTAGACTCTTACTGAGCTAATACAATAATTCCTTGGCACTTTTCTCTTGTAGCTGCTGACAGGGTGAACTTTTCCTTGGGCCTGTGGTGTCTGGCTTTCAGGTGGACTGTAACTACTTTCACATTTTTATTCATTAAAGGAACCAAAGTGGGAATACTTCAGTGTCTCCTGTGGCTTCTGTTGAATCTTTGAGGTGATACAAACATGATCTCATCAAAATTAATGACTGGTGGTCATTCACACTATTACTGTTAATGGGGTTGAGCATGCATTAGTATCTGCAGAAATGGTGCATATTTGGGTCTTAGAGTACAGCCCAGTTTAGGAGTATGGTTACCAAGGCTGTGATCATCCTATACACTAGGAATTTGGTGCACTTGGCAACAATTATTTACAAAATGAATATTGCAAGCATTGGTTGCAAATGGCTATTACCGTTCAGTTTATAGTAAAAGAAAGTGATGATGTGTAAGATTACATTAAAAATATGCCTGTGTTAATGAAACAAAAGCTATTCTTTACACTCTGTAATAAAAGGAAAATTGTATTTTAACACAAGTTTGGATAAGACTGGCCATTTGATTATTTCAGCCTGTGTTTCCTCCTCTTCTGCCCAACCTTCCAGGAGCACAGAAGTGGTTGATCCTCTACATTTAACTTTGCTTTCATCTCCTTCCAGTTTTCTGGTCCTTTCAGATAGCTAATGAAGTCACAAAGCATTGCCATCAAGGCTGGCATTGTTTAGCCTCAGATAAGGGCAGGATAAGGCTTGATCCTGAGTAGTTAAAAAGTTATTTCCGTAGTCCAGGTGAGATATGGTGGTGGTTTGGTCTAGAGGGATGTCAGTAAAGATGAAGTGAATAAAATGGTTTAAAAAGATATATTGGAGGGCTGGGATTGTAGCTTAGTGGTAGAGCGCTTGCCTCGCATGCGTGAGGCCCTGGGTTCGATCCTCAGCACCACATACAAAGCAATAAAATAAAGATATTTAAAAAAAAAAAAAAAAAAAAGATATATTGGAGGTAAACAATTCAGATATTGTGATTGAGTGGAGAGAGTGAATTGAGACTTCCCAACTATTTCCAAATGTTCTGGATTGAACAGCTGGGTAGATGTTCATTTACTGTGATGTGGTCAGTAAAAAAGACGAGAATGTAAAGGGGTAGTAGGTGACAGGGTTTGGGTGAGGGATGAATTGAGACAAGTTAGCTTTGATAACTTTGTGAGACAGCCAAGTAGATATGTCAATCATGTAGTTGTGGAATAATTCTGGGTGAATAATTTAACCCTATCTGTGCCTTAATTACCTCATTTGTAAAAGAGGTATAATGGTCATAAATGTCAGGATGTTGTGAGTATTAAATGGTCAATATTTGTGCAAAGCTCTTACAATGACAACTGGCATATAATATATACTATATAAATGTTTGCTCAATAAAATCATAAGTAAATAAATAAATATGAAAACCTACAATGATCATGTTATGGTCTGGATGTGAGGTGTCCCCCAAAAGCTCATGTGTAAGATTTAGAGGAGAAATGGTTGGGTTATGACAGCCTTAATCCAATCAGTGAATTAATGCCATGATGGGATTAATTGAATGGGGACTGAAGGTAGTAGGGTGTGGCTAGAGGAGGTGAGTCATTGGGGGCGTGCCTTTGTGGTATATAGTTTGTATCTGGTGAGTGGAATCTCTCTCTGTGTTTTCTGATTGTCATGTGAGTGAGTGGCTTCCCTCTCTACACTCTTCTGCCACGATGTCCTGCCTCACTTTGGGCCCCAAGGAATGGAAGCAGCTGTCTATAGACTGAGACTTCTGAAACTGTGAACCCTTAAATAAACTTTTCCTCCTCTACAATTGTTCCAGTTGGGTCTTTTAGTCACAGCAGCAAGAAAGCTGACAAAAACAGATCATAAGTAGAATTTTTAAGTTACAGAGTATGCATATTTTAAAGCCTTTAGCAATATCAAATTGCCTTTTGCAAGATATCACCAGATTGTATGTTCATAGGCAGGGAACAAGGAAGTGTGTTTCTAGACATCTTTAACAACAAGGGGTAATATATTTTAGAATCATTATATTTTGCTGCACAAGGGAAAAAAAAGATAGCACATTGTTATTTAACCAACTGCATTAGTTTGATAGACTGAACCTTTTTTTAAAGCTTGTTGGCAAAATTTAAATTTTTTATTTGTTCTAATTAGTTATACACGACAGTAGAATGCACTTTGATCCATTGCACACAAATGGAGCACAATGCAAAATTTAAATTTTTCCTTAAGTAAATTGTTTTTGTCCATTGTTAATTTTTCCCACTGGAGTGTTTTGCTTTTCTCATATCATGTTTAAAGTACTATTAAGGTATCTCTCAGAAAACTTTTGTTTTCCCTTTTGGCTTCCCTTTAAATGGTGGTTTTGGGCAAAAATAAATACATAAGTAAATAAAGAGTCATCATTATTTGTAGTGAAGTAGTCATATATATGTACCGTTCTGTATTTTTTTCTCCCGTTCATTAGAAAAGAGACTCATCTCTGTTTCTTCAATATTTTTTCATTTTATTTTCTGATCATCTAACACAATTAGAATTTAATTTAATATATAGTATGTTGTAGGCATATAATTATTTTTACACAAATACTTAAGCAGTTTGTCAGCACCATTTATTGAATAACTTGATCTTCTTTTACTGATAAGACATAAAATCTCTATTGTGTATAACCATCTCTAAATATTTGGATCTATTTCTGCTTTTCTCTTCTTTCCATTGTTCTACTCCTCTTGTTCTAATGCTCTCTTCCCTTTATTCCTGATTCAGTGCAACACTCTCAATTATAATGACTTGGAAATTTAAAATTTAGATAAAACATATAAACATAATTTACTCTTATTTTAGATTCTGTAAGATTCATTAAATTTTTCCTTTTTCAAAGTTAATTGCTTGCTTCTGCCTGCTTAGTTTTTTTCTTTTAATTGAAAATTAGTAAGTTTTAAAGTTTCGCCTAAACATTTTGGTAGAATTTTGATGAACTTTGCATTATACATTTGAAAAAAATTCAGTGTTGCTGTGGCTCCTGTATAAATTTTGTGATAGGCAGCATCTTATCTTATATTCTGTCTCTCTCTCTGCAAAAATTGCAGATATTATGAGATCAGTTCCATAAGTTGAATTTTGAGTTAATCAAAAGGAGACTATCTAGGTGGGCTGGTCCTAACCATGTGATCCCTTAAAAAGTCTGAGCCCTTACTGAAAGAGAAATTTAAAGTATAAGGTGATTCCATGAAAGGGACATTTTTAATTACTGGCTTTGAAGATGGAGGGGTGCCATGTGGCAAGGACTGAGAAGTGGCTGCTTGGAGGTGATAGCAATCCCTGATTGCCCGCCAGCAAAGAACTAAAATTTTCCATGAACCTAAATGGGTTTGGAAGATGATACTGTACTCCAAATAAGAACACATCCTTTTAACACCTTGATTTTGATTTTGACCTTGTGAAGTTCTGAGCTGAAAACCCAGCCATGGTATGCCTGGACTTCTGACTTCTGACCTACAAAATTGTGAGCTAATAAATGTGTATTGTTTTAAACTACTAAGTTTGTGGTAGTTTATTATACAACAGTAAAAATCAAATACAATTTTTATTTAATGAAGTCAACATTTTTATAAACCTCAGTAAAGTTTCATAGTATAGATCCTGTGTGTTTATTGGTAAGTCTATTCCTATGTGTATGTGTCAGGGCTCTCCCTCACAGAATCTCATAGCTAGTATAAGCAGAAAGGGGGTTGTTTATTTAAAAAAAAAGTTGAGTAGTTTACAGAACCTCTGGGAAAGTTGTACAACCAGGCTTAAATACCAGATAGCCAGGAACAAAGCAGGCAGGAAAACTGCCTGACTATACCGCAGGACTATTCTAGAGAAAGCATGATGCCAATGTGTGACTGTAGCATCTCCAACATTTCACAGATGCCCTTGTGGAACAATATTCCACAGCCATCAAGCTAGCCACACTACCAAAATCAGTCTTCAGAGTCAATGCGATCCTCATCAAAATACCAATGACATTCTTCAAAGAACAAGAAAAAACAATCTTAAAATTCATTTGGAAGAATAAGAGACCCAGAATTGCCCAAACAATTCTATGCAAAAAAAAAAAAAAAAAAAAGCAATGCTGGAGGCATCATAATACCTGACTTCAAATTATCCCAGAGCTATAGTAACAACAGCTGCATGAAACTGGCATAAAAACAGACACAGAGGCTAATGGTACAGAGAAGACACAGAGACAAACCCATAAAGATACAGACATCTGTTCCTTGTGGCCTGAGGTAGGGGAAGGATGGAGAGGACAGTTCCTTGGCCACCAAGCTAAGCTGGTCCAGAGGCCAATTCCATGGGTGCTGACCTGGAAGCAGGGCCCATGAGTCTCTGCCAGGAAGTGAGTTTTACTGTGGCAGGTCTGATACTAGGTTTCAAGGTGAGGGCCTGGACTGAATTCCCTTCCTCTACTCTAGAAGAAGGAGGCACTTTTCTCCATGCTGTGCTGCTTGGAGTTGGAAAAGGGTGAAGTGAACAGCTCTTTCCTTCCTGCCTTCTTTAATGTGTCTTTTCTTATTGCTATACTAAAACCAGACTGTGTGGTCTCTCTCGGCTCCCTTAGCTCTTGTGAAGGTGCTGTGGGGCAGAAAAACTGTTCACATTTGTGTCTGTGGGAAGATGATCAGTGGAGTGTCTCGCACAGCTGGCATGGTGCTCTGCCTCTAAAAGTTTAAAAATGATTGTGACAAAACTGCTATTTTTTTAAATAAAATTATCTTTCACTTTGTCAAAGTTTTTAGTAATTCTTATAAATATTTATTTTTTTTGTGATTTTAAATCATAACATTGGCGAATAGTAATATTTAAAAAATTCAAATAAACAGACAAATCTTGCTTATATATCTTCAATATATGTACATTTCAGTTGCCATGATTTAGTTAAATAATACCAGTCTTCAAAAAACACAGTCCAGATTTTAGTAACCATGATATAGTTAACTGTATTTGCATAAGAGTAAACTTTTCAGCTAGCTCTTCAGTTCATAAATACTACCTAATAACAGATGTACATTATGCTCAATGACCAATAACATCACTTAATTTAATGTCTTTCAGGAAATTTTCACTGTACACTTGTCACTTAGTTCATGCACGGACAGCAAAGCGTATAGTTGTGCTGGGTCCTCATGTTCCACAAATAAGCCCATGCAACATTTACAAGAATGAATAACTCAGAGAGAGCGAGACTAGACTGACAAAGATGAAAAGGTAGCAATGAAATAAAAAAGTGGCAATACTGGAAGTGAAATATAAACGGAGCACAAATGGAATTATAGCAGCATCTCACTGTTGGAATGCAGACAATGCTGATTTTTCAGTGATTCTAGATACACAGCTCAAGTAACTTAGCTTAACCTACTGATATAAATAAGGAAAGAAGTTGACATGGAAGGAATGAAAAGATCTCAAAGGACATGAGGCCAAGAAAAAACTTTACATTAAAGGAATACCCAGAGATATTTCCCCACATTAAAAGTGCAGAGGGGCCAGGCATGGTAGTGCATTCCTGTAATCCCGGGGGCTCAGGAGGCTGAGGCACAAGGATCACAAGTTGAAAGCCAGCCTCAGCAAAAGCAAGGCACTAAGCAACTCAGTGAGACTGTCTCTAAATAAAATGCAAAGTAAGGCTGGGAATGTGGCTCAGCGGTTGAGTGCCCCTGAGTTCAATCCCCAGTACCAAAAAAAAAAAAAAGTAAAGGGTAAAGTGTTGGAATACGACCTATATTTTGAAAAGAGGAGCATAACTGACCAAAGCATAGAGAAGATGCATGCAAGGATGGTAAATTTGTGACTTTAAGAGAATTGTTCCTCATTTGTCTCATGATCTGTTCTTACTGCCATATTTGATTATTCAAATTGAGGATGTTTTTGCTAATGTCCTGCTAGGATATTTCTTAGTTCTCATGAAATGTGAATGCTATCTTGGGAAGGACAGTTATAAGTAGACTTCACGTCAGGTTGCATTTTTTCCTTTATAATAACATTAATATAAGGATGTTTCCAATTAAAACACACAAACACACACACACACACACACACACACACACACACACATACACACATAGAGTTTAGTTATTTCTTTCTTTTTTTTTTTTGTACTGAGGATTGAACTCAGGAGCACTTGACCACTGAGCCACATCCCCAGCCCTATTTTGTGTTTTAAGTAGAGACAGAGTCTCACTGAGTTGCTTAGCACCTCGCCATTGCTGAGGCTGGCTTTGAACTCACAATTCTCCTGTCTCAGCTGGGATTACAGGCTTGAGCCACCACGCCCAGCCAGTTTAGCTATTTCAATTAGCATCTTGGAAGGAATCAGAATTAAATAACAATGGTAAAACTATAATATTTTCCCCAGAAATTTACAACTCTTTCTCAAAATTTTACTTTGCTAACTGAAATGCTTAATATTTAAAGCAAACATAAGAGGAGTCCATTGTTCATTATATTTTTATTGATTATTTTCATGCATGATTTCACCATGGGGAGAGGAGGTTGAATTAGGAAGTTCAACACTTGATGATATGTCCAGGGGGTTGGATTATATATAATTTCCTCAGTCATAGACTGTACTTGGTCTGGATCTTATCATGCATTACAGACAACAAACAGGACAAAATCAGAAAGCAAAAGTGTGATCAGCTGGGCACGGTGGCACATGCTTGTAATCCCTGTAAACTTTGGGAGGCTGAGACTGGAGATTCCCAAGTTCAAAGCCAGCCTCAGCAACGATGAGGTGCTAAGCAACTCAGTGAGACCCTGTCTCTAAAAAAAACACAAAATAGGGTTGAGGATGTGACTTAGTGGTAGAATACGCCTGAGTTCAGTCCCTGGTACCAAAAAAAAAAAAAATTGTAATCAATTGTATTTTATTTTGGTTGACTGTTTTGCCTAGTCCAGTATTTAAACCATTGGCTAACATAAGGAACACCAGGTCCAGAGCATCTAAACATGTTAGGAAATAGCTCATTAGAGCAATAATGGCTGCTGAAAAATTAATAGTGTTGGCTTTGAATGAAAAAAATTACCATCCCAGCATGATCACGGGATTCGTGCATTATTAAAACTGGCTAACCTAGCACACAGATCCTTCAAGTGTCTGATAAAAAGTGGGGATATGAATTGATTTGGATTTCTAACCCAGAGCAATACTTTACATAATTTAGATTCTGTCAGAAGATACACAAAGTTTCATCAAATATTGACTTTTTGGCAAGAATCAAAGTAAAGACCGGTGCCTCTTTCCTTCTCTGTCCTGCCTTGTTTCTCTTGGCTGTAAAGTGCAATTTTTCACATTTATCTTTCCTCTGCTGTTGTGTTGTTTATTTTAGTATCTCTTTGTAAGAAAAAAATGATTTGGATAAATTGGCTTCATGGAAATACAGTGAAAACTACCCTGTGATTGTTTCTTGAGAGAATGATTTTAATTCATGATATGAAAGGTATTGGATGGTGAAGGCAACTCAGATAATGTCCATGATTGCTACTGTAATCACATTCGTCATGATAACAGAATGAGGCTACTTTGTCTCTTTTTTCACATCATGATGTCATTCAACATAGATTTATAGACATTTCAGTGCTATGTGGGTACTGTATTACAGCATAAATTATCAAATATTTAGTGCTCCATGGTTTGAAATAGTTTATGTCAGTGTGTTTTGTTTTAAAAGCACATATTTTCCTTAGGAAATGTAGTCTTGTAGATAAAGCAAAGATGTAACAAAGGAGAAAATCTAGGTGTATGTTAATTATAAGTAGATATACCTCTCTATATTGGCCATATTATTTTTAATGATAAAAATAGCATAAAGTAACCTCAGAAAAATAAGAATTTACAAAGTAAAACAAACAAAAGCCTCCATCTTTGTTCCATCCTTGCCACTATAACAAAATATTGACTGGATAATTTCTAAAAAATGAAAAGTTATCTCACAGAGTTCTGGAGACTAAAGTGTTCAAGCTCAAGGTGTCAAGAGATTTGGTGCCTGGTGAGGGCTGCTCTCTGCTCCATAGATGGCACCTTGTTGCTGTGCCCTGACATTGTGGAGGGGGAGATTGGTTCCCTCTAGCGTCTTTTATAAAGTCACTAACCCCATTCAGCTCTCATCACTTAATCACCTCCTAAACACTCCACCTCATAACACTATCACATTGGCAATCAAATTTCAACACTTGAAAGGGATCCATTGTCACCCATCTATCCCTATGTGTCTGGCTGATCCTGTAGTGAGGGATCCACATTGTCCTGCAGTGTTAATAGGCAGTATACTCAGTGGTGGTTGTCACTTAATGAGCCTCAGTGAAAGGAAGTCCATATTGTTGGGTCCTCCTTGATATTATGTACACTTTGTACATTAAATAAGCTCTGTGGTTGCTAGGAAAAGAGTTTGACTGACATACAAAGAATGGACAATCATATCATTCTTGTTCTTGAAAGCCTCCTCTGTAATGAAGTCCCTTTAGTGAAAATTAACTCAAAAATCTTCATTTTGCTTTGTGTTCATTCTGACCCATGTACCACATGCCTCTTCCTAAAACCTCCTTATCACCAATCAGATTATCTTGTATCTTCTAAATCCCTCATTACCTGATTGGGTCATAGGCATTCAGTGTCTATGATTCAACAAAGATCTGAATATTGGCCTTTTCTCTGTCCCTATATGGTGGACAGCCATATACACTTGTTGAAGTTCTGCGCCCTGTAGGATTTGCCATCCCCGCTGGATTTCAAAAATCATAATACAATAGCATTCCACTTCTTGCATGTGCCCACATGTCATGTAGCTCCATCTGTAAGCCAGACCCTAGATTTTTCCTCCTTGCCAACTGGTAATATGGAACACTCTCTAAAGGCAGTACTTATGGGTTGAGAGAGAAGTGACAATATAACAAAAGTGCTGAGAAAGGTTTATTTGAGCTTTAAGAATTGCTCCGTTTCCGTTTCGCTCCCATTTGAGGCTGTAATATCGTTGTGCATGTCCAATTTTATGACTTTGTGGATAAGATAGCACTCAGTTCATTATTTGTAGGTTAGAACCCTGATAATGTAGTATGCTTTGGTTGGGCATTCAGTCTGTAACAGGGCTCACTAGCAAGCCAAGAGCTGTTCTTTCAAAAGATGGTTATGCGTATGAGAAAACACGGCTTTGCTCCAAAATTCTACAGATTTTGGCTCTGATTCTCTAGGATGGGTCTTCAAAAATCTTCATAAAGCTTTTCTAATTGGACACTGAATCTTCAGGCATTGTTGAATCTCCTGGATCATAAAGATTCTATCACATGCCATACAATTACCTCCCAAAGACGTTTTTATCCTTTCAAATCCCCCGAATGAGTGAATATATTACCTTCTGTGGTGGTAAATGGAAATGGAAATGAAGATAGCAGATGGAATAGAGGTTATTTATTTGCCAAACTTAAAACAAAGGATTATCCTGGATTATCTGGGTTGTCCTAATATGATTATAAGGGTACTAAAATGTGGAAGAGGGAGACAGAAGGGAGACAGAGATGTGATAGGAGAAGCCTCAACTGACCATCACAGATATGTGTAGTGTTCTGAGGGGTGTCAGAAGGTTGCTGATCCCTAGGTGATGATAGAAAGCGGCCAAGTTAACCCAATCTATGGGTAAGTCAGGAAAAATGTGGTATTGTTCCAAACTGCTTTGGGAGGCCATTAATAACTGATATAGGTAATAGAGCATTTGCTTTTTTGATTTGCTCCTGGAAATAGACCACATCTCTTTGAGCAACTAAAGTTGGAAACAACATTTGATAATGTTTATGATATCATCCAAGATTCATCTACCTTCTGTACAGGTTAAACAGAGACATTAAGTAAGGACATAATAACAACTCATCCTTTTAAATCTCTGATGTATCACTTATTGCCGTAGTTCCCACATGGATGTGGAATTGCTTTTGGTTTACTGTTCTGCTAGGTATGGGCAGATGCCAGATTCCCACTGGTTTTTCTTAGGATAATAGACATTCTATTGAACAGGAAGCAAATGGAAGATTTTGTTATTTTTGTAACATGACTGTTGCAGTTACATAATCAAGAGCTAGGAAATACAGAATAGTCTGAAGACCTAACTGGGGACCAAAGCTCTGTTTATAACTTGACCTCCATGTGTACAGCAGAAGTGTTTTGTGTATCTGGGAATCAGCAGAAATTTAAGCTATGTCTAATCCCAGATGATCAAATTATTTCCCCTTCTCCAATGAACAGTCACCATTGTAAATGACCATAACATTTCTTGGGGAGATTTAAAGGAAATTTCACAATCTTCTTTAAACAGCATAATAGGACCCTTCCTTACCAGGCCCATCTTATGCTTTAATCAAGGGCTCTGGATCTTTGAATTGGCTTAAAATTGAGTACAGGCTGGGTATGGTGGCCTAGACCTGTAATCCCAGGGGCTTAGGAGGCTGAGGCAGAAGGATTGTGAGTACAAAACCAGCCTCAGCAATTCAGCATGACCCTAAGCAATTTAACTAGGCCCTGTCTTAAAATCTGAAAAAGGGCTGGGGATGTGGCTCAGCAGTTAAGCGCCCCCTGGGTTTAATTCTGGTACCAAGATAGAAAGAAAAAAGCAACTGAGAACAGGCTGAGAGGTCTCAACAACTTAAGTTTTCTACTCACTAGACATATAGATTTTAAAATTTTGTATAAATCAAATAATAGAGTGCTCATCTATTTAATCCCTAGAAACACCGTAACCAAAATTAATCATCTCCCCAAATTTCTGTATGACAAAGCATTCTGATTGCAACTCTGTCTTTGCTGCCCATCAGAGTCATTGCACCTACCTCATCTATACCATTTGCACATTTTCACCTGGCCCCATTAAAATCAGAGTGATCATCGTGACATTCACTCCTGATATAGCAAAGGCAGTTGCCACAGAGCTTTTGAAGGATGTTGGCACTCTCCTCACTAATGCAAAATTCTAGGTTACTAATATATCGTCTAATGCCTCAGAAAAGTAAGTACCTTATAGGTTCTGTTGAAGAGTAAGAGTGTGAAATTATTTTTGAAAATTAAGTCTGGGAAGTTAAGCTTCTCAGAAACATTGAATTTAGGCCTCTGTTGAATTCATGTCAGTCGATTATTTAAGAATATTGTTAGAAACATTTGCTATTTCAAACAAAGTGTCAGATACACACGTGTTAAGGACTAGAAGAGCAAAAGAGAAGGGAATGAGGCTAGGATGAGAAAAGAAAAAAAGAAAGGGTGCCCTTCAGAGGTCAGGAGCACTTATTGTCCTTGGTGGGAGTCTGTGTTCCTGTGCCTGGTACTGCAGTGGTGGAGACTCCAGAAGTTGGTTTTGGACCCACCTAAGAAGTGGGGCTCAAATACAGTCGTTACTACTGCTGGGACATGGAGCAAGTGTGTCTCTGAGAATCAGGGGAACTATCTCCAAAGAGGTCATCCTTAAACTGGTCTTAAAGAGTCATTTTTCAGATTCTTTTTTCAGGTAGGAAAATATTTTCTAGACCCAGTTTTCTTCCAAAAGTTTTGCACAGCTTGTGGAAATGAGGAAATGTCTAGAAAGTTTATCAATTATAGTTCATAGACTACATGAGAAAGTGTTTGAGTATGCCAGAGAAGATGAAAAAAATTAAAATTTTTTTCCTGGAGGGACTTGAAAATTTATCTGTTTAAACAAACACACTAGGTAATTCTTATATACAATAAAGTTTAAGTGAACTAAAATTTTAGGAACTTTAGCAATTATTCAGTCAACTAATTATGACTCAAGAGAGTAGGAAACTACAAGAAGCTTTTCCACCCACATATGCATTTGGTTTTGGCTTAATATATCTGTGTATGTGTAGACAAAGGATACGCAGTGAGCTTATTGTATGTATTTGTTACTTGAGCGTGCTTATGCATATGCAAGTATGTGGGCATTTTCTGTTGACTTTTAAAAATAATGATAACAAAATGCTCTCTATGATTTTGGAAGATAGACTCATCCAGGGAATCTACAAAACAGAGCCAGGACTTCTTTAAAAACACTCCAAAACCATTTTTTCTTGCCACTTTATTCTATGAGCAAAGGAAAAATGTCCAGAATAAGGAACATAAATGGTTCATCATTAAAGAGAAAGTACATCTAATTATATCCTCCTCTGGAGCTTTTCTTTTAAAACTTCATTTCAAAGTTGAGATGAAGAGAAATGATCAGTTGCTGTTATTTTCATCAGAAGTTAGGAAATTTTTCTTTGAGGATTTCAGGACATAAAGAAATATAAGCTCACTAGCTTTATTCTATTTAAGGTATTGGATAAGAAATTTCTGAAAAAAACAAAGTTTGTACATGAGTGATTTTAATGGATTAACAGAATTAAATATTGAATTGAAAGGCCTAATGGCAATCCACTAATAATAAAAAGAACATGTATCTGAAGGATGCAAACTTTTCACTGGAAAATAAAACTTAAAACATATCTTGATCTTCCATACGACTAGTTAGAAGATGGTTTCTAAATCTTAAAGGTCAAGCCTTCCAAAAACAAAAGTTTATGGTCTTTTCATCTTAACTAAAGCAGTATCATCATTTCTCCTTTCCTTTTGATCTCTTCATTTAAATTTAAATTCCCTTTGAACACAGGATTTTAAGTGAGCAATTTGTAGAAGGGTTTTGGGTTTAATTATCAGTTTACAGAGTTTCCACTAGAGCTAAATATTTATCCTTGGGCTAGGTATACTGAATGTGTGGAATTAAAGTGGAGCTGCTGGAAGGGGAGGAATTAAATCCCCCCCCCCAAAAAAAACCTCAATTTGTTCCACCTGTAAAGTGCACTGATTTACTTAATCTCACTCTGTCAGTTTTAAAAGCATGATTATAATTGCAAATTCTAAAGTATTAGTTGTCCAAATGATGAGGAGATTGTCATTAAAGATGAAAGGAGAGAAAATCCAAGACATTTAGGAAAAAACTGGATCTATTCATTGTTCAGCCTCATTTTGCTTTCTTTAGAGGTACTGGGAAATTTTGTAAAGATCAAAGGAAGTTAAAAATACATAAACCTGCTGAAAATATCAGAGAGTCAAAAATTTAAAAGAAACAAAATAGGTTATAAATTAAAAGAAAATATGAAGGAAAGAATCGAGTTAAAGCCAAAATACCAATTGAGAAGGATAGAAGAGAATCCGGGTACCTGGGGAGACCTCTATGTGATGGGAGCCACAGGAAGGCTTTGCCAAAGACAACCTTATTGGTGAGATACAAATTTAGCTAAGGATTCTTAGAAGGTGTAACTGCCAATTTCCGGGTGTGGAGTTGACTTCTGATGTGAGTCACTGGCACACAGGTACTGAGTCATGCAGCGCAAGCCCCTGAGAAGTATGTCAATCATGTCCCAGGGCTGTCATTTCTGCTGAATTTTTCAGTAAGGCTGTTTGTCACATAGGGTCTTGGTCAAGTCAAGGAAATTTTTGGCTTTCTTTTCATTAGAAGACTGCTTCTACTGCAGACCAGTTTATAGTAGAAGGTGGGGGATTCAGTGAGAACCTGAAATGTTAAATAAAAGTATAGATTCGTTTCATTTTGTTGCCAATGGAGACAAAGTAGTAAAAATAATGATGATAAGATGTGTATGTAGAAATTGTTATGAAGATTAAATGACTGAATGCATATAAAGCCACTTGTTCTATGCTTTGCAAAGAGTTAATATACTTTATCTTTTTATTCAAATATGCAATTAGTTAAATAGAGTTGTGTGGATCAGCAAACCTAGTCATGATATACAGGAGTGTTTCAGTGGAGACAGTTAAAAAAGTGAAGGATTTCCTGTATAAGATTTTAACATACAACAAGATCATAATTAGGGTCACTAAATCAGCTTTGAGTTATTATGATTTTTCAAAATTGCTGGAGAAAAGCTTTTGGTATAGCATTGGTGTTGCTTTGGAAGATAAAACCTTTGGTAGAAAAAGTCTTGTCTTGGAATCAGATACATTAGTATTTTTCTGTCTGTTATCAGATTCATCAGTTAAAATTTTAATTCTGCCACTTATTAGCTGGGTGACCTCGGTCAACTTGCATAGACTCTCAACCTTAATTTTCTGATTTGTAAAATGCAGATTGTGGTATGTGATATTAACAAATGGCATGATTCCAGGTGCACAGAAGGTATTTAACATATGTGCATGTCCTCTGGTTCTCTCTTAATATATTCTATTACTTTAAGATATTTACTTGTTGTGGAGGATAAAAAATGCTTATCAACTTTTATAGCAATGCAGACTAGCCTGATGCTAAGGAGATATTTAATTTTCCAAGTATAATTTAATTTCTTTCATATCTTTATATCAGCTTTCTTCTTGAGCTCAGCTTTAACTCAATGTAGTATATTTTATAATGCCTTAAAATCAGTCTTCAACAACCACAGATTTCTCAGTTTTCAAAATGTAATTCTTTTTCACAGGTGATAAATGATTAATTCTGAGACACAAAACATTTCCCCCACTTCGGTTTAAAAAAAAAAACTTGAAAGAAAGAGTCCAATTATTTTATTTTAATAAGAGAAGTAATGCATGTGCCTCTGTGTTCCTGATTTTTAGCAGACCTCCTGGTGGGTAGATTTCCCGTAGTTCTATTGGCTTTGAAAGTTCTATTGGCTTAACAACAGAGAGATGTCTAGACAGAGACCTGCTCTTTCTCTATCCTTTTACCTTCTATAATGGTATAGAAAAACTTTTTGATCATGTACCCTACCAGTAAAAAAAAGAAAATGTGAGTTGTCACCTGTTTGTGTACAGTAGTCTCCTTTTATCCATAGTGGGCATATTCCAAGACCCCCAGTAGATGCCTGAAACCATGGATAGTACTGAACACTGAATATACTATTTTTTTTCCTATGTGACCTGCAGTGTTGCTACACAGCCCAAGAGTTAATCTTGTCTTCCATGCTTTATGCCCTTGTCCCTCCTTTGCATCACTCTTGCACTTTGGACTCATTATTGAATAAAATAAGAGCTATTGGAATGCAAGTCCTACTGTGATACAATGACAGCTGATCTAATAACCAAGGTGGGTTCTGAGTGGCTGACAGGTGGGTAGCATGCATCATGTATACATAGAGCAGGATAAACGGATGATTCATGTTGTGGGCAGGACACAGTGAGATGGCACCAGAAGATTGTATAATCTAAAGCTGATGAGTTGTGTATTTTTTGAATTTTTTATTTAATATTTTCAGATAGCAGTTTACCCCTGGTAACTGAAGCCTCATAAAATAAAACCATGGATAAAGAGGGATTTATTTATTTATTTATTTATTTATTTATTTATTTATTTATTTTTGTATATTCTTTAAGGTACATTAATGCTCACCGTGCTATGTATTATGTACATTGTGTGTCCCCAAATAGAAATTTAAAAAATTGAAAGAAAGATGAAATAAACTGTTATATTTTAAATTATCTGGTTAGCATGTTGGCTTCATATTACTATAACATTCTATCTTTTCGTGGCACAATATACATGCAGGATGACTTTTATCAGAAATGACGGAGAATGCAAATTTGTATTTCAAATAGTCCCCTTAAGACTTTTGACTGATCCGAGCTGACTTTTTGTCAAACCTGTTTAGATGACTCTGGTTTTACTTAGCCCCACAGTGCCAGGGAGCTCAGACTTGAAGGACTCCATGTCAGCATGACTATTGCCTTGCTGGTCACTGGTGCTTGCATGATTAGAATTTTGTTTGTGGTTTCTTTACAGGAATCTTTGTTTTTTTGGTTCTGGGATACTTGAGCACTGAGCCACATCCCCAGTCCTATTTTCTATTTTATTTAGAGACAGGGTCTCACTGAGTTCTTTGCAGGAGTCTTTAAGAGTGACTTGTATACTTCATAAGGGTTAATTTGGACAGATAATGAGATTCTTAAACCCACTTAACTGGTCCAGATAAAGTGCACATCATCAAGCTCAGAAAATGGACAAGTGAGGGTAACACTGGGTGGCACTGTCTACAGAACCTCTTTCCTCAGGACACTTCACCCAGAGTGTGAAAATGAAGCCACCTGATCTGTGGATAAGCAGGGAATATCTGGGTTAATACATGCATTGAATAAATGTACAGTGTAATTTCTTATTTGCTTTGGGATGGGGAGGGAAGATAAGTGGAAATAGAACTGCCCGTATTTTATTTCATATTCCAATGGATCACCTCTTCAGCTCCTGGCTTGAATTTGACTGCCCATCCCAATAGCATTGGTTAATAATGTGCTTTTTCATGAAGGGCTAGGTGATAAATATTTCTAGCTCTGTGAGCCATAGAGTACTGTTGCAACTCCTCAACCCTGCCATGGTAGTGCCAAAACATCTAGACAACACTTAAACAAATGTGTGTAGCTGTGTTCCAATAAAACTTCATTTACGAAAGCAGGCACTTGGTTGGATTTGGAATGGAGATCATAATTTGTCAATTTGTGGTCTAGAGGATCCTGCTCCACACTAATAAAATAATGAATCCATGTTTACCAAGCAATGATTTGAAGAAAAAAAAATTCTCTCTCTTTAAAGTGAATGGCATAGTTTAACTGCACAGTCCTTTACAAATTACATGGGACTGTAGAGCTGTCTGCTGCTGAGGCCCTCTTGCAGTCTTTGTCTCTGGTTCATTCTTTGTTTCTCTCAACCCCCCTCCCCAACACCTGTACACATGGTAATGAGGTGTTGCTTCTAAAGGAGACTGAAAGGTTGTTCTGCTTGGTGCTTTGCTGTTGCTACTTTGTGCAATGAGGGGGAAAGGACTTTCCCAAATAGCAGGACACCATCTTTCCTTCAGCATCTTTCAAAACTAGCAAATCATGACAGCTTCATGGAAATATGCACAGAATTGAGTGAAGACAAATTCCTGCAGTAGCATGTTGCAAAGAGAATTTTTTATTTTTCCACACAATGATACTAGAAGGGATCTTCATCCAGTAGACTCCCCAGCATTCTGGTGGCACTTTCGTGTTTTTGTCTCCACTCTATCAACACCTCCTTGTACCCTTTAGGCGGCCCTCCGACCCTCTTCCCCAATTACCATCATTAAAGCATCCATAAACTCCCTGCCAGAAGAACCCTACCTCAGCTAGTTTTACTCCTCAAAGGCTCCTTCTCCTCACTGTCCTCCTCCCTAATACAATGGTACTCATGGGTGATAGTTGCTATTTTCATTAGAGAGAACTCATAACTGTGGATGCTGGATGCAAGACTCAGCTCATCAACACATGAAGAAAAACCAGAGGTATGGAGACTTGTTATATGTAAAGCCATAGTTACTGCTCATGCAGTCTTTCAGATTCAGTCAACTTTCCAAAAAGGTCAGGCAAGCACAATAAAATGGGCCAAATCACCTCATTACCACCGGCTTTGGGCCTACTTGACAATTTTGTACAAATCTTTCTACAGTCACGAAGGGTGGCTTGTTGATGTGGCATTTTAGTAGCATAGGTTGTTTCATAGGAACATATTTCCCTTTTAAGGGAAATGAAGCAAACTCAGATTCTTCCAGATACTTACCAGGACTGGTGTGAGACTTGTAAGAAGTCTTGATTTATTTGGCCCTTCAAAAGCTTTAATAATGAATTATTATTATGCTAATTTAAAGTTGTATGGAGAAGAAACTAGAGCTTAGAGAGGTTAAGTAACTTGTCCAAGGTCACAAAGGGTGAGAGGACAGAACCTCCACCCAACCCTGAGCCTGCCTCCATCGTCCCATGGAACCTTTCCTAGTTTAGCAATTTTGCATGGTTCTATTTATACATATTGCCATGAACTCTCCTACCTTAAGAGAGGATATTAAATATTTCTCAAGCCGTTCTTGATAACCCAGTGTTGTCATATGAATCATAGCCCTGCAGGGACTTTTGAAGTTTGAAGAATATTTGTCCTGGGGCCCCATCTGGAGTGTTTTTTGAGCTCTTATGTCTATTTTTGATCAGTTTTCAATCTGTGCTCATCAACAAGCTTTCAGCTGTCACTTCTTATTTCTTTCTCTGTCACTGCCTCTCCCAGGCTAGTTACGACTACTGCCCACTTGTAATTTGCAGCCTAAAGTTCTGATGACCACAAAACCAAGAATAGCTGGAATCATGTCTAGTGGTGGTGTTTTTAAGATCAGGATGGGGGCTGAGGAATGCGGACTAGGAGGTAATTACTTCTACTGGGCACAGACATTTTCCACTTTCTTTGTTAATTCTGTAAAAGTTTCTGGGATAAATGAGCTACAGAAAATTGAGACTATGTTGGTTTTATCATAGGTGTATTTTAGGGGAAAAATACCTGTAACCTAGTTTTTCTTTAATATTCTCTTTCAATTCCAGCTCACTGAACTTGTCTTTTTATTCCATTTATCCATCTATTCTAGGCACCATAATTAGGAATTAAAGAAATAAATTCTTCAAACTCAAGAATTACAGAAAAATACATATCAAATGGTATGCTGATGTGAGGGAAATAAGATGAGTTTTGGTCTGGGGAGAATTTGAACTTGAGTGTTTTGCTTTTGCTTATGTCAGAGTAAAATATGCAACCTAGTGTTCATTCAGACTCTGGTGCTAAACAGGATGCTTAATATCTACCTTTGGAGCTGTTCTGACAATTAAATAAAGTGACTTGAGAAAGTAGCTGGCATGCTGTGAGTTTGATCGAATGTTATCTGAATTGCATTGAGTGTCGTTTAGGAAGATATTATAAACTTGATTTGAAATTAGATCTTTCTCAGGGAGGGCAGGGAAATATCTTTTTCTGCAAGGTTCTTGTATTCACAGACAATTGTGAAAGAAAGAGGCTATATAATCAAAAAGCGGTGGAATGTGACTATAATCAGGCCTAAGGGCTTGGCTGGATTACAAGTTGGTTGCCCTCATAGATCTTGAGCTCCTTGAAGGTGGGTAATATCTGATTTCTTTCTGTATCTCCATGTTCTAGCACAGTGCTCAGTACATAGCTGATACACAGTAGTGCTTTTTGAATGACAGAATGGATAGACGAATGAATGCAAGTGATGAAGAAATTTGTTGTTGCCAGAAGCCAAACATGCTCAGGAGAGCCCATCTCTTATCTAACAAGCTCTCCTGTGGATAAGACATGGCAGAAATAGCAAATTTAAATGTGTTTCAATGAGGACGCTCTGTGCCACAATAGGACTCTGGTTTGCTTTAGGAACCATGATGGGATCTATTTTCTTTACTTCACTTTTGAAATTTATTTTTATTTCTTTTAGGGCATTACTTTAAAAATAAAAGTGGAGTAGAACGCTGTTATAAACCAGACTCTTATTACCCATATCGAGATACAGAGCTGCCTACTTCCAGCCCCTGAGACATAATAATGACATGTGGTAAAAACCCCATAGAACTCCCTGATGGACCATGTTAGTTCTGTCCCTCAACCCTAGAATTAGAACATATTTTTCTAGAATTCTCCATAACAGAGAATTTAAACACAAATAAAAAGAACTGATGCTGGCAGAGGTTTTATTTCACACTGTTGTTTTCATTATAAATAAGAAATATTTTATTATGTTCTTCAGACATGGCGCTTTATTAAATACTGCCCTCTGTCTCATGATATAACCTTCATAAATTCCATAAATGAATACAAAGTAGAAGTCATTAAAACTACTTAATAATTTCTTTTTTTTATTAATTTATTTAAATGCATTTCAAGTCATAGTACATATATAGAGCTCAATTTTTCCATCTCTCTGGTTGCAAACCAGATAGAGTCACACCATTTGTGTCTTCATACATGCACCAGGGGTGGTAATGACGATCTCCATCAACCGTCTTTACTACACCCTTTCCCCTTTCCCTCCC
>CM053411.1:22681147-22691236 GCA_028644305.1 Xerus rutilus | reverse complement strand
ATAGTACTCTGTTTTTAAGTCTTCTGGGTATAGACTGAGGAGTGGGATAGCAGGCTCAAATGGTGGTTCCATTCCAAGTTTTCTAAGGAATCTCCATACTGCTTTCCAGATTGGTTGTATCAATTTGCAGTTCCACCAGCAATGTATGAACGTGCCTTTTTTCCCACAACCTTGCCAACGCTTATTGTTGTTTGTATTCTTAATAATTGCCATTCTGACTGGTGTGAGATGGAATCTTAGGGTAGTTTTGATTTGCATTTCTCTAATTGCTAAAGATGTTGAACATTTTTTCATATGTCGGTTGATGGATTGTATATCTTCTTCTGTGAAGTTTGTGTTCAGCTCTTTGGCCCATTTATTGATTGGGTTGTTAGTTTTTTTGGTGTTAAGTTTTCTGAGTTCTTTATATATCCTGGAGATGAGTGCTCTATCAGATGTGTGTGTGGCAAAGATTTGTTCCCAGGATGTCGGCTCTCTGTTCACTTCATTGATTATTTCTTTTGCTGAGAAGAAGCTTTTTAGTTTGAATCCATCCCATTTGTTGATTCTTGATTTTACTTCTTGTGCTAACCACATATAACTCTTATCTGACATAAGGATCCAGGTCTAAGGCAAAACTACAAAAGAGGACAAATTTCTTGCTGATGTCTTTGCTCTCAGGTATTCTGTATCTCCTCTTTTCATAAAACTGTACAACCCAGTTGTTTAGTTTCTTCATGTGATCTGAGGTCTTATATTCTAAATATTTCTACACATTCAGTTTACATCTTAGCAAACAATCCTTTTGTCCTATTCCCTTAGCATTTCTTCCTGGACTAGATGTCACGTTGAAGGGGAACTAAATTTGCCATATTTAATAATGCCTTTAATATATTTATTTCCCAAATTTATTTGAATTATGAAAGTGCGACTCCTTATTCATAATACTTCGTAGCTGCTGGAGCTGCTAATCTAAGGTATTAAGAGGGTTATAACTACTGAAATATTGGGGGGAATGAGGTATATTCTATTATCTCACAAATGTGAGATACGTTGTTTTCTAAATTAAATTAAAATTTACCTTAATGATTTCACAGAGTTCCAGATCAATGGGAGAAATAAAATCATAGAAACTTTTTTTTAAGAGGATAAATTGAACAATAGAGAGATTTAGCTACTTTCCTTATTTTTTTCAATGTCACACAGTGACTTCTTGGTATGGATAAAGTTGAATTTATCCTATCTTCAATTTAACATGTTCTCCATAAATTGCTACAGACTTTATGGCTCTGTTTTCTTGCCATGACCAATATTTATAGCAAAGCAGTCAAGGTCATATTTTCAATTCCATTAGTGAGCAATTGCATGGAAACCAACTGGATTGGCTAAGAGGTGAACCATCAGAGTCAGCCCTAAATAGCCAGATTGACCATGCAACGATTTCCTCTTAAAATGTGATCATCCATAGCCTAACTTCTGATAAATATAAATCAATGTTATTTAAATAGCTTCCTAAAGGAACACTGCACCTTTCTAAAAGTGTTTATCTTCAGCTGGGTTGTTAACTAAATGACCATGTACTCTGAATAATAAGACCATTGGAGAACTCGTTATAGGTTTTGGTTTGCAAACACCAACCATTTTGAATTCTCATAACATATATAGTTTAAAAAATCAACTTCTTTTAGGGAAATCCAGATAATGACAAAATAATTCTAAGTTATAATCTCAGGAGGGTTTGAAGGGAGTGGGTGGACAGGGTAGGAGAGTCTTATAAAACTTGTGTAGGTGGCCTGGTACCAACATTCTGATATAGATGTTTCCATCTCTGTTACTGTAAGAAAGCAAGACAAATGTGACAATTTGTCAACACCTGGAGAAAACTTTGAAGAAGTGACTGTGCATCAAATAAAAGGATTTTCTAAGCAACTGTCTGTCAAAGGAAAAATTACTCAGTTTAAGAAAAGGCAACAATAAATGGACATGGAGAATTGTTTGAAGGTTGAAAAATCCAGATGGTTAAATTTCTGCAATAAATAAAACCCTATAATTCTTCTTTTCAAATATTTTTCTTTTTGAGTTGGATGTATTAGGGAAATCCTTAGGTTATCAAGTTGTTGTTTTTTTTTTGTTGGTAGTGATGAAAACACTTTGGAATGACTGAATTATTCTTTTGAATTCTGTGATATTATTTTGAAGCTGAGATTCATGTACAGAAGAAAGGATCTGACAATCTCTGCATTTGACATTTACTCCCTATGGTAGAAAACATGGAGAAAACGTAGGTCTAAATTAGCACTCTACTGATCTCTCTCTTCTCTGGTTACCCCATCCTGTAGAGGATCCATTTTTCGCATTTTGTTGCTTTCAAACTTCAGAAATAAGCAGCAAATGCTCTTTATTTCTCTTCTTACTTGCTGTAAAAAGTGGAAGGTACTTTGAAGAGCACTTTTATCAAAGCAGGTTTTTTTTTTTTTTCAGTATTCCGGATGTTGTTTGTCTTATACAATAGGATTTGAGTATGTTATGTGTTTCCTGATTAGTATTTCTGATTAGGACATGGATAATCATCTGAAATAAGTGCTGCTGTATATTTTTGGACTTCACATAAATATACATGAATGTGGATGGCAGGAAAATAGTAAATAACAATGTAATACTGAATGATTAGAATTTAATATGCTATGTTGTCAGAAAAGAAATGTGGGTTCAATTTCCAGGGGTAGCCTCTTATAACTCACCCAGATCTGAGTGCAATAGGAGTTGACCCTGTAGAAATGTATGTTTGGTGTTTTGCTCTCAACCAGAAGAAATAATCAGATTTCTAATTCCAGAATTATACTTTCCTTTTGATGTTTATTTGTGTCTTGAAGTATATGATCCATTGCCTGGGTTCATTTCTACAGAGTTGGATGTTGTTAAAGGTCTTTCTAAGAAGAAAAGAAGACGGAAAAATAAAACACAAATTAAAAAAAATATTGTGTTCATCAGACAGATACATTAAACTGAAACTTTGAGGATGAAAAAACACTTAAAAAATTTCTTTATGCCAGGTGGCAAACTCCTATATACTTGTGAATGTCTATCATCCTGCTCTTCTGGACCACAGCTGTTTTCCTGCAGATGGTGTTAGGGACTATATTGAGCATTCCTTTCTTTATAGGTGATGAAGTTCAGATGCAGAGATGAAGACATTGGCCTTGAGTTATAGCCTGACACAGTGCCAAAGACAAGAACTCAGGGCTTTCTAATTCCCAGTTCTGTGAAACACAAGCTTTTATTTTCTCCTCATCTCAGCTTCATAGTCTGTTCTGTAAATCAGGCCCAGTGGCCATACCACAAACACTGACTGCCAAACACCTGCACTTAACACCGTGTAAATGGGCTGTCAGGACTCACAAGACAAGAGTCTAAAATAAATGATCTGAAGCCTGCTTCAAGAAGGCAAACCGACCCCATGATTTTAATTCCTGTTCCCTTCATAAATTCCACTGACATGATGAAAAGAATACAAAAACAGGAGAAAGTCTATACGAGTTGCAAAGCAAGGATAAGTGTCTTCCATATGCCAGCAGCATCTCGATAAGATGCAGTTGAAGTGACAATGAGCTCCAGAAGGGACTCTGGCCAGCCTGTGAATCACTACATAGAAGCAAAAGTTGGCTTGAGGTGTGGGTGAATCCATTCCCAAATAGAGAGCTGCACTGAGAGCTGTTTCAGCTGAGAGCAAGGGTAAGCCCTGGCGAGAAGTCGGGGTGGAGAGGAGATCTCAGTTTGTCCAGAAACTGTAGGGTGTGCATATCAATAATTAGTGGCAGGCATCTGTGTGCATTCTCTGCTAACATTATATGCAGAAGGAGTGAGCTTCCAGGGGCTGCCAAGAGCAGAAATGCTTATTCCTCAATGCTGGACCATCTACCTAATACCTATATAGAATTCGAGTGGAAGTTCAGGGTTTCAAAATCAGAGCCTATCTCATGGTTTTCCTGTACACTGGAATCTCTTATGAAGACGTTTTCTGTCCTTTCCACCCTCAGCTTAAAGGTAGAAGTTTTTACTTATCTGAAGATTCTTTACCCTAAAGGTATTTGCTGTCACAATGCTATAGTGGAGATGGAGTAATCACGCTAGAGGGATATACAGGCCTATGACTGAGTCTGTGGGTGGGCATGGAAACATTACCCTGACCTACAACTCCTTTGCCCAAGGCAAAGAGGGCAGAGATTTTAGACTTCTTAGATTGCCTCATTTGATGTCAGTTGATTTAAACAAAATTCCAGCTTCCCTCTCAAACCATAAGGAATTCAACATCTACAAACTTCCTAATCAAAAGTCAGCATGGGTGGGATTTGCATAAGTGATTCTTTCTCAGTATTAACCACATGACATCTTAAATGAATTGTATCATACCTTGTCCAGAAACAATGGGTTTTACATCAAACATAAAAACATTTTATATAAAAAATTAAAGATATTTTCCCATAAAATGGAAAAATAATTCCATGGAGGGAACCAAGGGGAACTTGTTTCTCCTTTTGTGCTTCTCCTGATGATCCCTAATAACTGTGGGCCACATATAGTGGTGGTCCTGCCAACGACCTGCTCCTAATGAGAGAACTCATGTCAGTTATAAAAAATAGGGCAGTGCTCTTGTTGTTTTGGGACCCAAGGGCAATCTTTAAAAAGAAACTCTTTGCCAGAGGTGTAGAGTTCCTGAGCTAAGGCCACCTCTGCCCATCTCTCTGTTTCGACAACTCATAGACAATTCTGCTTTCATCTGTGGAAACAGACCACTGCAAAGCTGAACGCTGCTTTCTTTCTCTTATATGGACCATGAAGATTTTACAGAGCAAGACAACCCTCTAAAAATCTCCTCTCACTTCTGGACAATAGACAGCTAGCTCCTTTCCTTCTACCAGATACCAACAGTCACCTACACTTTAAGGACGAACAAACAGAGAAAAGTCAACAGATATATGAAAAGTCTCAGTCCTTCATCAGAAAGGGATTTAAAGTATCACAGCAAAAATCTTCCTGTGAAGTGAACTTTGTGGAACTAGAGATAGCTTCAGAAACTTTATTTTGTATTTTTTGGAAAGACTTAAAAGGGTACTGCTTTTCTAAAAAGAGAACATTTTGAAATAAAGAAGGGAATAATTAAAAAAATATAGCTTTGTGCTTTATAATACAAAAATACCATAACAGATCATTTCTCTTCTTTAAATTTTATCAAAATTAAAATATTCCTTCCCTGGCATACAGTACTATGCATATGCAGCACTTATTACTGCAGAAGAAAGGTGACTGTGACTGCAAAGATGCAGAGAAAGAAGTTAATGATGATACAGAGATGTTTACCATGAATTTAAAAAAATGAGTTTTGATGAACATATTTAGGGCATCAAATATAAGAGGATTTCAGAGGAAGAGAGAAAAGTGGTACAGGAGAAATAAACAAAGATTTGCAAAATATCCTAAAACTCAAGAGACTTGAATCTTTAGACCAGTTATATAACTGGAAAAACTTAATTGAAGTGATCCATATTTAGATAATGTTGAAATTTCTGTATCCAGGCAGAAAAGTTTTGTGACTGCCAATCAAATTTTTCCTTGGAAATATTCAATTCCAGAAGACAATGAAATAGTACTGCCAGGGTTTGCAGCAAAAATCATTGTGACCCAAGTATTGTATAGCTGCCAAAGGTTATTCATGTGCAAGAGCAGTAGACAGGCACTTCCAGACATGGAAGAAAACAGAAAGCAAATTACCAATGTGCTGTTCCTGAAAACATAAATCAATAAAATATTTGTAACTGAGAAATGTATTGAAATGAAGAAATGGGACAGATGGGGAAAAAAAAATAAATGATCATGAGAAACAAATCCAGTAAAACACAGAGATAAAGCTAAATGTTTATTGTTATGAATGTGGAATTATTAAAAATAAAACAATGAGGATATAGTACATAATATATTTTAAAATCCTAGATTATTCCTTTAAAAGAGAGGAGGAAGAGTTGGTGTGGTTCATTGTCCCCTGAAATGAACTCTGTCCTCTTGCCATAGAAGTGGAATTGGAGTTGGGTTCATGGTGTCCAGTTAGACTACACTTGGCACTTGCTGATACAGGGCTTGGTACTATTTTCTTATAAACAGAATGAGAACAGAAGTGATCTAGCAATTTAGCTAGATCTGGAGCGTCAGATATCAGACATACCCTTCTGAACATGGAAGTGACTCAGCTTTAATCATGAGATGGCAACAGTGCCCAGGTAGTTAGGAGACAAAGCCTTAGGAAGGAACTTGGGTCTCAGATTAACAAGGAGCATGGCTGTTTCACTGGCCCAGATCATTCACATCTGGACTATCATATAAGTGAGAAATAAACTTCTTTTTCAAGTCACTGTGCCATTGGCTCTTTTGTTACAATAGTACAGCTTTCTCCTGAGTTATATGTGCTATGAGGGCAAGAAAAAGTATGTATAAAGTAATACACAAGATTATTTGTGTCAATAAAAGGTTCAACAATCAAAACATACAACTTCTTGCAATAATCAAGTTTTCTTATATGTGTTGACATGCAGTTTGATTTTTAGGAGAAATTTTTTTTTGTTTTTTGTTTTTGTTGTTGTTGTTCATTCTTCCATACCAATATATAAAGAGTTACACATTATTACATTATTATACTCTACATTATGGTGATTTTATAATGTATTGAATTCTGTTTTCCTTTATTTGAGCATTACAATTTTTCCTGATATTTTGGCTATTATAAACAATTCCATACTGAAATGTTTTATGCACATTTGCCAAAGTTTCTGTAGAATAAGTATTTTAGGAGTGGAATTTCTGGGATAAAGGCATTAACATAGGAGTTGTGAAACTGAACTCTGGAGTCTGGAGGAGTCAGAGGCAAATGTTTGAGGTGGCTCTTGGGGCAAGAATTTGCCTGCTGATATTTATGGCTGGCTAGAGTCTATAGCTGGTATAACACAAGATGTTTCTCTCTTGATTTGGTTGAGACTTTGTAGTATTCCTGGCTGACTCAGCTCTACTTCAGACCCTGTCACCTGCAGTACTTGCATGAATGCTACCTTCTCCATGAGTCTACCTAAAGGGTTTCTCCTCAACTCCTGTGGCACTGTCACCAGAGGAGTTGCCAGGACAAATGGAGTCCTTGGCATACTTGATGGAAAAGAATTTCAGCTTACCAGAGACACAGACATTTTGATTTGGGAAAGCAGAGACACATTTCAAAAGATTCTGTGGGCTATCAAGGGAAGAGATGTTGTTGGGGCAAAGTAGGAAGTGTATACATTGAAGGGAGAATGTGGACCATTTCCAGAGGGAGAGAGCAATACCTTGATGTGGGATGTTCATATTCATCGAGGGACAGCTGCTCTGTGTGGACTAGAGGTAGAATCAGGGTACAGCTACACAATTTGTGCTGCTTTTCCTTGCATATTGTCCTTGTGTTCCATTTTGCAGGCAAGGGCATAAGTCAAGGGCTGGGACCAAGCACATGGGCTGAGTTCCTCACTAATGCTTATTTTGCATTTCAAAGATCCATGGGCATTTCCAGCAACCCAACAGCTCAAGGGCACTCCTCTTTAGAGACTCTAACTTTCTTTTTCTGTGTATCTAAATCTCCAAACTTAGCAGTGCTACCTTTTTCCTGCTATGGTAGCCTCTGTGACAAATCTTATAATTGGTAACTTAGGTCCAGTTACCTGGGATTGAGAAAGAGGTGAGAAGACTAAGGCTTCTGCTGGATAATGGTGCATCACTGATGTGCTCACAGCCTGAGTTGGGAAGAAGCCTGAAAAGTCCTCTCTAGATTTCTAAATGGGCAGGGAGAATAGCTTCATTTTTTATTTCACTATCACTCAAATTATATAACATACTTTCCTTTTTCTGAGCTAATGCCTGAAATGGCAAATACGGTTACTGTCCTGGGACTTTTGGGTGATTAGTGGTGCACAGATGGTGAGAATTAACCAAAACAAAGAGAAGCAGTTAAGAGAGCTCCTTGGAGGAAGATATGTGATGCCCTCACAGCAGCAACATGACAAAGACATCCTCCTGCAGACAAACAGGGGGGTCTGGGTTTATATGTGCTTCTGAGTTCCTCTTTCACCTTTGGCAGACTTTTTGCTAGGAGTGGTTTATGCTAAGCAAAGGGTGATTAACAGATTCCTGTGCCTTGCTAATAAAGCTTTTCACACATGTGCCAAATGCTCATCCCCAGGTTATACACTGGATGTACAAGAAGCAAGTAATATGTATGGGATCTTAAACAAGGGCTTTCCCTTATTAGATTACTTTAGGTCAAACTTAAGTCTTTGGGTATGTTCCTCAGGATGGTTAGGCAATCTTTAGCAAAACAGGATATAACTATTTATACTTCAGGAAAGTTAGGTCCTTTAATAATGCAGTGAGGCAGGATGAAAAGGAGGCCCCTAGGCTCACATCAGCTCTGCTAATCAAGGTAGGGTGGGGCCTGGGACAAGCATTCCTAATCTGTCCTGCCTCAGTTACTCCTCTGCTTAATTGTGTCCTGCCCCCAAAAGTTCCAGCCTAGAGGGGTCAAGGTTCCTTTCACTTCCCCTGTGTAATGTCTTTCTTGCTCTTGAACCCTGTTCCAGCTTCCCAGGGATCATTTAGATTTCCTTTAGATTACAAAAGAACTCTATGGAAGGAGTTTTCCAGTCCTGGTTGCTTTTATGGTAGGAATGCAGATGAAGGAATCTGAGAAATACTTAACAAGACAATATTCTGACATGCCAAACTATTGTCTGTTACATATTTCTATTTTGAAAGACAGCAGCTTTACATTTCCTCTTTTTTTTTTTTTAATGTTTTAACAAATGTGAATATTCTCATAGGCAGATAGACACTTCACAAGGAAAAAGGAACAGTCTTGTATTTGGAAAGGTGAAAGAATAAAAGAACACGTTAAAAATGATATACCTAAAAATATTATACACTTATAGGTGTATATTTCCCTGATTTAAAACATTTAAATCCTTACAGTTCCTGATAATTTATTCTAAAATTATTCTTCTAGTATTTAGCCTTAATTGGGATGTAAGATCCAGTTGTAGCCATTTCCAGCTTCCCAGTGTGTATCCAGTCATAGCCATTTTAATTATAGCCCTTCCCTTTGCCTGTCCCAATTTTAAAATTAGATAATCCTGTGGATTGTAACCTGATCTCCTCCTTTCAGAGCAAGGGGCAGTGCTGTGTTAGGGATAAAAATAAGAGGACTGCCTGCCCAAGTGTGCTTGCTTGCCAGACTTTGTTTGGTAGCACACCTTTCTGCAGAAGTAAAGTTTGCCTTGCTGAGCTACTGATACACAAACACAAACACTGGAGCACAGTGTTTCATTCCTTGTGGCACCCCAGTATTTCTAACATATATTAGAGTCCTTTCAGTAGTGTAGGAGTATGGCTTTTTTTCTATGTTCTTGCCAAACAATAGATATCCCTACCTTTTTTGTCATTGCTTTTGATCTTTTACTTTTGGTTAGTCAAAAAAGGGAAAAAATACCTAATTATTTTAGTTTGCATTTCTTACCCCAAGAAAGATTGTGCATCTTTTCATGTTTATCTGCTATTGAATTTTCTTCTACTGTTAGTTGCATATGAATGTCCTTTTGTAATTTCCTACTGGGTTGTTTTACTTTTCCTATAGATTTAAATTGTCTTATTGATTATGTAAGCCAAAATATGATAGACTTAGGGCAGTGCCCAATACATAGAACAGTTTCCTATGGGTTGTGTTAGAGAAACAGAATTAAAAACAAAATTTCCAGAAAAATCTCTCCATGAGAGTATTAGAGAAAGTAATTTCTTTTGTTTTTCATATTTTGTTTTCTATTTATTTATTTATTTATTTATTTATTTATTTATTTCCTCAAAAGTTGCATTTTAATACATGTTATCAAACATAACAGAAAAAAACAAATTTTCAGAAGCTGTACACACTGTTCACTGAAAACATTTGTTGAGGCAAATAGAAAAAAATTGTTACAATCATAATTTTTCTAACTTTGCACAAAATTATAAGCAGATTAAATTCTTCATATTAAACACCTTTATATGCACTTT
>CM053411.1:22608110-22680647 GCA_028644305.1 Xerus rutilus | reverse complement strand
CTTTCTGTACTGGGGATTGAATCCAGGAGTGCTTAATCACTGAGACACACCCCCAGCCCTTCTTAGTTTTTTATTTTGTGACAGGATCTTGTTAAGTTACCAGGGCTTGGATAAGTTCCTGAGACTGGCTTGGAACTTGAAATCTTCCTGCTTCAGTCTCTCCTAAATTGCATTTTCTTATTGAAGATTACCTTGACCACCTAGTTTAAAATGATATATCCACTCTATCCCCACCACCTGGACCGCCTCATCCCCTACTGTCCACTATTTTTTTTTTTTTTTAAATCTACAGCACTTATCACCTCCTAACAGACTTGATATTTTATTTGTCTTTGTCTCTTCTCCTTAGAAGGTGGTATCAGTGATACACAATATTTTGTCTATCTTATTCACTGCTTTATCTCTAAGGATGAGTTAGCCTCTATAATATTTTTGGAATTAATGCAAAAAATAAACATACATTGTTATTTTCCACTGGCCTTTCATTGCACATAAGGGAGTTTTCCATATAGAAAATTTAAAATTTTTGTGTAGCCAGAGCTATCTGCCTTTTCTTTTATAGTGTCTGAGTTTCACATCTTCCTTAGTAAAGTTTTTCCAAAATTGATATTTCCCATTGTACAAAAGAAAAAGCACAGCAGTGGAAAAACTAGTAGAATCTGAATAACATCTGGTGATTAGTTAATAATAACATATCAACATTTTGATAATTAGTTTTGACAAATACCATAGTATTGTAAAATGTTAACAATAGAGGAAACTGGGTGAGAAGTTTACAGGGGTCCCTTGTATATATTTGAAACTTTCCTGTAAGTTTAAAATTATTCCAAAGTAAAAAGTTTAATTAAAACTATATCTTTTCTTACAGTGTGTTTGTAGGTTGGATATTAGTTTTAGATTTTAATTCCACATAGAAATTATTATTATTACTTGTATCATATGAATTAGGACACCTTTTTTTTCCCTCCTTATGATTAATTGACTGCTCTGATTTAAAAGGCTGCTATATAATATATATATGGTAGGGAAAGTGAATTCCTTTTGCAAAAATGTTTAAACTCTTCTCATGTATCTATTCTTCTAGATTAATTTTGTGATCAAATTATCAAGTTCCATAGAAATTCCTATTATGATTTCAATCAAGATTAAAAGTGTAATCGGAGCCAGGCGCGGTGGCGCAAGCCTGTAATCCCAGCACTTAGGGAGGCTGAGACAGGAGAATTGCGAGTTCAAAGCCAGTCTCAGCAATGGCGAGGCACTAAGCAACTCAGTGAGACCCTGTCTCTACATAAAACACAAAGTAGGGCTGGGGATGTGGCTCAGTGGTGGAGTGCCCCTGAGTTCAATTTCCAGTACCAAAAAAAAAAAAGTGTAATCGGTATATAGTTTTGTGGTATGTCATTCTTGGAGGAAATGGAAGACAATAAAATACTATGTCTCTAAAATTCCCCCTTCCATTCCCAAGAACCTAACCAATGTCAAGGAATCAATGAGAGTGAACATGGGCCAGAACATCCAGGAAATATTGCCTTGAAGGACATTGGCTTTCTCTCATAGATGCTGGGAATTAGGGTAAGTCAGTGCTGTCTGTAGAAAGCTGCTTTCTTGCCTGCTGCAATGGCACACAGCTGCAGTCTCAATGGTCCTGGAGACTGAGGCAGGGGGATCACATGTTCAAGACCGGCCTTGGCAATTTATCCAGATCTTGTCTCAAAATAAAAATATAAAAAGGGCTGGATATGTAGCTCAGTGGTAAAGCTCTCCTGGGTTTAATTCCCAGTACCAGAAAAAAAAAAACGCAAGCAAGCTGCTTTCATGCATACACATCAGGTTCCCTGTGATGTGATGCAGGTCACACAATGGGACAAAGTAAGCTAAGCTAATGATGCTACTACTACTGTAACCTCAGAACCTAAACTGTAGGTAACTCCCTGTGCTAATTGGTGCAGAACAGAGTACTGTGGAGAAGGAAGTGCTCATCTAGCTGGCTGCCACTGGACAAAGTGTCAAGAGGATCAGAGCACTATTTTGTAGTGAAGCACTTATTCAGCCTATCACCATTGGATCTCTCCTATAAACAGTTTTCAATAAACCTTATGTGTCACATCCCCTCTCTGGGTGTCTTCTTTGATCTCTCAGCAACCTATCCTACCGCACTAGCACAAATGAGCTGTGGGCAATACAGTAGTTTTGTAAAATTTTGCTGCATAAAATAAATGTAAAGTTTATGTATGCAAAGTTATCATCATTGATAGTAAACAAGAAAGTATACAAGGTATATGAATAGGCAAGGAAGTGAACAGATAAGAACTTAAAAGACCAATGGCACACACAGTTAAGAGACTTCAAGCTAAAGAATAACCAATAAAAGGCAAGAAAAAATCGGGACTGTTCTTTTTGGTTTCTTTCCAAGTGGCAAAGATTAAAATGAACAAAAATTTCTAGTTCTAGTAGGGTCTCATATGTTATTGACAGGAAGATTAACTGGTAGAATTTTTCCTGAAAAAAGTTGGTAATTTCTTTAAAAATTTTAATATTTGTTTACTCACTTATTAAGCATATCTACTTTTTAAAAATCCTTAAAGAATATAATAATGGAAAATGTATATTCATAAATTTTCCATGATATTGCTTTATAATAGTTATAGTATCCTAATCTTACTTTAGAACATGATTAAATAAAATATATATGTATGGTGGAAAGGATATATGTATATATGTGTGTGTATATATATATATAAAAATATAAACACACACACATATAGTGTATGTTCAAGTGTGTATAAATTTGTATGTATTATCCATAAGGTTATGCTGATCTATTGGACTTCGAGAGTTTAAGCCATTTCATTTGTTCTCTGGATGATAATTAGAGACACTTCAAATCAAACATTTTTGTTTATGAATTCCTATTCATAGCAGAAATTCACCAGCAGAAATCTGGTGAAATCCAACATCTCATATCTCTCTTATTGGATTAATATAGTATGTTGAACTTTTTTTTTTTTTGGTACCAGGAAATGAACCCAGGGGTTGCTCAAGTCCTGAGCCATATCGTCAGCCCTGTTTATTTTTTATTTTGAGACAGGGTCTCACTAAGTTGCTTAGGACTTGCTAAATTGCTGAGGCTGGCTTTGAACTTGCCATCCTTCTGCCTCAGCCTCCCAAGCTGCAGGAATCACAGGTGTGTGCCATTGTGCTCAGCTATTGGGCTTTTAATGAAAGATGAGAACCAGGAATGGGGCCATGGTGGTGATAGTGGTTTCTATTGTTTGCTAAGTCTGAGAGGGACATTTGATTACAAGAGGAGAATATTCCTGGGAGTTCACATTGTAGGGACATAAATATATTATTTATGACAAGAAATCAGTGCAAATTACTCCCTGGATTTAATTATTCTCATTGTGGAGGACAAATATCTTAGGTGGAATAAGATATATCATGTACTGATTCCTAAGTAGCTTCTAGAATATAACCCAACTACCACCATTCTTATCCCTGATGTTTCTTAAGTTCTTTTTTGACTCTGGGAGATTGCAGCAGTTAATTTTAGGGACCTAAGCTCCAATTAAGAAGAGGTAGAGTTAATAATATTCCTATTCTGAGTAGAGAAGGGAACAAGAAGCTGTTGACAACTCACTCCTGAGAAGTTCTCCATTTCTTCTGATCCTGTTAGTAAGCCTTTGCTTTTGTTTTCCACTGGGAACAGACATCCATGTTGTAGGATTCTGAGCAGGGTTTACATCAAGAAACAAGAATGCAGTTGTATGGCCTGGCATTCGGGAGGAGGACTTGTGCTGAAGAGTACCTGAAATGGTCCCTTTAAGTCAGGATTTTGTTTATTTCTCTCTCAATGTATCTTCCTTCCTTATTGGGTATCCTACAGAGGTACGCCTAGGGATTCTTGGATGTATAACTTGCACCTCTTTGGCATAAAGCTTTGATATTAATTTTTGTTAGAACCTTGAAAGGTTAGAATGCAGCAAGGTAGAATCTGTCAGTTGAGTCAATCTGAGTCTCATAGGTTTTTGTCTGTAATAATTACATATGGTGAGAGTTTGAGGGAATTTTGTGGTGTATAAAACATTTCTTTAGAATAGGGTTAGGAGTTTTGGCCAAGATAGATTAAGTTCTTTTGAAAACATTGACAATTTTATTTTATTTAAACAATTTTTATACAGTAGATTTGACTTTTTGTTGTGTATAGTTCTATGAATTATAACATATAAATAAGTTCAGGAAACTACCAGCACAATCAGAGTAGAGAGCAGTTCTATCACTTCAAACATCTTCCTCCTGGCATCCCATCATAGTCATGCCTTTGCACCACCCTAGCCTCTGGCAATTATGACTGTTTTATCTTTTTGAGATGGTCATATAGATGGAATCATATGATATGTAACCTGAAAGATTTCGTTCTTTAATTTTTTTTTTTTTTAGTACTGGGAATAGAACTCAGGGGCACTCAACCACTGAGCCACATCCCCAGCCTGATTTTGTATTTTATTTAGAGACAGGGTCTCACTGAGTTGCTTAGCACTTTACTTTTGCTGAGGCTGGCTTTGAACTTGTGATCCTCCTGTCTCAGCCTCCCAAAGTGCTGGGATTTCAGGCATGTGCCACTATGCCCAGCTCCTTTAATGTTTTTGAGATTCTTTAAAGTCATTTTTATCAATAGTCCATTCCTTTTCATTGCTCAGTAATAGTACATGGTATAAATGTACCAAAGGCTATTTATCCATTCAATTGTTGAAGAATATTTGGACAGTGTCCATGTTTTAGCAATTTTGGGTATGGTTGCTATATAAACTTATATCCAGATTTTTGTGCTACTTGAAACTAGAGTGAAGGTAATTTCTGTTATAAAGTCATAAATAATGTGGCCAAATTGTGTTCTCATGTTTTATGAAAAGTAGAACTTGTAAGTGATGAACTTGGATATTTATCTGATATTTCTAAGCGAAGCATTGAAGTATGGTATGTTCTATTTTTTTCTTACTTATAATAAAATGCAAAAGGAGATAGATAAATAAGGAATTGCTAAGCAAAAAGGAACCAGAAATTAAAGATTTGGAAAATTCTTAGCTGACATTATAAGATACAAGAAAAAAAAAAGTATGACTCATGAATTCAATCAACCATTTCAGCAGAAGCCAGGAATAGAGATGCAGTTATTCAGAAAAGATCTGTGGAGGACCTTCTTGTCTGATGACTTGTATCTCCTTGGATTGCTTTGAAGATCAACAGGTTTTTGAGAATTGTGTATCAGAAGAAAGGCTGCCAGCTTGGACTGAAGAGGACAGAGACAGGATGAAATGAAGGAAGGCTGTCAGACTTCTGGGATTCTATTGGATAGGCCAATAGAGCTATCTGGTTATGAACGTGTTATTTTAACATGGCCTTGAAGGGAAGGGAAAGATGACCTTTAAGGAGGTTCTGAGATTGGCAGGGCTACCATTGCTACCATGGATCCAGACAGCATATGCCCAGAGACTGGGGCCATCTCCTGGGTTTCAGGGAAGGGGTCAACTGTTCAGTTTCAATAGTCCAGGCTGCTATCAGCAATGAGAGGGAAGAGCCACTACATATTTGGGCACCAAAGGCAGGGCTATACCAGTGGGCCCAGAGGACAAAGCATCAAATCAAAGAGGACTACTTTCATGTCTTAAAATGTAATGGAATTTGCCCTGGTAGGTTTTGGACCACTTGGAATTCCTCACCCTTTTCTTCTTTCTCCCTTTTGCAATAGCAATGTTTATTCTATGCTTGTCTCATTGAGGTAATTTGGAACCTGCCTGTTTCACAGATTCATAGCTAGAGAGGAATTTGACCTCAGGAAGAATTATGCTTTGTCTCACCCATAATTGACTTGTATAACATTTTGATGAGATTCTTGATTTACAATCGATACGTGGAATGGGTGAAGACTTTCAGGGTTATTGGGATGGAGTGAATGTATTTAAGGACATACATTGGAGGGGAAGATAGAGGATAGAAGGTATGGAATGAATTTTGTTCCTTCCAAAGTTCATATGTTGAAATCCTAACCCTTAGTACTTTTGAATATGACTGTATGTGGAAATAAGGTTTGCAGGAGGTAATGAAGTGGAAATGAGGTCATGGGCCCTAATCTGATATGACTGTGTTTATACAAAGAAGAAATTTGGACACATACAGGTACAGAGGGAAGATCATGTGAAGATACAAGGAGAAGATGACTATCTACATGTCAAGGAGAGATGTCTCAGAAGAAACTGACCTTGTCAATATCTTGATCTCAGACCTCTAGTCTTGAGACTTGAGAAAATAAATTTCTTTTTTTAAGCAACTCTCTCTGGTATACTTTGTCATGCAGCCTTAGAAAACAAATATAGTAAATTTCTATTATTATAGGGTAAATATCCAAGAGGGGGAATGGCGAGTTACTAGTTAAGTGTAGGTTTTACTTTACAAGAACCTACTGGACTAGGTATAGTGGTGCACTCCTGTAATTCCAGCTGCTCCGGAGGGTGAGGCAGGAGAATGGAAGTTCAAAGGCCACCAGGCAATCTAGTGAAGCTGTCTCAAAATAAAATTGCCTGCGGATATAGCTCAGTGGGAGAGCACCTGACTAGCATGTATAGGGCCCTGGGTTCCATCCACAATACTGCAAGAATGAATGAATGAATGAATGAATGAATGAATGAATAAAACAAAAATTGCTCAACTGTTTTCCAGAGTGGGGCTACATCCCCAGCCCATTTTATTTTTTATTTTGAGATAGGATCTCACTAAATTGCCCAGGCTGGCCTCTCTCGAACTTGCCATCCTCAGTCTTCTAAGTCACTGAGGTTAAAGGATGTGCCACATATCCATCCTAATTTCTTAATAGAGACTTTTGTTTTCAAATTGTTGGATTTTAAGAATTATTTATATGTTCTAAATGAAAAGTCCTTTGTCAGTGTCTTGGTCTGGATCTCAGACTAATTTATATATGGCAGATTCGTGGAGTGAATCACCAGCCTCACAACAGGATGGGTTTTATAAGCTTTAATATGAGATAATATAACAATAAGCAAGCAACAGTTATACTTTACAATATTGAGTATTGTGTATAATGAATCAATAATATAGAAGAAAAGAAAGAAAGAGAAGCTCCAGCCCAATAAGCACTCACCAATCAACACCGGATAACACAACACGGGTTTGCAAGTACACTCAAAGCATCATCATCACCTTCAACACCCAGCCTTGGGTAAAATAAGCAACGCCAAGAATGAGGTAAACACATAGGTGAGAGTCTTTCTTCTCCACTCAAAGCATCATCACCACCTTCAACACCTATCCTCGGGTAAAAGGAGCAACACCAAGGGCAGGGTAAACACACAGGTGAGATTCAGATTCTTTCTTCACAAGTCAGATTCCTTCTTCTCATCATCAGGTTCCTTCTTCTCACTCAAAGCATCGGATTCCTTCTTCCCCAGTTGGATTTCTTCTTTTCTGGTCGGATTTCTTCTTCTCCAGTTGGATTCCTTCTTCTCACTCATTCCCCTTTGGAAGACTTAAAAATACACAGCAACCTCTCCCAATATGCAGTCCAGTGTTATGCAACTGGCCTTAGGTTTTTTGTTTTGTTTTTTCTCTGCAAGGTGGGAACTGGCCAGGTTTCAAGCTCACAGGGTCAAAAGTTGAAAGTTCTGATGCACCAAGAGCTCATTAGTGCGCCAGATGGCCCCGAACAATAACATTGAGAGTGTTTAAGGTCTTCAAAGTCTCTCCAAATTCCTCACTAATGGGCCCCCCTTTCCTAAGTCACTTAACTTAAGGATGGGCTCATATTATTAACTATCTATACAGTCAGATAAATGATTTGCAAATATTTTCTCCCAACTTGTAGCTTGCATTTTCATAATCTTATTATGGTCTTATTATAGCACACAATATCATTTATTTATTGTTAAATGATTATTTTGCTCATAAACTTGGTTTTTATGTTTTATCAGGGCACTTAGGGCCTTATATGTTAGATAAGTGCTCTTAACAGTGAGCTAGACCTCCAGCCCCAAATACTTAATTTTTATGAAATCATATTTGTCAATTTTGTCTTCTTTAGATTGTTCTTTTTGTGTTATATAAAAACTCTACTTAACCCTAGATCAAAAAAATTTCTCCTGTTTTCTAAAAAATTTATAGCTTTCCACTGCCCTTTTAGATCTATAATGCATTTTGAGTTAATTCTCTGTATAAAGTTTGAGCATAAACAAAGGAAGGATTTTTTAGTTGATTCTGAATTAATCAAAAGGGAGTGGTGTCTTGGGTAGGTTTGAGTTAAGTGGAAGACCTTCAAAGAGGAACTAAAGCCCTCCACGATAAAACCACTTGATATTAAAGGGCTTCACAAACGTAGAGTGGAAAGAAAAACTATATAGTCTTTCTATATTCTGGGACTCCTCTACTTACCTCTAGGTGCCAGTTGGCTGATTTACCTTGTTGGTAGGAAGCAGCATCTGAGCCTGCAATGACACTGCCTTCTTCAGTTTCTTCTAACTTTTGGAGCCAGGTATACATGCTCAGCTCCATGATGAAGGGCTCTGGTCTCTGTGTGATACTCTTATCACCAAATTCAGAGGTTACCAGATTGGGCACTGCATTTAATTTATTCTTATAGTCTTCCCACTCATCCTCCTGGGGCTTCTAGACTAATTCTTACCTGCCTATGGACTTCAGAGTTTTTTGTCTAGCCCCCACAATTGCATTCATAAGACAGTTCTTTGTAACGAATCCTGAGAGGAGAGATGGAAAGAGAAAGGGAAAGAGATATCTTACTGGTTTTCATCTTGGAATTGCTTTTGTGTTATTGTCAAAAATTAGGACAATGGATATCTATAAGACAAAATCATTTCACTCCTTGGGTAGCATAAATGGTTGTAAGCCATCAAGGAAGATGGATACCCTGGAGCACTGGTAGAGTTAATAAGAAAGGCTATTTCAGTTGTTGGTGAGTTTTCTAAGAAACCTGGTGATTTCAGCTGGAGATAAAGGACAAGTTTGAATCTGGGCCTAACTGCTGCTATTGTTCTGTTGGCAATTTTATCTTATGCCAACCTCTACTGTTTCCCTTGCTAAAAACAAACAAACAAACAAAAAAACCCTTAATATCATTCAGTGAAATATTATATGTTAATATAATATTATATGTTAATATAATAACATTAAAATATTTTTATTTGAGTATAAGTTACAATGAAAACTGAAAGTCAATATACCACAATATTGATGGTGGTCATCCCTGGGGGATGAGATTATGGTTGAGATTTTCCTTGTTATTTGCTTACTGGTACTTTCTAAATTTTCTAAACTGAGCATGGTGTTGTGGATTGAAACTTTGGGTCTCCCCACCTGCCAAAGTTTATATGGTGAAATGCTGACCCATGATATTACTGTAGTTGGAGCCACTAAGAAAGGTTGATGAGGTTGTAGGATAGGGCCTTGATCCTGAAGGATTAGTGTCTATATGAGTAGATACCAGGGAGCTCCCGCTCTGTCTCATGAGTATACTGGGAGAAGAAGCCAGCTCTTACCAGAAATCCAACCTTACAGGGACCTTGATCTTGGCCTCTATAGCCTCCAGACTGAAAGAAAATAAACATCTGTTGTTTAATCCACCCAGTCTATATATATTTTTTCTTTTATAGCAACTGAAGCAGACTAAGACATGGACTATTTTTGTAACAAGAATATAAAACAATAATACTTAGTTTAATGGGAGGAGACGCCTGGCTTAAAAGGCACTAAAAACAAAAGTGCAAGATCTTTTGCTAATTATGTAAGTTTCCAGGCTTTGCTAATTATATCCCAAATTCCTCAAAAGAAACATGTTAAGATAAATTATAAGTGGAGATGATGAGAAATATGTTTTTTGTTTCTTCTTGTGTTTCTTGGAGAGAGCTGTTGCAAGTTTTCGTTGGAATTAACCAGCAGTAAAACTTAGGGCACATAATTTTACATTTGGTTAAGATTCAGCTAAGAGTTTTGCTTGCTCACAGGGTTCCTGCTTTCTTCCTCTTTCTCTCTCCATCACACACACACACACACACACACACACACACACACACACACAAACAGCAGTTTTAATCTTCCATACTAGGTTGATGGTTGATGCTACAAAATAACATATTGTAAGATCAACACTCTATCTCCTTGATAATGTACAATAAATTGCAATCAAATTAGATTCATAACATCACAGCTTTTCCATCCATTTGGCTTCATGTCTGATTACTTTTCAAATGACTTCTGTGACAACAGATGATGTCGCCTGGGTGCCCTCCTCTTTCCTCTGCTGCCACAGTCTTTTCTGTTTTTCATGCTGGTGTTCATTTGATTTGGAGGGAGAAAAGTCCTAAAGCACATCCTCTAAAGAAAAGCAGATGGTTAGTGGTGTGACTGTGGAAGGTGTGTGCTCTCATTTCATCTTCCTTTATATATATTTTGCTTCTGAATTTCCATTTAACATGTTTCTGTTGTCAATATGTTTCATCTGTGGCAAGACTCCTAACATGAGTTCACATTCTTTTTCTGTCTCTCTCTAGCCACTCTTGTTTCCTCATCCTTAAACTCATTCAGATATTGTTGTGGGCAGTGGTCAGCATTTTTTTCTATTGAGAGAAAAGTTACTTACTATCATGAGGTGAAACCACATATTTTAACCCAAAACTCTCCATTATAAGGAAGTATCTTTCTAAGACATAGATTAAAATAATTCATTGTTGCCACTTGTGTAGTATATACATGATGACCAAACCATTTAAATAGAATTTCATGCTACTCTCTCCAGAAAGCATTTCAGGATTTGCTATTTTTCCCATGGTCCTTAGACTAGAGATTATTATGGAGATCAAGTACCTCTGAATCTTGAATAGACTAAGTATGGTAAGTAAAACTCTTAATTTAGGCACCCACATCATTAACATCATTAGGGATCATATTAATAAAGTTGAGATTTAGAGTTTAGACTACTTGTGCATCACAAAGAGTGTCATTCTCCTGATATACAAATGAGCAGCCATCTATCTTATAAATGCTCTTCTTAAAGATGGTACTTCACTAACTTGAGTGTTCATGAGAATCTTAGGATGTTGGAGCTGATTACTTCCTTAGAGATCCCTTGCCCTACCTCCTCATTTTATCTGGTTTTATAGACAGTAAACAGACATTATGTGCCCTGAGATACTTAGCCCTCCCTTAATCAGGATTGTGCAGCTTGTTCTGGCCAATTTGGAAAGAGAACTCCAGTCCTCTAGTTCCTGGTCCATTTATTTTAGTAAAGTGGATGAATTGCACAATGCAACACCCTTGAGTTAAAAATGCTTTATTTTCAAGAAATGAATAAATCCCATTCTAAGAGACTTAACTCTTGGATAAAGGAGGAAAAAATTAAAATTACCCAAGGATATTATCTTAATCTCTCACCTGATATAGTCTCTTTAAATAACTCCAATCTCTTTCAGGTAAATGTTTAACCTTTCCAATTTCTTCACCTCTTCCTGCTCCTTCCAATTAAGCATCTGAATTTTAGTGGGGAGGGGAAGTCACCTATATGAGCTTGAATGCCTGGGATGGGGATCCCAGAGTGGTGTGCTGGAGGCCTTAGGTTGCCACCTTCACAGAGAAGGGAGGGGTGTTTTTCTTTCTTTTCTAGAGTCTGAAGGGTCTCCCTGTGATCATAGTGCCTTGGTGGGTATTGCGTGGTACCGGCTGCTGAAGCTCTTGGATCTCAGCCATTCACCTCTTGTCACTGAGGCATTTGTGGCCCAATCCCTGCTGCCTTGTCAGCACATTTGTGTCCCCTGACTGGGGCTCAGGGGAACTCCTGGAGCCATGTTGGGCCACTCAAAAGCCTTGGGGAAACAGGCGATGGTTTCAGACCATCTATCATCCTCCGTCTATGCCATGGGAATTGTCAGCAAATAGGATGGAGCAATCCCCACAGAAGCTCAGAGTCTTGCCTCACTGTGTCCACAGAAGTGGGCCACTGTCCTTGAGTTGCTCACATGGACTTGAGTGCTCCATTGTAATTCCCCCTACCCTTCTGAAGATAAGCCCTGGGAGGGTTTGAACACTTTGCCCTTCCTTTCCCCTTTCTTCTTTCCATGATCCCCTCATGTAGAAGTCTGGGCTAATTCCCTTCCATTAATGGCAAATGCTTTGCCTTACAACATACCTAGAGTTTAAAATAATCCTATTCTGCCTATATACCAAACATTGATCCCCAATTTTTTTTCAAATTCCTGTTGTGATAGTCTTCATCTCCCTAGGTCATCTGGCTTAATAAGGGGATATTACAAATCAGGAAAAATCAAAGAACAACGACTTTTAAAAATATTTTTTAAAATGTGATTTCTACCGCATTGAGTCAGTTATTCCTTTATCGTTTATTGATTTCTCACCATGTGTCAGTTGCTAGGAATGTAGGAAAAAGATATGGTGTGTGGCAAAGAAAGAAAGCAAACAACTGGAGACAATATTATATACTAATTGCCAAAATAGGGTCTTATACAAAGCACACTGAAGGTGGAAAAAGTCTACCTATACTTGTCTAGCGGGAATCGGAGGCAACTTCTTAGAGTCGGTGGCATGTTTCTTGCAGTAAGCTGCCTTAGATGTTGGCCATTGCTAAGAAGAGGGTGAGAATGTGGTGGGTTCATTCTAACACACTGTTATGGTTTAGATATGAGGTGCCCCCACAAACCTCATGTGTGAGACAATGCAATAATGTTTAGAAGTGAAACGATTAGTTTATGAGAGTTGTGAACTAAACAGTGGATTAATCCACCGATATGAATTAACTGGGTGGTAACTGTAGGCAGACGGGGTATGAGTGGTGGAGGTAGGTCACTAGGGTGTATCTTTGGAGCATATATTTTGTCCCTGGTGATCGGAGCTCTCTCTCTCTGCTTCCTGGTTAGCAAGTCCTGAGCTGCTTTCCTCCACCATGTCTTTCTGTCATGATGTTCCATCTTACCTCAGGCCCAGAGCAATAGAATAGACCATCTAAGGACTGAGATATCTGAAACCACGAGCTCCAAATAAACTTTTCCTCCTCTACATCATACTTGTCAGGTCTTTTGATCACAGTGATGAAAAGTTGACTGCAACACCCTCTCCTTAACAATAGCGATGGTCATGATAAAACAGAGACAATAGCTTACATTATATAGCACTCTCCAGCAACAAAATAGTTCTCCATGAAACACTGATTTTCCTGATTTGTAGACTGGTGCATATTCTTTAGGGCAGCGTCCATCCAAAATTACAGGACAAAAGATCACTCATTCATATATTTATCCCATAATTATTTTTTTGAGTACCGTTTTGTGTTTGGTACAGCAGATACAGAAATGAAGAAGAAAGACAAGGTCCTGTCTCAATGAATTTGCATTCTGGGGAGGGGAACTAGTAAACAAATCAATGGGAAAGAGAGATCCAGATGTCGATAAGTGCCATGAAGAAAATGAAAGAGGATGGTGTGCTACATTGTGATGCGGATGGAAAGAAATGTTATACAATTTAAATTTAATTTCAATAGCAACATGATTAAACCTTAAATATGTTATGCTTTTCAACATAGATGTGAGGGTGGCAAAAGTGAAATTAAATGTGTTAGAAGATATCTTTTTCAAGACATTAGCATTTATCTCAAAAAAACTCTTGGATTTCTGTCTTTTGATGCATTTTGTAGGAAAACTCATTGCCTGCTTTAGTAAAATGATAGTATGAATTTTCAGTTTCTATCATGTAAGGAGAATTTCCTGATGGGAGAAGGCAGTTCCATTGCTGATTCTTGCCTCTCTTGGTGCATTTTTCTCTATGATACTGGTTTTAAAGCAGTACCGATTTTCTTCTTCCCATTATAGAAAATGTGGACATAAATATTTTCCTTCATTTTCTTTTGGGTAAATGATAGTATCATGGTTTAATGTCTAATAAAAACTTTTCTTAAGGTCAGGGATAACTTAAACAAGGGATTCAACATAGAAAGTAACATGTAATAAACAATTCTGGTTGCCAGTATGGAAATTAGTATGGAGATTCCTCAAAAGACTAGGAATGGAAACACCATAGGACCCTGCTATTCCACTCTTTTTTTTTTTTTAATCCAAAAGAACTAAAATCAGTATACTATAGTTGTACATGCTTACCAATGTTCATAGCAGCACAATTCACAGTAGCCAAGTTATGGAATCAGCCCAAGTGCCCATCAACAGATGATGGAGAAAGAAAATGTGATATATATATATAAATATAAAATGAAGTTTTACTCAGCAATAAAAAAGAATGAATTTATGTTGTTTGTTGGAAATGAATGGAACTGGAGAATATCATGCTACGTGAAAGAAGACAGTGTCAGAAAGTCAAGTGCTAAATGTTTTTTCTTGTATGTGGAAGCTAGAGAGAAAAAAGGAATAAAAAAGGGATCTTATATATGAAAATATAAGGAATACCAGTTTTGTAGAGGAAGGGGATCACAGGGAGGAAGGAGAGAAGGAAAGGGGAAGGTACTGGGGAATGAAATGCAATATGGGCATGTATGAATATGTCACAATGAACCCCACTACTATGTATAATTAGAATGAACTCATACAATCATAATAAAACATTTGGGTTGTTTGGTGTGCCTGGGCCTTGACACTTTCCCACCAGCTGCTTTCTTGCTTAGCTAAAAAGTATCTTGCTCTCCACATGGCTCCCTGACCTACTTGGTGCCTTGGCAGTAACTCTCATTCTATACCATGTGGGAGCATCTTCAAACCTGCCTAGGTTTCATGAAGTACCAGACCAAGACAGCAACAGCAAGTTACATGGAGAAATCAAAGTCCATTTCCTTCCATCCCAGGTTTTCTCTACAGAGCCCCATTTTCTGTCCCAAATTTTCTCTCTCCCTAAAGCAACTGACACAGCAATGCTTACTCTCTGATGGCAGGCCTCACCATCTCCCCAACTACTTGTAGAAGTGTTATCTTACATGATTTCTGCCAAAAAAAAAATCCTCTGAGGTTTACTGTAATTCAAGATTTTCCCAAGGGACACAGAGTAGTAAGGTGGATTTCCCCCTTACATCTCAGTCTCTAAATGATGAAGAAAAGATGGTGCTATCTTAATTTTGGTGAAGTCTCATTTATCAAATTTTTTTTCGTTTGAAGGTAGCTTGTGCTTTAGGTGTCAGCTAAGAAGTCATATCCTAATCCAAAGTTACAAAGATTTACATTTGTTACTTCTAAGAGTTTTATAGTTGTAAATCTTGTATGCAGGTCTTTGCTCCATTTAGAATTAATTCTTATATATAGTTTACTATAGGAGATCAACTTTATTCTTTTGTATGTGGATATCCCAGGACTATTGGTTGAAAATACTATACTTACAGTGAAGCCTGAGCTCTGAGAAGACCTGTTCAGCCTCCCTTTATTTCTCCTCTCCTAAAGCTTGCTAAATGTTATGCAAATATCTTCCTGAACTTCTTTGGAAAGCCCATGAAGAATATTTAGAATAAGGACATAAATATCTGCTCAAGAATCAGCATGGAGACCCAGCAAATCCACAAAAAAGAAACAAAAACTACTCCAATTAAAACTTAAGTGCCTGTAAACATGACTGGAAAATATTGTGAAAATTCAAATTTTATTTTTAAATTAAGACCTAATATAACATTTATTTTTGTTTGGTACTGGGAATTGAACTGAGGGGTACCCAACCTCTGAGCCACATTCCCAGCCCTATTTTATATTTTATTTAGAGATAAGGTCTTACTGAGTTGCTTAGTGCCTTGCTTTTGTTGAGGCTGGCTTTGAATTCATGATCCTCCTACCTCAGCTTTTGGAGCTGCTGGGATTACAGATATGCATCACCAATTTACTCTTTTTTAAAGTATATAATTCAGTATTTTTAGTATATTTAAATGAATGTACAAACATAACTGCTATGTAATTCCAAAATTTTTTTTCTTTTTTAAATTCAATTTAATTTTTAAAACAGCAGAATGTATTTCAATTCACAGTACACATATGGAGCACGATTTCATAATTTCTCATTTTTCTTGTTGCACACAACCATTCGTGCCTCCATACATGTACCCAGGGTAAGGATGTACAGCTCATTCCACCATCTTGCCTACCCCCATACCCACTCCCTTCCTCTCCCTCCCCTTTGCATCCAAAATTCCTCTATTTCTCCCATGCTCCCCCCTCCCCATTATGGATCAGCATCCACTAATCAGAGATAACATTTGGCCTTTGGTTTTTTGGAACTGGCTTTCTTCATTTAGCATGATATTCTCCAACTCCATCCATTTACCTGCAAATGCCATGATATTATTATCTTTTATTGCTGAGTAGTATTCCATTGTGTATATATACCACAGTTTCTTTATCCATTCATCTATGAGGGGCATCTAGGTTGCTTCCACAGTTTATCAATTGTGAATTGTGCTGCTATAATCATTGAAGCGGCTGTGTTACTGTAGTATGCTGTTTTTAAGTCTTTAGGGTATAGATCAAAGATTGGGATAGCTGGGTCAAATGGTAGTTTTTTCTTCATCTTCAAAAGAAACTCCATATCCACTCACTGTTCCTCCCAAACCATTTCAACTCCTTGCTTACTTTCTGTCTCTATGGATTTACCTACCAGGCACATTTCATATAAATAGAGTTATCCTTTTGTGTCTAGCTTCATCCACTTTGCATAACATTTTCAAGGTTCATCCATTTATAACATGATTTTATTGGCTCTTTATGGCTGAAGAATATTCCATTTTATGGGTACATACAAATTGTATAGCCATTTCTTAATGTTTTCATCAATTGGTGAGCATTGGGTTATTTATACTTTGCTATTAAGAAGCTTTTGTTGAAACATTGTTTTCCATACTCTTAGTGGATCTAATATAGATATTATGTTATTCATGAGTGGAATTGTTGGTTCTTATGCTAACTGTTTTTTTTTGAGGAATTGCCAATGTGTTTCCTAAAATGACTGCATCACTTTCCATTCTCACCAGTAGGATATGAAAGTGCCAATTTCCCCACATTCTCATCCTTATCAACATTGTTATTGTCCATCTTTTTGATTATAGGTATCTTGGTGGGTAACTCATTGTGGTGATTTGTACTTCCTATTTGGAATGATGGAATGTTGAATTTCTTTTCATGTACATATTGGCCATTTTATAACTTCTTGTGGAAATGTCTATTCAGATCCTTTGACAATTTTTTAGTTCAGATTATTTTTCTTTATACTATTGAGTTGTAATTGTTCTTTCTATAATCTGGATACTAGACTCTTTTCAGATAGATGATTTGCAAATGTCTTCTCTCATTCTGTGGGTTGCGTTTTCACTTTCTTGATAGTGTCCTTTGAAGGACAAAAGTCTTAATTTTGCAGGAATATTCAGAGGTGAAAAAATTAGTTTATGAAAGTTGTAACCAAATTAGTCCATCTCAGTTTGAATGAATCAATTAGGTGGCAACTGGAGGCAGTTGGGGTGTGACTAGAAGAGCTGGGTCACTAGGGGAATGATCTGGAAATGTTCATCTCTGCAGCCCCTTCCACTTTCCTCTCACTGTTTTCAGGCTATGAGAAGAGCAGTATTCCTTTGCCAAACCCTTCTACTATGATGTTCTGCTTCACTTTGGGCCCAGAGCAATGAAGTCAGTTGACCATGAACTGAACTTCTGAAATCGTGAGCCAAAATAAATTTTTCTTCCTCTAAGTTGTTCTTGTCAGGTATTTTGTTCATAGCAATGAAAAGCTATCACAAGCAACTGTAGTGGATTTTTCATTTCAGTTATTATATTTTTTGACACTAGAATTTCCATTTGGTTCTTTAAAAATATATTTCTTTATTGATATTCTCATTTTGTTGAGATATCATTTTCATAATTACTTTAGTTCTTTAGATATAATTCCTTTTAGTTTTTGAACATACTTAAAATGACTCACTTATAGTCCTTACCCAATAATTCCATTGTCTGGGCTTCCTCAGGTAAAGTTTCTATTAATTTTATTTCTTTTTTTTTGAGTATGGACCTTTTTGTTTTTCTATTTGTACATCTCATAGTTTTTTTTAAATTGAAAACCAAACACTGTAATAGTATCATGTAGTAATTCTAGAAATCAAATTCTTCCTTTTCACTAAATTTATTAGTTTTGCTTTTTGTTGTTTAGTGACTTTTCTGAACTAATTAGGATCACTCTGTATTCTTTGTCATGTATAGTTACTGAAATTTTGCTTGTTTATTTGTTAGTAATGATTAAACAGAGATCTTAAATGCCTGGAGCTAATAAATCTTCAGACTTTGCTAGAAGCCTCTGTGTACAACATGCCTTTAACACTCCATCATAGTGTTGACAGCTCTGTCTTAGCCTTCACTTCCTGTTTGTACAAATCTGAAGGGCATTCCAAAATGAGACCTCAGGACCTCCTCATATCTTTGTTTATCGTTCTCAAGCTCCAAACATCTGTGTGGCCCTATTGATTCCCAGGAATATGTCAGAGCTGAGTTTTCCGAAGCCTCTATGAACATCTAATTCTTTTCCTTTAACACTTTTTGGTGAGATTTTTCTTTGCCCTCTCAGTTATCCAGTACCCCAGGCATCTATGAAGTTAAAAAATTAACAAAATTGTTTTCTACAAACACCTACAGGGAAAAGACTTCTCACAATGGGTGAGCTCTGAGCCAAGACAAATAGAGACAACTCTTGCTTATGGCATCTTCTAGAGAACCACTAGACAGGTTAAATAATGATAGGTCTCTGGGAAGGAGGCTTTGGATATGTTCCAGCATCATTCTGCAACCAGAGGCAGCTGCCAGGCTGTTGGCTTTCAAGGCTATTCCAGAGATGGAGAAATAGGGATGAGAACAGGATAAGTAAAAGTGCCACAGTGCTCATTGTTCTTCCTGAGATTCAACCATTTTTTCTTGCATAAATGCTCTCTGGATTGCTGCAAGCTTTTGATTAATTTTCAGAGTTTTGAACAAAGTTGATGCTTACAATTTTTTTGCCAGTTTTCTGGCTACTGTTATGAATGAGAGTTATGAAGGTCATTTTTATATCATTTTCTCAAGTATTCTCTCCCAATTTTTGATCAATGATTCAGTACATAGACCTTGGGTTTATTAGCTTGAAAATACCTATAAAGCAAGTTTTTTCTCCCCAAATACTAGGGGATAATCAGATATTAAAAATATAGAGAAATGGTCAAGTATATTTTTACCTTTATATGTAAGTTGAAGTGCATTATCATTTTTTGTAGATCAAAAAGTATAGTATTAGTAATTTCTTAGTGTTTAACCCATTATTTCCTAAAATCTTACTTTCTCATTCTGTTTTTCTCTTTGCAAAGAATAACTTTTTAAGGAAACTTCCAAAAAATGTGGTGAATCTTATATAGCTTTATTAAATTATTTTTTTGTTATTTATTTATTTATTTATTTATTCTACTTAGGTATACATGACAACAGAATGCATTTTGATTCATTGTACACAAATGGAGCACAACTTTTCATTTCTCTGGTTGTACATGATGTAGAGTTGCACCATATGTGCAGTCATACATGTACCTAGGGCAATGATGTCCATCTCATTTCATCATCTTTCCTGCCCCCATGTCCCCTCCTTTAATTATTTCTTTAAAAGCACTAGAGGAACATGCATCTTAACTGTCATTGTGTAGAAAATAGCATTTATTCAGCAGTGGTCAAGTGCTCTCTGTACACACTGACAAAACATGGCAATTTCTACAGGAGCATGCATTTAACTGTAGACAGATATAGTAATACTTCACTATCAAACAAGGGTTAAACAATGAAAGCAATGAATGAATGAGTATTGTGAGAGACAGATGAACTCTGTGTAAAAGGTTATGAAAAGCCTCATAAAGATTGTATCATTTCAATTGGATTTTAAAGAAAAGAATTAGTTTCTTGGACAAAGCAAGTAAAGTAAAACAGGATATCAGGAGAAACGTTACCCAGTTGTGAGAGGTTTTGGCTATTTATATAAGACAGAGGTAACTGGGTATAACATACAATTTTCTCATGTGTTTGTTTTATTTTCGTAAAAGTTAGTATTTTTACTTTCTACTAGCAAAATGTGCATATTTTATTTCATAATTTATTTTATTTGTGGTACTAGGGGTTTACACCAGGGATGTACCTCTAAGCTGCATCTTCAGCCCTGCTTTGTTTTAGATTTTATTTTGAGACAAGTCTCTCTAAGTTGCTGAGGCTGGCCTTGAACTTGGGATCCTCCTGACTCAGCCTCTAGAGATTCTGGGAGTACAGATGTGTGCCATTGTGCCTGGATTCATTATTTTAAGTCTTGGACAGACTGTTTTTTCTGAACACAAATTGTTACATATTGGCTTAGGATGGCTTGCATGCTTGTTTTACTTCAACTGTTGCCAATAATATTGAGGAGAAAAAAAACCTAAATAAAGAATTCATCTAATTTTTATTGATCATTTTATATCTTAAGAATTTCATCTGGTAAAGTGACAATGTACATAGAACCTGCCCTGAAAGTCTTAGTTAAGTGGAAAAGAATGACTCAGTACTTCAAGGTCATTGTTAAAAACCAGGAGTGCTTTAAAGTAGTTGTTAAACGTGGCTGCACATTAGAAACACCTGGGGAGATTTTTAAAATACAGATCTTCAGGCACCATTTTAGACCTAGAGCATCATAATGTGAAGGTTTTTTTTTGTTTGTTTTTTTGTTTTTTTTTTTTTACTTTGACTGTTATTTTGAAAACATTCAGTGATTTTCATACTTATTAGGTATGGGGTCAAGTGCACAGGGGGGCTTTGCCTTGTTCCCCTCTGTCTAATGGTGATGACTGCTTCAAGCCAAATTCATCAATGCAACTATGAGTGAATAAATATAATTTTACTAAAAAACTTATGCTGTATAAGAGGTATTTTCTTAATCAATTTGCAAAGGTACAGGAGAAGAGAATTTAAAGAGTTAATGAAGCAGGAGTTTATCATTCATTTGTCTGTAAAGAGAAAAAGCCATAACCACAATATTATCAACAGAAATCAGTCTCCCAGAAGTCCATAAATTTATGGTTATTGTATTTAATGATCATAACTCAATAATGAAATCAGCCATAAAACTGTGACTCTCTTCAAGATTAACAAAATATGCATTTGTTTTGACTCTGAGCACACTATCATTTTATTGAATAGGCTAAAGTCAGTGAAGGAGTAATCAGGAATGGGTTTTATTTCTCTCCATCACTGCCTTCAGACATTGTCTGATGAATTTCTCTTCTCTTTGAGACCTGAGGCAAAAGTTAAGTCAAAGACTTCTGCTCAGTACCAGATGGAGCCAGTAAAAAACCTTCACATTATGATGCTCTAGGTCTAAAATGGTGCCTGAAGATCTGTATTTTAAAAATCTCTCCAGGTGTCTCTTGGTGGCCACCAGTAGAGGGAGTGTCTGCCCAGTTTGGCAGCACAGATCCAGCAGGAAACAGGACAATTCCCTGCATCAGAGAGGTCCTTTTGCTTCCATCTTCCTGTTTGCCATGAGGACTTTGTAATTTCCTATTTATCTTCAGACACTGTGTTGGAGAAGAAACATGAGAAATGTAAAACCAGAAGTACTGAACATATTCAAAGCTATAAAACTGGACTCAATCCCAGATAATACTAATGAAAATAGAAATGTCTATGTTGGGGTTTGAGGGAGGAGTGAGGGGAGTAGTGAGCGATGGGAATGGTCTGCATTAAAAATCACTTCTTCAGTGGGGGTAAACGGAAGGAAAAAGTGACATTTTATTACTCATTTAATTAGTTTCCCATTAACATGTACAGATGTTGTAAAGTTATTAGGGATAATTTCAAAAATATAGCGTAACACAGACTTGCGCTTTACCTACCAGATATTCATCTCCCTACATCTTGCCTAATATAAATCTTATTTCAGGTTCTGTTTTTAGTTTTCAATGATTTTATTGAAGTGTGTCTAGCAGTCATTTTTGTTTTTTAACTCTATACTGTTGGGATTCGTGTAGCTTCTTGAAAAAGTTTGTGCTAATTTTACAGCTTGAGTAAACCAAAAAGATAGACACACACACACACACACACGCACGCACGCACGCACGCACACACAGAGATTCTTGAAATAATTACTCCAGAAAAAGCATACAAAGTAGAGCAGGGGAAAGAAAGCATAAATCAGCATAGAGGAGGTCTGTAATACTCATACTCGGATTCCAGAGGCCTTTCTTCTTGGAGTGTTTTGCAAAACTCCTTTATTCTCTAACTACATCAATCCTTATTCTACTCTGGTTTGGCCAAAGATCTGTACCCTGGCTGCAGGGACTCCTGGTAATATATGCAGGATTTCAATTGAGAGTTAGCATGTAATTACACATTGTGGATTAATGTAGGGTTGGAAAATTCTAAATCATTATCTCTTCATACATTGTTTCTTGTCCATTTTATCTTTTTTTTTTTTCTTTTTGGAGACTTCATTTTTGAATGATAGACTTTCCCTCTTTGTTTCGCATATCTTTTATGTTCTTGTCTGTGTTTCCTTCTCTAAACTTTAGCTTGCAGAGTCTATGTACAGAGTGATGCTTCAGTTAATGATGGGGATTCATCCTAAGAAATGTGTTGTTAGATGATTTTCTCATTGTGATAGCATCACAGAATGTATTTAAATGAAGATGGCTACAACTTCACTAGGAGATGTGGTTTATGGAACTACTGTGGTATATGGAGTTCATAACTGACCAAAACATCATTATGTGGTGCATGACTCTATGTGAGTGTTTTTAAAAGGGCTATCTCCTCATACATGTATTTTATTTCTCATCTTCTCTGGTGGGTCTGATCTGCTGTCATAACTTATTCATAAAAATTTCATCATTTTTAATAGAATTTTAATTTAATTTTCAATTGAAATTCCTGAAATTCTCCATCATTGAACACATTAATCACAGTTACGTTTAAAATTCTTATTTGTTGTGCCATCCATTGAGTCATCCATAAATTTGTTTCTATTGTCTATTTTTTCTTTTTGCCCATATAATTTTTGATTAAATGTCAGACATTGTGTATGAAAAAAAATATAGAGACTCTGAATGGTAATGTCTTCCTCCCAAGAAATTTCCTCTCACAGGCAGATAGGGGCAGATCATATCAGTCCAGTCAGGTAGTAAGTGGACTCAAGGATGAGGTACAGCTTTTCTGTATCTCCATTTTTCTAGTTTGCATTTGTTCTGGTTCTCTAGTTTTCTAGAAATTACAGTTGGGCACCTTCTCCTTGGGGGGTTCTGAACTCTAATCTTTATTTCCTCAAACCTATGATGAGACTTTTGAAAATTTTCTCCACTCTGAGACAGGTTTCTTCTTAGCTTTCTTCCCTGTTTGTCTTAAGAATTCTGCTGATGTTGGGAGAGAAAGCCATGACATGTCAGGTTGACTGCTCTGAGATTCTCTTTTTATCAGGTTCTTGGTTTCTGAAGTCCTGGCTTTCTTGTCAGAAATGACTCCAATGTTTGCTGTTCAGTTCTGTGAAATTGACAAGTGTTCTGAGAACTATTTATCCCTTGTTGCCACGGACCTGTTCCTGGATTCTCCAACCCTCTGCTATCAAGAATCTGCAAAGTCTCAAAGTGAAAATCCAGCTCATACAATGTCCCTATAAAGTTTATGGCTCCCTTTTGGTTATAATTTTGGCTTCTTACAACCTGATTGTCCTAATGGCTCACTGATATCTTCAAGCAGACTTATATTAACTTTAAAAAATTTTATCCATCTTTTCTCAACAGGAGCATAAGTTTGCCCCTAGGAACTCTATCATAGCCAGAAGCAGAAACTGATTCAACATTTTCTTTGTATTTTTTCATATTTACCAGCAAGAGGTTAGAATTTGAGTGGGAGAAATAGAAAAATTTTGCTAGGTTGAACTTAGAGTAAATGAAGAAATTCCATGTTTCTCTGCCTCAAGGTTGTAGTGTCCTTATAATTTATAGTGCAGTAAACAGATGTCATAATATAATATGTGCAAATTTCTTATAATATAGATGATACATACTATTTAAAAATTGTATAATACATATAAAGAATAAAAACATGTTATACAACACCAGCACTCAGAAGTATCCATTGTTAATGTTAGTAATACATCTTTTTCTTCTGTTTCCTTTTACATAGCATTCTTACACTGTTGAAATTATGCCCTATGTACTTTAAATCATGTTTGATGTAGACAAATTAGTAGCCTTTCAATGGCAAAGAATATAAAATTTTACTGAGTAAAATGTTACTAGCAATTTTCCAGTTAAAAATATCCATGATTAATAAGGGCACCTTTTAATGACTTCTAAATAGGCACAAATACTTAATGGCCATTATTCTGTATCTTTAATTCTGTGGAGAAAGAGAAAAAACCCAACACTTTAGTGATTATTTTAGCAGTGACCCACTGAATATGATTTCATCAACTTTTAGTAAGTGCTCAGTGATTAAATACGATGTGTCTGCACTGTGGGGTGATGGCTGTGGCTAAAGAAAACCATTGTTTAATATTTGTAAAGGATAAAAGCACAAACACCTAAGGGAACAATAGAAAAATGTTAGCTTTCACTCAAAGTTTACTGAGAGAATATATTATTTAATTTATTTTTTGTACCAGCTATTGAACCCAGTGGCACTTAACACATCCCCAGACCTTCTTATTTTTTATCTTGAGATAGGGTCTTGCTAAGTTGCTTAGAGCCTCACTAAGTTGCTGAGGCTAGCTTTAAACTTGCCAACCTCCTCCCTCAGCCTCCTGAGCTGCTAGGATTACAGATATATGCCACCATGCCCAGCTTCAATAAAATCTAAAGTGTAAGCAATATTCAAATTTAGTAGTAGAATTAGAAATGGATGTTATATATACTGTCTCAACCAGAAGAGAAAATGCAAGCAAATGAAATAGAAGATAGAAAAAAGTAAGGAGGTATTAAAAATGCAAAAAAAGAGTAAAAGCATATTTAAAAAGAAGTCATATGTAGGAACAAATGTAATGGAACAATAGGTAAAAATAAGAGAATCTCGTCTACAAAAGGACAAAGCTTCATGGCTTAAAAAACAAAATCTAATGGTATCTTCCTCACACAAGAGAATATACATTTAAAATAAAGTGACATGGTGTGTTTGCAATAAAGGCTTGCCAAAAGTAAGTTAGGTAAATGCAAGTGAAAATTGGCATATGTGAAAGATTACATTTACAGAAAGCAGTGTTAAACAGGACAGTGAATATTATTTTATAATAAAGAATAAAATTCATGATAAATGAAGCATCATGAACCTTTATTCTGCAAATAAGATTACATTGAAACAGAGAAAGGAAAAATGTCATGCGAACAAGGATAATTTGACAGAAATGCAATAACTGGAGATACTCTAAAACCTCTCTGACTCATTGCCAAATAAAGTAGACAAATATAAATCTGAATCGAGAGTGTATAAATGACTTTGGATGCTACAACACAATGGAACAATGCCTCCAAATTATTTCCAATATATAATTGTCTATCCAGCCAAATTACCAATCGAGTCTAAAATAGACATTCAACCCTCAGCACATTTCCTTTTCATGTTTTTATTCTCAGGAGGCCTTGGGTGCATGTGCTTCAGCAAAATGACAAAGAAATCCCAGTAGGTTGACTTTATAAATATATATAACTGTGGACTCTACAAAGAGGAAATATATTTGAGTTCCTATGGAATACCTGGGAAAAAAATTTTGGGATTACAGTGAAAGTCTTGAAATGATTCCTGAGTCTGAAATAATATAATATTCCTAAGTTTCTGACCATAATATAATAAATATATAAGTAACTAAAGAATTTTAACACTTTTGAAGTTTAAAATAATAATAATAATAAACTGTTAATAGATAACTCCTAGGTCAAAGAGAAATAAAAACTTCATTTATAGACCATTTAGAAATAAGTGATATAGAAAGTACCTGTAGCCTTAAATGTTTTATTATTAAACAAGAGGAATGAGAGTAAATTAAAAACACATTTTACTAAAGAAGTTATGATAAAGGAAGTAAAATAAGCTTAGGAAAAAGTAAGGAAAGTAGCAATGATTTAAACTAATTAGAAAATGAAAATAAAAAACAAAATAAATATTTATGTGTATTTAATCTATGATCTAGTTACTTAGAATATCAACAAAACCCCTGACAGAGCTAATAAAAAATGGGGAATAAAAGAACACAAGAAATATAATATGCAGAAAAGATGAAAATATATTAAAATAGCATCAGAATCTGGACCCAATATAATAGAACAATAAATTAAAATATGAAAAACTCATCTATGAAAAGATAATGTTTCTTTTTAAAAAGTATTGTAACAAGGTTTTATGTAGTGCCTTAATAAATAGTTAAAAAATGTTGAAGAAATAGACTTTCTAGGGAAATATTGATGACCAAAATGGAATCAAGGAATAAAATCTACATATCTAAATGAAATAGGATTGAAAACACTGTCAATGTAGCTAGTTTTACAAAAGGCCTTTGGCCTAAATGGTATGAAGGTTAATTCTGGTTAATTCTACCAAACATTTAAAGAAAAGTCTTCTTACAGTATTTAAAAATATTCCAGGTTAAATCAAGTTGAATACATGCATGTGACTCTTCTTGTCCTCCAAATCTCAACACATTGATATTAAGGAATAACAATAAAAAGGTAGAAAACCTGTAAGAATAAGAAGAAAGAAAAGCAATGGGAGGGATTTAGAAGATTGCTACAGAAGGGCAAATGTATTGGCAGAGCAGAGGAAAGCTGAAATCTTAAGACAGGCAAAGGAGGAAAGTTAAACGTGGCTCAGGGTTTCACCCATCGGAACTCAGAGATGACTCAGCATCCTGGAAGAGAGTATGAAATTCAGTGCTGAATACCACTGACTGGTCAAAAGTCCACAGAGTAATTTCAGTGGCTTCATCTAACTGTCAGTTGTTAACTGACTGACTACCTCATTACAACCTCCGGATAATAAATCATGTTCTAAGGAGAAACAGAACCAGAGACACTCTGGACTCAAGAACATGGGAATGGTGAAGGACAAGAAAGAGATGCCATAGCTAAAAACATGGCAAGTGTGTATTCAGGAACTCTCCAGCTTCCTTCCCGGCTTCCCCTTTATCACTTATGTCCCCAGTCAGGCAAAACCCTGCTCTCCATTCCTCACATAGGAGAGTGCAGGATTATCCTTTGGAGAAGCTGTGCCATTCCAGAGAAAGAGCCTACACACATAATATTAAAAGTGTGTCAATGAAAAATCTGGAATGTAGCCCCATGGCATTATAGTGACCACCACTCAGTAAACCTGCCTGAGTCCACAGAGCTTGCTATCTACTTTTTTTTTATTGCTTTACTTATCAAGGATGAGACAAACAGGGGTATTGGATATTTGGAGGGGGTACATTTAGCATTAAAGACAGAGAATAGTACAAACAAATACAAACACAGTAGGAAAAAGCATCTTGGAGGAAATAAAATCAGGGAACAGAAGGAAATGATGCTGTTCTTTCAAAGCATGTAACAGTTATTTATATGGTTAGAGAGGTAGGAGGAAAAGTATGTGAGAAACAATGCATTCATAAAAATAAGGTGTTTTTCAAAGGGAGCCATAAGAGATCCTCTAAAATCTTGCATTGCCAAATACAGTAGCAAATATAGGATGTAGAAATTTCAGGAATTTCAAATAGACCCTTCCCACCAAATTAATTGCACTGTTAAAAGCTAAGTGAAGGGACTTTCTTAGAAATTAGAACACCCCTCCCTGAAAAAAAATGACAACAGGGTGAGAAAGATAAAATCTGTGGAATCAGTGCAGAAGGTCCGATCTTCATATAAAAGGCAATTCAAGAAGAGACAGCTGAGAAAATTATCAAAGAAATAATACAGAGAAAAATTTCCAGAAGCCAAAGTTTCTAGTCGTCCATAATCAGGACCCAAATATCCAATTCTGTGAATGCAAAAAGAGCACGCTGAGTACTCTATGGTATGTCACCATAGTATTTTGGAACACTGGTGGTAAAGAGAAAAATCTTAGGCTCCATCTGAAGAGAAAAGAAAGAATCATGTACAAATAAATGATAATCAGATGGCCCTGAAACTTTCAAAATAGAACAATGATGTCAAGAAAAGAAGAAAAGTCTTCAAATTTGAGAGAAAATTACTTTTAGTGGATGATTGCACATCCAGACAACCTACCAATCTAGGGGTAAAACAGGAGAGCACTCAAAAAATTCACATCTGAGAAGCCCTTTCTTAGGGGTTGTTGAGACACTCTAAGTTCTTTAGAAATATCATAGGGGAAAATCAAGCTGAGGAAGGCATAAGATAAGAAACTGGGGCACTCATCCCAAAGGATTGATGAAGGAAGTCTGTAGGTGACGACCATGCACCTGGCCCACAAAGAAATGCATGGGTCTATATTTAAGCATTTGGAAAAATTATTGATAGATCAGTGAGAAACTTTGAAAAGACAGTGGAAAGCACAGAGAAAGCTATGCCCAAAGGAAAAATTGTATTAGAAAACTAGCATAATCAAAGAATACTCCATCTCATCTATAAACAATATATAACTATAAATTATCTATTTAACCAACTAATTTTCCTAGAATTATGTTTAGAGTTTAATGGAAGGGATAGCTGTGTAAGAGTCCTTTCCATGACTAGAAGTTTATAAATAATGTTGACATTTGTTAAGCCTAGAAACGACAGTATAAACAATTATGTAGAGATGTGAAGGTAAGTGTTAGGTCAGATCAGGGTCCAAGATGTTCAATTAAAGGGACCAGTCAGGGCAGTTGCAGTCAGTAGCTGCGAAAAGGAGCGGCTAGCCAGATGCTGACAGTCACCAGTAGACATGCTTCCTGTCAGTCAGGGTTTTCTTTTGACCTATCCAGGAAGGATTCTGGCCTTCTCTTCCTGCCCTCAAGTCCTCCCCTTCCTGACCGAGCCTTTCGAATCTCTGTGCACTGGAGCCCCAGTGCCATTCTCCTGGACACACTCTGATGGATGGGAGGATTTGGCCCGAGAGCGTGTATTTTCTTTTTTTTTTTTTTTAAATATTTATTTTTTAGTTGTAGGCGGACAGAATATCTTTATTTTATTCTTATGTGGTGCTGAGGATCGAACCCAGTGCCTCATGCGTGCTAGGCGAGCACGCTACCACTGCGCCATGAGAGCGTGTATTTTCAATGAAGCCTTGCCGAGAGACTTTAATTCATCTCATCCTGGTCGTATAGTCTTTGCATAATGGTGCGCGAAACCCGGGAGGGTTTTGAACCTCCCCAGTACCGGGGTCGAGGCAAGCCCTCTGGACTGGGAGAACTCCTGAGCCACTCTCTGTCTCCCCTCACCCGGGCTGACAAAGTGAGGTAGGCTGCCCCCCCATCTCCTCTGACTTCTCAGCTTGCCCCCTCCACCGCTCACTCCAGAGGCCTACTCGTAAGTCACATGTACGCATAGGTCACATGGATTTGGGAAGACGTTCCCAACCCTCGTGTTAGCCATTCACCGCTGACCGGGCCTTGGAAAGTTGGCAGGGACCCCGGGACCGCTGAGAAGTCACAAGGAACCCCAACTCTTCTCTAGACCTCAAAACTCCACTGTACTATGGCTTAGATTACGGATCAAAATGGCCTCCAAGGGGAACTTTTGATTTTCAAATCCTCACTGATTTGGCTAATTTTTGTCACCGGATGGGGAAATGGACAAAAGTCTAAGACAGCTGAATGTAGGAATGATACTAAGCCCATATGGAGATGTCTGGGTTGAATCCTGCTTTGTTTTACCAGAAACCCCTTAGTGAAGTTGTTGTTTCCTATAGCTTAATTGCATACATACATTATTTGATGAAGATAAAAATAACTTCAAGGAGGGAAATGAATAGAAAATGTTGTAGAGTGTTGAAGAGGAGGAATACTTCCTACTTGATTTTATAGTGGTAACCTCTCAGTTAAAAACTTAAAAATGGTAGAATACAATAGATAATTTCACTTAAAATGGTAAAATGCAAGAATTAAACATAAATGTGAGTCCTAAATAATATTTTAACACATAAAGTTCATGCAATCATGCTGATGACCAAGATGAGTTTAATATAGGAAGCAAGGAGGGATTAAAATGGTAAAAAAAGAAGGCAGTACACAGTCTTTATGAATTAAAGACCCTTTACAGAGTAGAAGGAAAATCCTTGGAAAAGAAAGATGTAACCTTGATATGACAAGAACATCTGAAATAAACATCATTCTTTTTTTTTTTTTATTTATTACACACTAGAAGAAGTACCTATGATTAGGCACAGATGACTATAATTATCCCTATTGTTCTGGACATTTCGAGTGAAACAATAAGACAAAGAAAGACGTAAGTGGTGTAAATACTGGAAAGAGCAAATTATTTTTATTTGCAAATGGTATATTGTCTACCTGTAAAACACATAAAAATAAATTAAAAAGCTATTAGAATCGCAAAGAGTTTCTTAAGATGATCTGTTATAAAATAAATATATGAAAGTTAATGACTTTTTATACCAATAATAACTAGTTAGAAATTATGGTGGCTGTAAAATCTCCTAATTACAACAGCAAAATAATTAAAAAAAACTACTTAAAAATAAATTCAGAGAAGTTATTTAAAGAGATATCAAAATTTTCAGGAGGATTGAGTCTGGTTTTATGTGACATCAAAAATAAAAATAACAACAACTTCAAAGACCAGTTCTCAAACTTGTTGACTTCAGGATCCTTCTGTCAGGCGGTGCTCAAGAATTCCAGAATAGAGCCAGGCGCAGTGGAGCATGTCTATAATCCCAGCACTTCGGGGGGCTGAGACAGGAGGTTCACAAGTTCAAAGCCAGCCTCAGCAAAGATGAGGCGCTAAACAACTCAGTAAGATCCTGTAGGCCTGGGGATGTGGCTCAGTGGTCCAGTACCCCTGAGTTCACTTCCTGGTACCAAAAAACAAAAACAAAAACGAATTCTAGAATAGATGGAGAAGATGCTTACAGTCTTTCCTAGGGCTGTTGTAACAGATTACCACAGACTGCATGACTTGAAAGGAAGACATTTCTCTCACAGGCCTGGGGCCTAAAGAAGTTTCCCTCAGGCTATATTCTCTCTGAATTTGGTCCTCAACTCTTTTTTTTTTTTTTTTAATTTTTTTTTTTTGATTGTAGGTGGACACAATACCTTTATTTTTTTATTTTTACATGGTGCTGAGGATCGAACCCAGTGCCTCACACATGAGAGACAAGCGCTCTACCACTGAGCCACAACTCCAGCCCCGGTCCTCAACTCTTCCAGCTGCTGGTGACTCCAGGTGTTCCCTACTTGTGGCCTCTTCTTTCCAATCTTTGCCTTGGAGGTCACATGCCCCTCTGTTTCTATTTGTCTCTTTCATGAAGACAGTTGTGATGACATTTAGGCCCATCTAGAAGGCAATCTCCTCAAGATTCTTAACCTAATTAGATCTGCAAAGACTCCCCCCAAATAAATAATATTTATAAATTTCAGGGATTAGCACTTGAGGGCTTTATCAAATAGGGTTTATCTTTGGGTAGTCATTATACAACCTACTACAAAAATCTACTGCAGAAAATTGGGAAATGCATAAAATTCTAAAGAAAATATTGTTCATTCAGAACATATAATAAATTTTAGGTACCCACTGTTAAAATGTGTATATTTATATATCTATGCACGTGTTCACACATTTTTAAAACCTATTGAATATTTGAATAGATGAAGTGGAAAATTCCATCTCAAAAATCATAAGATTTTTATTTTCAATTTATTTAATCAAAATTAAAATAGAAATAACACACTGTTTTTTGGAGAGGAGTTTTTCATATGGGAACTTGATTTTTCTTAGTCTAAAAACTAGAGAAAATGTAAATAACCAAAACATTTTGATTAAAGATGACTAGAGGATAATTTCTCTACTGGATATTTAATTTTACCCTAAAATTAAAATAATTGATAAAATGTCACATTGGTACAGAAATGGATGAGTTAATCTTAATAGATCCAAATGGGGAATCCAAAAAGAGATTATTTATACACATACAAACACACCTTTCTCCTTCCTCCTTCCTATTACCCCTCCTCTCTCTCTCTTCCTATTTAACACACACACACACACACACACACACACACAACCTCTACATCTATCTATCCATCTCTTTTTCTATATTTGTTTCCTGTTTTGCTCTAACAAACTATCATAAACTAAGTGACTTAAAAGAATATAGATTTATTATCTTTTGGTTGTGACAAGAAGTTTAAAATGAGCCAGGAAGGCTATGCTCATTCTGGGGGTTCTTGGAGAGATTTGATTTCCCTGCCTTTTTCACCTCTTACAGACCTCCTGCATCCTTGGCTCATGACTCCTTTCTCCATCTTCAAAACCAATAGCATACATCCCCAAATCTGCTTCTTCCTCTGACCTCTGCTCCCATGGTCATGTCTCCCTAATCCTTCCTTCCTTTTATAAGGAACTTCCTGGGCTCACTTTGATCGTAATGGTTAATTTTACATGTCAATTTGGCTATACTGCAAGTCCCTCTAATCTAATCAAGGATGCATTTAGGTGTTGCTCTGAAGGCATTTTGTAGATGGATAAAGGTCCATAATCAGTTGACCTTAAGTGAGTGGGATGAATTATCCTAGATAATCCATATGGATTTAATTCAATATATTGAAAGACCTTGAAAATAGAATTGAGACTTTCCTAATGAGGAAAAGTCCCACACTTGAGCAGAAACTTCATCCTGTGTACAGAATTTCAGGCTGAACCTCCTGATAGTTTGCCTTATAGATTTCCAACTGCTTTTGCCAGCTGCCTCAATTGCACAAAAAATTCCTTGCAATAAGTCTTCAATATATATCTGCCTCTGTCTTCTGGCTAAACACTGACTCATACATGGGTACTTCAAGAGAGTCTCCTAATCTCAAGATTCCTAATTTAGCCACATCTGAAAGATTTCCTTTTCCATATAAGGTATATATTAACAGGTTCCAGGGATTAGAATGTGGATATCTTTGAGGGGACATTATTCAGCCTACAACAATATATACAATAAGAATTTCTAACATCGTTTGTTTTTAAAGCAAAAATTAAAGACAGAACCTATAAAAGCAAGGTTTAATGAATCATCCATGTAGAAATATAACTTATTACTTAACTAAAGAGATAAATACAAATAAAACATTTAAACAATACATTCCAATTAAAGGTCAAATGCAATAGCCAAATAAGGAAACAGTTTCTAAAAAATTTCAACCATATAAAATAATTTTTTTTTTGGTACCGGGGATTGAACTCAGGGGCACTCAACCACTGAGCCACATCCCCAGCCGTATTTTGTGTTTTATGTAGAGACAGGGTCTCACTGAGTTGCTTAGCACCTCGCTGTTGCTGAGGCTGGCTTTGAACTCGTGATTCTCCTGTCTCAGCCTCCCTAAGTGTTGGGATTACAGGCTTGCACCACCACGCCCGGCTCATATATAATAAAATTTTGATAACACTGAAATATAAAAAGTCTTCTAAAGCAATGAAAAAAATGCAAACTGACTAGTAGAAAAATGAACAAAGTTCACCATAAAATGAACAGTTTACCACCACAAGCAAGAAAATGGCCCATGTGAAAGTGATAAATGTTTAGCTTTATTTAGAAACAAATTCAAACAATTATGAGATCCTACTTTTTGACTTACCTTAAAAAATTTAATAATATTTAGTATTGGCAACTTTGCAATGTGCAGTTGGTTTTGCATAGCAATTTTGCTAGATGTTTCAAATTCCTTAAACTTGATCTAGCCATTCACCTTCCAAGGATTATTGCAAAGAAATAAGAGCTGAAAGAGGTTTCTGTTTTGTTTTCCCTTAGAAGAATGTTTCTTATTTATTCTTTTGTATACTTTATTCTTTCTCATGACTTTAAATACCATTTGTGCTGATAATTTTGAAGGGTCTCCGGCCAGGTTACCCTTCTGAATTTTAATGTACAAGTCTGGGTGACATCTGATAGACACTTCACACTTAACATGTTCAGACTGTACTTGTAACATCTCATCTCATAAACTTCCTCTACCTGCAATTTTCTGCAGTTCTGGACATGGAAATTCCAGTTTTCAGGCTGAAAAGAATGGAGTAATTCTTTGTATTATTTTTTTGGAGGGTGTGTCATGGGTGAACCCAGGGGCGCTTAACCACTGAGCCACATCCCCAGCTCTCTTTTATTTTTTTATTTTGAGAAAAGGGTCTCACTAAGTTGCTTAGGGCCTCGTTAAGTTGCTGAGGTCAGCCTTAAGCTTGCGATCTTACTGCCTCAGCATCACAAGCCTCTGGGACTACAGGCATGGGCTACCCCACCCAGCTGTAGTCATTCTTGACTTCTCCTTTATCTTATTTTTTTCCTCTCATTTCGTAGCCACTCTGTGAGTATTGTAGGCTATATGTTTCCAATGTGTCAAGAATCTGATCCTTTTACATGTCTTCCATTGCTACCACCTGAATCTAAATCATCATCATTTCTAGCCTGGTTTAATGCAACAGCCTCCTGTAGGATGGTTTTCTTGTTTCCATGTGTTTGTTTCTTCACAATCCAATGTTTTAAAAAACATAAATGTCTTTCTTTTGCTTAAAATCACCACAAAAAGTCAAAGACCTTGTAATAATGGCCTGTAGTAAAGGCCACTGTCTATTACCCAAACTGGGGCATGTTTAAGAATGAAAGTAGATCCAGGCATGGTGGTGCACACCCATAATCCCAGTGGTTTGGGAGGCTGCAGCAGGAGGATCATGAGTTTGAAGCCAGCCTCAGCAACTCAGCCTAAGCAACTCAGCTAGATCCTGTCCCCAAAATAAAAAAATAAAAAAGGGCTCGCGATGTGGCTCAGTGGTTGAGCGACCCGGGGTTAGAGCCATGTTAGGAAAACAGGTGCAGTCCCTCCCTCCACCCTCACCTCTCTGACCTTGTCTTTTACCACTCTTTCTTTTGCTCATTGTGTGCGGCCACTCTGGCCTTCTCAACCTGCTGGGACACTGCCTAAGGGCCTTTGTACTTGTTCATTCTTTCTGGAATGCTCTTCCTTAAATAGTCACAGATTACTTCTTTACCTCCTTCAGGCCTTTTACAAATGTTTCTTCCCAGTGAGATCTTCTCTGGCATACCTTTTCATACTCAGGTTTATTTGCTCTCTTTCTTCATTGCCTCTTATTGTTCTTCTTAGCACTATCTAATAAACCATATATTTTGTTGATTTATCTTATCTATAGTCAGTCTGTCCTTTTTACCAAGACATAAGAACTCCAAGGGTAGGAATTTTTCTCTTTTTTAAAAAACAATTTTTTACTGGAATATTTTTTGCATTAAGAATAAATAAGGGGCTGGGGTTATGGCGCAGTGGTAGCGTGCTCGCCTAGCACGCGGGAGGCACTGGGTTCGATCCTCAGCACCACATAAAAATACAATAAAGATATTGTGTCCACCTACAACTAAAAAATAAATATTTAAAAAAAAAGAATAAATAAATATTTATTGTATGAATAAATGAATGAGTGAAGGAATTGCAGTGCTCCTCTTTATCAGTATAAACAATTGGAATATACCTACGTGTTCAGCTTTAAAAAGTCAGTTAATTAAATTATGGTGTATTTATATGGTGGAATATTGTGTAGTTAGGAAAAATAATGGACTTATAAGTACATTCATTTATAGTTACATGATTAGAGGATTTACAAAGTAGTATGTGTAGTTTGTGTACAGATGTGTTTTTGAAATTCCACTTTGACTTCAATGTGCCGGTAGAATTTCTATAATGAAAAAAAAGAGAAACTATAAGAACTGGCATCATTATCGGTGAAAGCCTGAAGTTGCCACTTAGTCTTTTATTTTGGATGTGACCACTCATCCTATGGACCATGATTTCACTTGAAAAATAATTACTTTTGAAACTTTTAAAGTCATGGAAACTTACCTTCAAAAGAAACATAAGCGACCAAAAAGGATAGATGTGTCATTAGTTGAAATAAGAGTAGGCAGCATTGGCTCAGGGCTCTGAGGAACTCATTTTGCAAAGCACTGAAAGGGGGATCCCTTGGGTCCTGTGGCAGACACACTCAGCCTTGGTTTGGGTGCCCCTTCCATAAGGAAAAGTTGGGCCTGAAAGGAAGCTCCCAGCCATGGGAGCTCCTTTTGTAGCTGGGTGGAGCTATGCAGTACAAGGGAGAGAGATGAGCACCCCTCGCTGACCTGGCCCATAGACAACACTCTGAGATCCTCTTTTCCCCCTTCTGTTGACTGGATGTCCATGCTCAGTGTGCTTTTAGAAGCCATGCATTGATGATGACTGATGTTATCTTGGAGCCCTGAATGCCAACATAGAGCACCCCCAAGGGCTACTATGACTTTATTTTTCACATTTTCCAGTGCTCAGGATTGAATCTGTGGCCTTTCACATGCTAGGCAAGTTGTCCACCATTGAGTTAATCTCCAGTCCCCAAGGGCTGTTCTTGACCTACTCTGATCTGCCTGCTAAAGGACCAAAGGGATCATCTCTTGAGTACTTTACAAAATGAAGTTCTTCCAAGCCTGTGTATTCTACTGCATGTGCAATTTGGAGGTTTAGCTGTCATATGAGCTAGACTTTTCTTGACACTTTTTAACACTGTATACTTCTAAATTTATTCACAGGGAATAGTAGAATTTAAGCAGAGAATCATATTTATATTTTCGGTACACTTTTTCTCATGTGGTACAATTTGCAGAACAGAAATGGGAAGAAGCTTAATAATTCATTTTCTGGACACTATTCAAAATATTCATCTATTATACACCAGAGTGATTTTATAGCACCATCTTGATTTATTTATCTTTGACTGGATATCTCAATGCAAAGTTTTAATCTCTCTAGTACAATATTTTTTTCTTTGACTTTTTAGTTGCCAATCAGGTTCCATGGCTATGCTCCTTAGAAGAAGAGCACCCATCTCTGGGCCAGGTCTGGGCCACAGTGTGAAGTTTAAGATCTTCTCTGCAGGGAGCCGGGCATGAGGGTAAATTGAACTTTTTGCTTGTTCTTTCAGTTTTTAAAGTCCAGCACCTCAAAAGTGTCTTTGGCCATTTTATTCATCTCAAATTTGCATTTTTTCTTTTTCTTTTGGCTCTGGAGATTGAACTGAGGAGCACTTAACCACTGAGCACATCCCCAGTCCTTTTTTGATTTTTATTTAGAGGCAGGGTCTCACTGAGTTGCCTAGTGCCTCACCGTTGCTGAGGCTGGCTTTGAACTCTTTTTTTTTTTTTAATTTTTTTTTACTAGTTGGTTGACCTTTATTTATTAATTTATTTATATGTGGTGCTAAGGATCGAACCCAGTGCCTCCCACATGTGAGGCAAGAGCTCTACCACTGAGCCATAATCCCAGCCCAGGCTTTGAACCCTTGATACTCCTGCCTCAGCCTCCCAGGCTGCTGGGATTACAGGCATGGGCCACCATGCCCAGCAAATTTTATTTTATTTTTTTAAAGTAAGTTTTACTTATACACAGACACAGTGTCTTTATTTTGTTTGTTTATCTTTATGTGGTGCTGAGATCGAACCTAGTGCCTCACATACGCGAGGCAAGCGCTCTGCCACTGAGCCACAACCTTAGCCCCCAGCAAATTTTTATTTACTTATTTATTTTTGCATATAAATATACAGGGTGTGTGTGTGGTGGGGCAAGGGAGGTTTGAGGAAACGAAGGAGAACCTAGATTGCTTAGGAAGGGCCTGTTTGCACTTTTTGGTGTCTGATCTTTCAAAGATACTCCCTGGAGAGTATGTGTATAAAAGACAACTCTGCTGGGCAGTTCTGGGTCTCAGAGGTTGTTGGCATATCTGAACTAGTTATATGACATGCACTCGAGCTGCATGTCATCCGTGTCAGGTCTCAGTGCCAAACTGTTCCCCTCTTCACCTCCCCAGGTGACTGTCCAGCTGCCTGACTCTCGAAGCCACTTGATGTTGGCAGGAGCGTGGGACGCCTCCTCGACCCACTCCCCTTCCAAGAAATAAAAATAACTCCAAGGCGGTGCTTCGACTGTCGCCCGCTGGTTCACTGTACCCCAGGGAAGCTCCTGCCTGTGATGTCGCATTCATTTCTGAACACTGGCATTGTACTTTGAAATTCCCAAACAAAATGCACAGAGAAACACTAGATGAATAACAACGAAAGCAGCAGCGTTTATTTTTTTTGCGCGCGGCAGTCGCAGTTACATTTTTTCTTTCCACCCCGCTAAAGACCTCTTTGCCAAAATTAGTTTAGATTTCAAGGCACGTCTCTTCCTTTGTCAACTATAAAGGTCACTCAGTGAACAAAGAGGAGACTGTGTGTTCTGGGTGATCACAGATGAAGCTGGAAAGGCAGCCTCTTTCAAACAAAATAAGGGAGTAAGTGGAAAATGAAGGCGGTGGAATTCTATACAGCCAGCTCAGCAGCAAGGGACACCGGCATTTTTCCCCTTGACATAAACACAATAACACATAGAGAAAAGCCTATCAGAGAGGAGGGTGACCCAGGTGCTGTATAAACAGATTTTCAGACAGGCGGGGGGAGCCCCTTGGTATCTTTAGTTTCCCCCACTCCCTGCTACTTTATCCTTTGTCAGATTCAATACAGCCCTTCAAGGGCACTGGAGGCAGAGGAGAGAGAAATGTCGGGGAAGGGGAGAGAGCAGGAGGAGAAAGCAGTCTCCTCTCTTAGCCTTTGTTAGGGAATAAAAGCACACAACGTGTAAAAATCATTTACTCTCTCTCCAGCAGCGCCAACGTGTTTGACACTGGTTTGCTGAGAGCTTATAGAGAAACTGTGTTGACATTTTATTCACATATGCATTTTGAATTATATAAGACTCCTTTCAGATGCACCGTTGGATATGATCTGAATAGTCCAGGTTGGGGGAGGAAAAAAAAAAAAAACAACACATAACACCCAGAAACTCTTAAATGTTTCTATGAATCCTGAAGTGGAAAGGAAAGAAAAAATGTTAAGAACAAAAATATTTGCTTCCTCTTAGACAGGAACATAATACACCTGCGTCAGAAAGAACATAAAAAATTACACTTTGAAAAAGACAAGCGTATGCCCAACTTTCTCCCAGTGCTTCTCCCTGCTCCCCTTTTAGGCTAAAGGAATGTAGGATCTGAGTGCAATAACCGAACAGACCAGAACTCTAGAGATCCATCCTTCTGCACATGATGTATGTTGACACCATTTTATTATGGCAAATGTGTATGTTGTGTGTTACATGTATAGTCATTGCACAGGTCACACATATGTTCACTGCAGTTCATTGCATATATGTTGCTCATATATTCATTGCAGTGAAATTAGAAGTGAGAAATGAAGAAAAAAGCCACAAATACAAACACACATAGCCCAGATGCTCAGAGATAATGATGATAACATTTTCTATATTTTATTTTCTGCACATATGAATGCATAATATTCGTATAAAGTACTATAAATAAGTAATCATTCTATTTATGTTGCAAAATAAGTTGCACACTCATTTTTGGCATATATTGATTGCATCATTTTTAATGGCTACATAGTATTTCATTATATGAATGGAATATACCATGAACATAAAATACTCAATTTCTATTTTTTTTATTAATGATGTTGCAACTAATTCCCTTATTTTTCTAGTGAGGAGCTTCTAGAAGTGAGTGGGGTAAAAATTCATATCTAACTGCAGGTGACTAGCTTGATTTTACTTATATATTCATTAGGCTTAAAAATTCATCTTTGATATTTAAAGTGTTACTGGAATATATTTTTGTTACTGTCCTAATTCTCTTTTGGGAATTCTAGTGTATAAGTACATAAACACATCACACCAATGTGTATTAACACATGTAGTCAATAGAAGAAAAGCAAATTATACATAACCATAAATATAAACCATATATATTTATCTATACACATTACACATGTCTGTATCTGTTTGTTTACATAACATATATGTGTACCCATGTGTATATAAATTCTTTTTTAGTGTGCACATTTCCTTATCTTTATTTGTCTATTTTTAACTCTCTTGTAGAAGAAAAATAATAATCAAGCTATAAGAAAGACATGCTTATATAAAATTGAATTTCAAGGTATTTTAAAAAATCCTATGAATGTATAACCAAAAGAAAATGAGTCACCAGAGAACAAATGTTATTTTTTACTCAGCAAATTAATGGAAATTACTGTTACTGAGAATATAAGGAAACATATATACTCTTGTGCATATTTGATAAATTCTCCCAACTGCTTTTAACCTCTAAACTATCAAAATAGTATATTTTTCCCCAAATTCATGGAGAATTTTTTTTTTTTGTACTAGGGATTTGACTCAGGGATGCATTATCACATCCCCAGCTCTTTTATTTATTTATTTATTTAATTTTGTGACAGGTTCTCACTAAATTTCAGAGGATCTCACTAAGTTGCCAAGGCTGGCTTCAAACTTGGGATCCTTCTGCCTCAGCCTCCTGCGTCACTGGGATTACAGGCATACACCACCGTGCCTGGCTTCTAATGCTCACATTTGCTGAGTCACATCCTGTAACCTTCAATCTTCTGTTTGCCATCTCTCCTGAGATATTAAATTGTGTGTTTAAGTCATTCCTCTCCAAACAGTCCTAATCAACATCCAGTTTTCCTAGCTCCGTGAGTACTTGCTTTTGTTCCACAGATAGAGTGTTCTTTGGAATGAGTATGAGAATATGAATTAGACATTTTCCAATTTTTTTCTTGCTTCTTATAGTAGCTCTGCTTGTTAGAAAATGTGTTCAAATTCCTCAAATCGGTTCTTTTCTTTGGAACTGTTGAATCTTATCATAGATCCAGTGATTCCTTTTCCGTTGCCCACTCTGACACGGTACAGCATTTGGTTTTTAGTTTGCTCACATCCACAATTGTGTGCTGCACTTGGAGTGCCGCAGGTTCTGATGAAGGGAGACAGGTGATGCTTAGATATAGCTTGGTTATCCTTAGCAAGGCCAGATGATCTGATTAGGAGGAGGAAAGAAGGTGATTGCACCACTCCAGGTGGTGGCTGTGAGAGGGAACTTTGCCTGTGTTGGATGATCACGTTGCTGTGATTGTTGTGGCTGCCTGATGTTAGCTGGCCTGATGCTCACAATTCTCCATCAGGAAGGGCAGTGCTCGTTAGGAGTCTGCATCAGTGGATCTTTGTTACCTACCTCTACTTGCTAGAAAATGCAACCAGAAATATCAAGGATGGATCCTGACATCATGCTCTTTGGGGTACCTGTAACTAACTCCTCTGAGGTATTTTCATATGATTTAGGTTTAAAAAATGTACATATATATATATGTATATACATACATACACTTCAAATTTTGGAATGATTTTATGTTTACAAAAATCGCAAAATTAGTAGTAGTGAGTCCCTGTATACGCTTCACCAATGTTAGCATTTGACATAACTCTGTTATCTTTATCATAGCCAAGAAATTGATACTGGTTAATATTATTAACTAAACTACAGGTTTATCAGTATTTCCACTAATATTTCTTTTCTGTTCTAGAATCCAATCCAGAATATCCATTGTATTTAGACATATTAGTCCTTCCTTATCCATGTGGGATGTGTTCCAAATGAATACCTGAATCCAGATAGTACCGAACCCTATAAAGACTGTTTTGCCCTATAAATGCATTTCTATGATAAAGTTTAATTTAAAAATTAGGTACAGTAAGAGATTAATGATAATGACTAATAATGAAATAGACCAATTAAATAATATGCTATAATGAAGGTTATATGAATGTAGTTTCTCTCTCAAAATAGATATTATACTATGTGAGATGATACGGTGCCTTCATGATGAGATGAAGTGAGGTGAGTGACATCATCATTGTGCTACAGTGTTAGACTATTTGTAAGGGTCACTTGAACATAACCACTGCAATACTGCAACAATCAGTCTGACATGTGAGATGGCTACTATGTGGTTAATGGGTGGGTAGCACATATCGCATGGATATACTGGACAAAAGGATGATTTATGTTTGAGATGGAACAGGGCAGAATGGTGTGAAATTTTGTTATAGTCAACTTTTTCACTGCTAAATGGACTAACAGGACCCTACCAGAACAACTGTAGAGGAAGAAAAGTTTATTTCAGGGCTCATGGTTTCAGAAGTCTTGTTCCATAGAAAGCTGGCTCCATTCCTTGGGGCTTAAGGTGAGACAAGACATTATGGTGGAAGAATGTGGCAGAGTAAAGCAGCTCACATCGTGATCAGAGAGCAGAGATAGAGTCCACTGGGCACATACAAATACATAACCAAAGCCATGCCCCAATTCCCATTTCCCCCATCTACGCGCTATCACTTTAGTTATCACTCAGCTAATCCCTATCAGGATTAATTACTGATCATTAATTACTAATTAATTATTAATTACTAATTAATAATCAGTATTAATAATATTTAGTAATAATTATTATTTAATATTATAATTATAATTAATTATAATTATAATTTAGTAAATATAATTAATTATAATTTAGTATGTATTATTTAATAATATTATTAATAATAATTAATAGTAATACTGATTATTAATTATTAATTCACTGATTGGGTTAAGGCTCTTGTAACCCAATCATTTCTTCTCTGAACCTTCTTGCATTGTCTCGAATGTGAGATTTTGGGGAATACTACCTCTAAACTATAACAGATTTCCTTATACTACTTAAAACAGTATGAATTTTAAAACCTATAAATTGTTTATTTATGGAATTTTTCATTTAACTTTTTGAGTATATTTACCTGAAACAGTGGGAAGTACAACTTCTGATAAGGGGTGGAGTCCTGTGATTCAATTTTACCATCTAGCAATAGCCATCAAGCATTCTTTTCATACCTTTATGGAAAATCACTTTAACTTGATTTCCAAGAAGACATCTCCTAAAGAAAATTGTACTTCATCTGTCCCTTTTCTTTTTCTTTTTGGTGTTGGGGGGTACTGGGGATTGAACTCAGGGGTACTTTACCACCAAGCCACATCCCCAGCCCTATTTTGTATTTTATTTAGAGACAGGGTCTCACTGAGTTGTGTAGCGACTCGCTTTTGGGGAGCCTGGCTTTGAACTCGGGATCCTCCTGCTTTAGCCTTCTGAGCTGCTGGGATTACAGATGTGCACCACCACCCGGCTAGCCCTACTTATTCTTTTTATTTTTTTTGGTACTGGGGATTGAACTCAGGGGTACTTTACCACTGAGCCACATCCCCAGCCCTATTTTGTGTTTTGTGCAGAGACAGGGTCTCACTGAGTTGCTTGCTTAGCGCCTTGCCATTGCTGAGGCTGGCTTTGAACTCGCGATTCTCCTGTCTCAGCCTCCCTAAGTGCTGGGATTACAGGCTTGAGCCACCGCGCCTACTTATTCTTGAAAATGCATAGTCCTCTTTCTGCTTTCCACAGATAATATAAATTATATTCTATTTTTATTTCTTGCTGTTTTTTTCCTATTTTATTCTTTCAGACACATTAAACTCAGAGCATCATCTTTAGCCATAGGAACCAAACATGTCTATCAAGCACCATTTTTTTTGTTTGTGATTACAGAATTTCCAATATATAAAATGCACTATGTGTGTTGGAGTCTGGAATAGAAGAACTATTTCTTTTCAGACCCAAGTACACTGAGCTCAAATGGAAAGTCATTTTTGCAAAAGAGCCTACACTGTAGTAAAGTCCAATCTTAAGGATGAATTTTGAGGCTTTGAATTGAAGTTCATTTTTGCTAGCCCAACTCTACCAAGGATCTGTTTCTCAAAGTACAGAGTTCCTAATAGTTGATCACAATTAGTTTTTCACTTCTTGTGTTGTACTTTTCATGGATCCTTCAAAACTAGATACAAATGTCTTTCTCCATTATTCATGTGGGTAAGATGTAATAGTCCCTCACGGTTGCTGTGATTCATGGAGTTGGAACACACACGTCCTTTACCCTGGGTTGATTTTCATTATACTTTTAGACGGGTGCCTGGTATGGTCATTGATTTCCTCACAGATCTTTGAAATGAAATGTCCATCTTTAAATTTGATATTCATAGTTTATCACATACATCTGCATAGAAGCCTAGCAAAAACTCATGTACACACAGCAGCAATATGTCTTTGGCTTTGTCTAGTTCTAAGTGAGTTCACTACCTATCACTATTCTACTCTATTGTGGTTAAGGAGTTGTATTTAGGGCCAGCATTGTTCTAATTTTCTGTTTCTTCTTTCTCTCTGGGAATATGCACTCTGACTTTCTACAACTCTAGACAATTTCTCTTTATAGTAAAGTCCATTAAATTACAAACACATTAGATTCCCCAATCTATTCTTGCCTTCAGGAAAGACTAATGTGGTTTACAAATGAGAATTAATGTATAAACGAATCTCAGGGTACATCCTGAACAGAGGGGCTGTCAAGTGATTATGAATTAATTTTTAATAAACCTCATGAAGTGTTTCAGGATTGATTCAATTGGTGTCTGTGTCCATGCAGCAGCCAGCAAACATGGTAGCACAAATAGTCCACAAATAAAGAAAACCCATGCTTTCTCCAAAGAAAAATAAAGATTCCAAAGATACAACAAACACCCAGAATAGCCTGGAAGAAAATATTAGTTTGGGGAAATTGCCAAAATCCTGCTTTCATTCTTCTTTGGTCTGGGCCAAGAATTGTACAAACCAAACTTTAGAATTGCATTTAATTTTTATTTCATTTTTTCCTTCTAACTAGTGGCATTTCTCACCTCTCCATCATTGGACATTCTGTTGCTGACCTCATGCCTGCTTTGGGAGCCTTCTTGGAGGGTCTATGAACATTCTTCATCCATTCTTTTTTAAAAAACAAACAATTCAATAGGCCTAGCCATTTCCTGCACACGGTCATTTTCCCCCTATGTTTTGAAATTATGAATTATTTTCTTCTCTGAGTTTCTGTAAAGGTTAGAATGCATATCTCTGAAACACATAGACAAGTTTCCTCTGCAGAAATTTTCAGGAACCAGAATGGGATCTTAAGGGTAACAGCCAGAGAATACTCAAGGATCCCTAAAATGGTTTCTCTTTGGAATTAACCAATAGTTTAACTCAGACCAATGACAGGTAAATTCTCAGTGGTTGTTTGGCTCTTTATAGAAGAAATTCTAACATGAATCCAATTTCTTAGAGGGCTTTAGGAATGATAGTTGTAAAAGTCACAGAATCATGAGGCTTCCACTGAGATTTCAAAGCAAAGCCTGGGAGTTAGGCAGGTTTTGTGAGGTGGGAATCCTGCAAGCAGGCCCTGATAGGGCGATGCTTGAAGCTGTGGAAAGCTGAAGCTGCAGTGGCAACCCTAGGGAGGTACAGAGAGCAGTGACTTTCAATGCATGCCTGGCAAGCTGCAGGAAGCAGGAGAATCCTCCCGAGAGAGTGGCCATGTAGACTGCAACCAGCAAGCCATGGAATCAGGGCTGCCTGAGCCTTTGGGAACACACATCCCACCGCAGTGAGCCCTACTCAGGCATGGAGACATGGAGCTTTAGGATTTAATGTTTGCCTTGCTGAGTTTCATTCTGGCCTTGGGCCAATCTCTCCTTTCTAGACCCTTTTCTTCTCTTTTGGAATGGGAACTTATAGTTGAGTTTGCCTTCCGTCTCAGAGGAAAGACTTTGTATTTGGACTTTTGAGCAATGCTAGAACAGTTAAGACTTTGGATTGGTGGGGTGGAATGAATATATTTTGCATGTGGTACGGACACAAACCTTTGGGGACAAGCAGCAGAATGCTATGGTTTGAATCATATGTTGAAAGCTTGCTCTGCAGTGTGCTCTTGGGAGGTGGTGGAACCTTTGAGAGGTGGGTCCTAAAAGGAGGTCCTTAGGCTATTGTGAGCATGCCCCCACAGGACTTTGTAGGACCTAGTACCTATTTCTTTTTCCTTTCTTTTACTCCTTGGCTTTTAATAAGGTGAGCACTTATGTCTGCCATATGTTCTCATCATGATGCAATACCTTGCCACAGGCCCAAAACAATGGGGCCAACTGACTATGGACTAGAATCGCCAAAGCTGTGATCCAGAATAAGCCTTGTTATAAGTCATTTATCTCAGTTATTTCATTATAGTGATAGAAAGCTGATTAACGCAGTACCCTTAATTTAGCATTCTTGAAAACACGTCGAAAGATAAAATGATAAATATTATAAATGTAAATTGGTAGGTTAAAGATGGCTACAAATTCTTTGTTACACTTTTACTGAGAAAAGGAACCTGACTTGCTTAACAAATGGAATGTGATAGAAATGCCATCCTGGGACTTCTGAGACTGGGTCTTAAGGAGCCTTGTAGTTCTGCATAGGTTTCTTGGAAGCCAAATGTTGTGTAGGAATGTCAATGTTATAAGAATCCTGAACCACATGGAGAGTTCCAGACAAGATGAAACACTATATAGAGAAAGAGTGATCAAGACGCTCCATGGCTCCAGACATGTGGGTGGAAAAGTTAGACTGTAATGAATACCCTAATTGCTCCAATGGATACCACATAGATCAGAGATGAACTTCTCAGCTGAGCCATTCCAGAATTCTTCAACCCCAACTTGTAACAAAAATAAAATGCTTCTTTTTAAGCCAGTTTAAATTTTGTGACAATTATCTATAGATAATAAACTAAAAGAGTAATCAAATCAAATTAAAAAAAAAAAAAGAGGCATGAGAAGATATCTAGCATACCAAACCAAAATTTGGACAATTTGTACAAAATCAGTTTTTTAAAATGCTGTTACCCACATCATTAAAGATCAAAGAGGAAAGTGTAGTTAAAACCTAGACTGAAAATCCCTGTTCTTCAGAGAGAAAGACTACAGGTGCAACTGTAAGCCAGACGTGAAGCATAGGCTGAGCCACACATCCGCAGTCCAGGTCCATGCTCAGATTACATTTAGATTTTACCCAAGTCTACACTGGCTAGTTCCCAGTGAAGCTTGGCATAATCCCAGAAATATTGCCCAAGAAAAATCAAACACCAAAATTGCATCTCAGCTATTATTTATAATTTCTTAATCAAGTCTGTAGTAGTTCATGTGCACATAGTCACATAATTAGCACACTGTGCTGGCATCCCAAGCCTTAGATTCTAAGGTGTTTGCATCCTTCCTCTGAGAACACATATTTCCTAATAAAAAACTCTTCACTTCTTATTGTTTGAAGTTGTGCCTCATGGGTCTGCTCAAGGAGTTGGGGTCCTGAGAGATGAAAAGGAGTCTTCGAGGAAGACGAAGTGGGGTCTCACGCAATGAGGTTTGGGGTGACGGTCTGCAGAGTCACTCCACCCAGACTCCAGGGGTAGGTAAGACTGGTCTGCCTGACCGAGAGGCAGAACGCATTTAATCCAGGAAGTACAGAAGCTTATATAGAGTCCTCGGACCAATCACGGCCCTGAGGTTACAAATAATGAGGCACACTCTGCCTAGCTTGTGGTTTATAAGCATAGAACGGGAAAAGAGGGAAGGGAGGGGTTGAAGGTATGAGGAGTGCTTCTACAACTTCTTAAATGAACACCAACAAAGATACCTCTAAAAAAGGACAAAAAAAGAATTATTTAAATATTATGCAATTTAAAGCTCCCAGTCTAATTATATAATTCCTTCTATTATTTCATACATTTTCTACAACATAGAACAATGCCAGTCTTCAACAGTCTCTCAAAAACTGTAAGAATTAACCTTTAATTTTCGATATGAAGAATCAGCCTTTGCTATGCTTTAAAGGACCATGTACTTCCTTGTGACTTTGCTGGCATTTAGCTACTGCCTTGATTTGTTGGGGAAGAAACACCCACTTGCTGGGCAAAGAGGTCAAGAAAGTACATTGCTGTTTATTTGCTCTTCTCTAAGCATAGAGAAAATCCCAGGAAATAGCTAGGTCTCAAACCATCTATTATGCTCTGACAATTTACTTTAGTTATGACTTTGGGGCATTTAGATTTCTTTGCCCAACACATCCCAATTTCTCCCCGCCCCCCACCACATTTAAGTCTCTTACAGTAGTGGTTCCAACCATCCTGGAGCTTCATCTCAGCCCTCAAGCTCTTGTGATTGACAGATTCATGTCAGTTTGGGATGTGGCTCCTCTTTTGACATTTGTCAGGAAGCTTTGACAAGGTGAGGTGAGGGAAAAATCACCTACACAAAAAGATAACTCTAGTTTCCATTGTAGATATTTGAAAATTTACTGGTAATATACTGTTTGGGGGAGAAATGTGTGTTGGAACAAACAGAAAAACAAGGTATATTCTTAATGCTAATCAAGGATATGTCTTGGGAAATAGCACTCTCTCTCTCTCTCTGAATTTGTTTCAGTTATCTATTGCTGCATAAACCACTCATAAAACTTAGAGGAGTACAATACTATTATGCTTATTAATTTGTGGATCAGAAATGCGGTCAGTGTTGGAAGGAAATGATTTATTTCTACTCTAAAATGAGGTGGGGAGATTTGAACAGCAGAAGGCAGCTAAAATAGCCCAATGGGGCCATAAGTGGGACCTCAGGTTTTCTCTATTTCATTTCTGGTGGTACAGGAATGTCCAAGATGGTTTCCTGACATGCATACCTGACTTCTGTGCTAGCACAGCGGACCTCACTCTGTAACTCCACATGACTTCTTCATGTAGCTACTTGGACTCCCTTGCAGCATGATAGCCATGTGGTTGGACTTCTTATACCACCACCAGCTTCCCTGAGAACAAGCATTTATAGAAACCAAATGAACACTGTAAAACTATTAATCACCTTGGCCTGGAAGTCCCAAAATGTCACTTTTGTGGAGTTTAGGTCAACAAAGTAACTAAGGACAGCCAGATTTAAAAGAAGGTCAGTGAGATACCATCCCGATGGAAGAAGTAGCAAAACAATTTGTGGTTACTTAAAACTTTCCATGATGGGTACACTGAAGATGCAGGTACCAGTTGCATTGGGAAGGCAGCCATGATAACCTGAGTAAGTAGAACAGAGGTTAACAATGGAGTGACCTCCCCTTACTCTCTTTGGCTCCCAGATTAGAGTTGGAGGCATGCTCTAGATACTGCAGCAAATAGACACAAAAGGCATCAGACTTCAGAGATTTCACTGGTCAACAACCTGATGAGGTGGCAAGAAGAACAGCAGAGAACCCTTGGACACAGCCTGTATCTCAGGATCACTGGATTTACTGTTCGAAGGGTAGGGAATCTTGAGGCAGGAAACAAAAAGTAGTTCACATTTTAGAAAGTTTGAGTCTAGAAATTAAAAAACACATGTTTTTAAAAGACATGTGAAGATATTGCATAAACCAAATTAGTGAAGATAAGTGGGTGTGTGTTGTCATTCAATCAGAATGCCTATGTCTATATTGTTTAGTCACACACCTGTATTTACTGACCAGGAAGCACATTAAATGAACATACCTTTATTCTCACAAAGACAAAACTCATTTTATATTTATGGCCAAGTTTTCTTTTTTGCTTGCTCTTTCTTTCTTCCCTCTCACCCTCCCTCCCTTCCTTCCTTCCTTTTTCTTTTTTTCACTTTTGGTACTAGGGATTGAACCCAGGGATGTTTTACCTCTGAGCCACATTCTCAGTCCTTTTTAAAAAAACTGTATTTATTTTTTTTAAATTTTGAGACAGGGTCTTGCTACATTGCTGAGGGTCTCGCTAAGTTGCTGAGGCAGGTCTTGAACTTGCAATTCTGCTGCCGCAGCCTCCTGAGTTTTGCTGGTTTTTTGCTGGACTTGGACAAGCATGTAGAAAAGAGCATGTCTATCACTCCCTGTGATAGATGTGTGTTATGAGTGTATGAGTATATGTGTGTGTTAGGATAATGCGTATTTAAAACAAGTAGATAACAGAATAAAAAATTTCAGCTTTTAGAAATGTACTTTTTTCTTTTCTGGTACCAGGGATTAAACTCAGGGGTGCTTAACCAACAAGCCACATACCCAGTCCTTTTTAAAATTTTTATTTTGAGACAGGGTCTTGCTAAGTTGCTTAGGGTCTTGCTAAGTTGCTGAGGCAGGCTTTGAACTTGTAATCCTTCTGCTTCAAGCCTCCCAGGTAGTTTGGACTACAGGCCTGCACCACTATGCCTAATAAATGCACATTTTTTCTTTAACATTTACCACAAATATATTATTGTAAAAAGTAAAATAAGGTGAATTTCCTATTGTGACTCCTCACTTCTCAGATGCCTGAGTTTGTTATGAATACTTCCAGATGGTTTGGGAGATGATTTTGCCCAATCACATGCTGCCATTATTTATTTAAGGAGACAGTTAAATCCTCAGGCAAATAGGCTGTTTTAACTCTTGAGCATGGATTTTTAAACACAATCATAAAATTTCATCTGTGGTTTTCTTTTCAAAGGACATAATCTTCACCCCAAAATTTCTAACTTTGATTTGCAAAAGAAAATAAAGTTACATGGATATTTATAGAAAAAGTACATTTGCATAGTCCTTAATATTAGCCACTCTGGAAATTTCACTCTGCCTGCCTTTCACATGGATAATATACAATTTTTTTGTAGTTTCCTTCCTCCCTTAGTTCCAGAGACATCTTCTTTCCTAAATTGGGGAATAAGACTTGAAACAATCATAAATAAAATCAGAGTTCTACAAAGAGGCAAGGACACATGGGTTTTGTAGAATTTTATTTTATTGCCACTTGATTTCATAAATTGCTTGAGCTAAGTTCAAATCTCTAAACTCTAATATCTCTTCTAATGTGATGTTGTTCAATTTCACAGTAATTGACAACACCATTTATTTGTGGTTAATCCCTTAATGTCAAACCACCATCTTCCTTGAGGCAATAGATCTCTATGGCAACCCACAAGTTCCCACTGTGGGAACTTATCTCACCCATTACAGCTAGAGGAATCATTTTGTTCCAGTTGGCTTCAAAAAATTTGTTCATACAATTCTCTCTACCCCATCATCTGTGAAGATCCTCCCACTCACCCTGAGCCTCTCGCACTTGGGTTCTTGCTGGGACTTAACATTTTCTTTCTTTAAAGAGGTAAAGAAAAACATCACACAGTCTCAGAGCCATGTGAAAGTGCTTTCTACCTCTGTTCTTCTGTCCAGATTTGCAATCTGTGCACCTCTCTCATTTATTCTGGGTTAAATGGATTGGATTTAGTTCCTTCTCATGGATCAGTCTTCTAGGGCAGGGTATTTAGGGGCTCTCATCCTATTTTGATGCCAAGTTTTTAGCTCTCAGTGAGAAGTGACCATGGGATTAGTATAGTTGGAAATAAGTAAAATATAGTATAGTAGTGTATAGACATGGTCTATATCTAAAAATCATCTCACTCAACTTTAAGTTCACATGGATGCCCCAATAATCTAGTTTTCCATGATTCTTATAAACCTTTTAACCTTTAATGATATCCTCTTGTACATTAATTATTCAGCAAATGTGGTGGATGATTTTAAGCTTACTTGCCATGTAAGATCTTAGATGAGAATTTCCTTGACTTAAATTATGGTCTCTGGAACGAAAATATAGCAACTCTTTCTTCTAGCTACAATTGAGATTAGCAGCTGCCTGTACTGTGCCTATGTCCATCTACAAAATCAAGCTGTTATAGTAATGTTAGTTAGTAGAACTGATGGATTCTATAATAATTTGCCTATTGGTTTCATGGATTTCAGAAATCATTAGAATTTATAGGTTGCCTATGATGCCCTAAAAGTGCTGCAAACTTAGGCAAGTTTTAAGGAGTTAATATGCATAATGAATAAGAGAAGCTCCTGAAACACAGTAGGAACTCAACTGATTTTTAACCATTATTATTGTTATTATTACTACTACTATTATTTTTATTACAGCTACTATCATATTCTCTGATTGCTGCTGAAGGTTATGGTTAATTCTTCTCATTCTTCCTTGTACCCATTTATTTTTATTTTTGATATGCAAATACTGAAACATTTCTCAATAGGAGCCAAACAGCAAGCATACACAAACTTGGAGTCAAATTTTCACTCTCTGCCTTTGTCAGCATTGACTGGGTAAGGATACATCAAAATCCTGGCAGAATACATAATTGTCTGTATACATGATTAATTATCAAACAATATTTCTATGTAGAAATGGTACACAGGAAAAACTAGAGAAAAAAATTAAATCTCAGTCTGTATTCAATGAGCTTAAGAACTCCCTCCCACTCTGCATTTCCATATGCATTTGACAAAAACAGAGATTACGCATTCACTGAATTGAAGAAAAATATTAGAGCTGCCAAATGAAATTTCATGGCTTATTTGTGAATTCATTTATGTTAGCAAACCTTGATTCAGAAATATTTTATGGATATGCTTTTAAGAGGAGTTTCAGGGTCATAAACTAAGAATTTTATTCAAGTTTAGATAATTAGAATTAAGCAATTATTGAACCACTAATAACATATCAGACATATGTGCCAGATATCATATAAAATTAAATCAATATATTTTGTTTATATTTGAATGTATAAAATATGCTATATCAAAAATTTACATGTACTAGACTTATAAGGCAAACCACCTAATTTCCTTTCTTGAAGCCTTTAAAACTTTCGAGTTTATCAGGAAAAATCCTGGAAATGTTATGTAACAAGGCCCGGCCAAGCTCTCAGCTGTTTACATCAGTCGACATTGCCACAAATGACATCTCTAAAGCAATTCTGAATCCTGTGGCTCAAAGGGCCGAGAGGCCTGGAACATTTTCCAAACTTGAAGCTGGATATTGCTTCACAAAGGTATGCCTTCCTAATGAGACTGTTCAACCTAAGCTTTTATGAAAATTGTTCCAATTAATAGTCTTCTATGATGGATGTGGGATTGTGGTTATGAATTTCCATTTCAGTTCACTTTGTGCAAGAGCAATCATCCTTAACGGCTCATAATTTCTTTTAATTGGATATTTCATTACCAGGCAAGGGTACAGAGAGCAAAACTAATTTTGCTTGCCTTTTATTTAGCCCACTGTTTTGGGGAGTAAGTGCTTATGCTGTAGGCTTAAAAAGCAATCATTGTTCCTGCTTCTACAATTAATTTCCTGAACAATGGAGAGCAAATTATTTTGTGTTCTATGACTCAGTTTACCTTTTGGTGAAATTGTTGACAATTAGGCTTCAAAAGTCAAAGTGATACATTAAAAATGAACAGACACTTTCTTCAATCAATTTCTAAATATATTGCTATTCTCACTAAGAAAATCTGTACGTTTTACTTCCTTTATCTCTCTCTCTTGTCTGGAGCTGGCACTTCTCTCAGTGAAGTTTGGGATGGTCAAAAAAGAAGCTGATTTGGATTTAGATAACCTTCACATTAGTCCTGGTTCCATCATTTGCTTGTCTGGGCAGCCTTTAGTATAGTTATAGAGCTGTTCCAAGAGATGATTTCTCATTTGTCCTTGTTCTCTGTTGGCTCCCTCCAGGCATGGAGGAGTTGCTTATTATCTGTTGTACCAGCAAAGAAGCTTTCCATCCCTGGCAACATGACTGTAAGGAGAAACTAGGACTGAATCCTGCTGTGTGTCACATCTGTGTTTGCCTGTCAGTGACTCTGACCCCCATTCCCATGCCATTCTCATCATCTCCATCTCCTCGCTCTGCACTCCCAAAACTCCCTCTATTCCCTTTGTGATCCTCAAGATCTCTAGTGTGTTGATCCCACCATTTACCCAGCAATCTGCCACATTCATTTTTTTTCCTAACTCAGATAAAATTCCACAGTGTCATTAGATGCATCCCTTGCAAATTACATAGTTCTACTGTATCTTTTCCCCTATATTTTATTGTTCGGGAAAAACACAAAACTTTGGGTAAACATTACTATATCTTGCTCATGTCTGCACTTGTGCAAGTTGAACATGGCTGGGGAACGGTTCATGATTAAAGCTGCACTGCAATCATCTCAGTTCTCAATTTGACACCTAATATTGTCAAAAAATCCAACTATGCTTCTCTAATAGGTTAACTTTACTACCCTCTTAGGAGAACTCTGTTCAAACCTCCAAAACTTGTTTTCTACTTTCACATTGAGGGAACATCTTGCCTCAAACTTTATGAAGAATGTAGGAGTCATAAGAAATGAACTCTCACCTTTTCCCACCAGGAACACTCTAAACATTCTTAAATTTACTTCCATCTTCTCTTCCTTCCCCCAGTGAAAGTCATGTCTTCCTCTTTTGCTTTGCAAGATCATTTTAATTTTTTTAACGCTAAGTTCAATCGACCTATTTCTGTCCTCATCTTGCTTTGTCTCTTCTTGGGTCCGATACTGTCAACAAGCTCTCCTTCCTGACATACCCTTGGACTCACAGATTTACTTGCCTGCCTTCTGGTTTTCCTTGTTTCCCTGACTATTATTCTGGGCTCCTATGTTAGTGCATTTCCCCCGACTGGACTCCATGTGTGGGAATGCTCTGAAGTTCTATTCTAGCTTCTCTTCTCTACTTACCTTTTCTCCTGGGTTGGTTTGTTTCCCTTCCTTTCATGTTTCTCACACATTCATGTTGATAAATTTGAAATTATCAGCAATTGTTCTAGGTTTACATAATTAACTTCTTGCTTTTTGTCTTGACTTAGATATCTTCTAGATACTCTTAAATTAATGGAAAAATTAACTCTAAACATTAATCAGGAAAATTAAACTCTTGCCTCTCGTCCTCAACAAGTTGTCAGTTTGTAACTTCTTCTCTTGGGAAATGGAAATATCAGCCTCCTTATTGCTCAAATCAGAGCCTAGGCACCAATATTTCCTGTACCTTTTATTCCTCTGCAGTAGTGGGAACTAAACTCAGGGCCTTGAGCATGCTAGACAATTGCTCCACCACTGAACCACATCCCCAGCCCTTAGGTGACATTTTTGAATGTAAGCCTTCAGTAATTCCATGTCATTCTCTTGCTGAAAGATTTTCACCGGCTTCCACTGCACTTGGATTAAGTCCAAGTGATTTCTCATGGCCTCTAATGGATCAACACTATTTAACTTCTACCTGAATTCCCCACCACTCTCATCCCAGCTTTGGTTATGCCCCAGTCATGTTGATCTATTTTTTCTTTCCTGGTCCTGTTAAATTCACTCCTGCCTCCAGACCTGGGCATGTTGTGTTGGTTTGGAATTCTGTACACACTTCTTTTGTAGTTTATTTTCTCGCTTCCTTTAGATTTTTAGTTTAAGCAAACCTCCTCAGATGTTATAACTAAAGTGAAATACACTGCTGGTCCTCACCCCATTTTTCTCCATTTCAGCGATTTCTTTTTTCTTCATTGGAGTAATAATGATTGTTTTACAGTTATTTATTGGCCTCTTTGCCTATTTTGGGTATCATTTCCTCTCTAAGCAAGCTCCCTGAGGCAGAAGCATGCTGGTCTTGTTACTGTCTCATCTTGAGTGCCTGGCTCATTTCCTGGAGCATAGTAGTCACTCTATAAATATTTATTAATGAATGAATAAAAGAATAAGTAAGGGAAGAGGCCTATATAATGTTAATGGAAGGGTCAAATGAAATTATGTAGGTCAATCACCTTTGAAAATATTGAAGTGTTAAAGCAAGGCATTTTTATTCCTTTTTTTTCCTATAGAGAGGAATAAGACTAGAACCATTTTCGTTCGCCTATATTCCAGGCCACCTTTCTGTCCTCATTCATAAATCTTCACAAATTTCATCTCTTGTAAGAAGCCTGTGCAGACCAGGTGGGTTGGGAGAAAGTTCTCACCTCCTTCACATATTTATGCTTAGCAACTGTCTTTCCCATATGGCCAATTATGTCTACGAGATTAGAAAAGTGGAAACTATATGGAAAAAAACCAGGAACTTAATTAACTCTAAAAGATGAATGTTAATTTTTCCCTCTGTGTGTGTGTGTTGGCGTGCGTATGCTGTACATGAGTTTGAACATTGGGTTGGAGTGGGATTGAACTTGATGACACCATCTGCCCTGTGATCCTGGTTCCTTAAGATTATGTGTTTGCAGGCTTATACATAAGGTGGTCTTAAATGTTTAATAATGGAGATGTTTTCCTCCCTGTATTTAATAAGTTAATTTAAACCAGAGTATCCTCCATATGGGATCCTTCACCTGTTGAATAAAACAAACTCATCATTGTTCTTTGCTCCTATAGGACAAATTTTGTACCCTGACCATATCATAAATAAAGCCCTTTATGAGCCAGAATCTAAATGTCCATCTGCTTGCTTTACTTTTCTACCTGTGTTCCACTCATCCCAAAGTCCTCTGGATATTTTGAAAAACTTGTGGCTTACTGGCTGTAAACTCTCTCATGCCTGTAGTACTTAGCATATCACGTGCTTTCTTCCTGAAAGCTCTAGAAAGCACCTATCCATACTTCAAGGATGAGTACAACTTTTATCTCCTCTCTAAAGTTCTATTTAACCTTATCCTCTTGGGGATATGCTTTGGGAATATTTAAATCTACATTCCTATTCATGACTCCAAGAGATGTCACCTACATCCTAATCTATGGGAATTATACTCCTTGGAGTATACAATAAATGCACCCTCTGTATTTACTCCTTCTCTTGTCATTGTAAGAGAATTTACCATTTTCCTGTCTCATGTTTAACCATGGTGAACTTTTTTAGAGTAATATTCTTGACTATGTTACCAATTCTTGCTTCCATCTCCTAGTTGATTATAAATTTGAGGGTAGAACCCAATGGTTAATTATGTCTTCTTGAGCTTCAAGAATAATCTAAAACTCATTTATTTACTTATTCACTAATACAAACATTTATTTGTTTTAAGGAATAAAACCTCATGAGTAAGATTCAAGGCAGAATAAAATGTGGCACTTTTCATAATAAAAATGTTTCATTTTTGCCTGTCATAAACGTGTAAACCTTTTTAGTTCAATTTAGTCTGCAATGATCCAATTCTGTTGCTTTTCTCACTTAAATGTCATCTATCATTTAAAGCAATAAGCAAAGATTTAAATGGAGCAAAGTGAATCTAAGTCTTGTGATCAACTTTTGGAGAATATTTCTAGTTCATTGGAAATTATGCACCTATTAAAAAGTAACAGAGTCCCTTTTTAATTCAGAAAACAAGTTTCTTGTTTCTGCTTATTTGAAAATCCAATTTAATAACACATTTTCTTCTGTTGGGTTTTGAATATTAAAGAGTTAAATAGGACAAATACTTCCCCTACAGAATTTGTCTGAGTTTATCATTTCCAGCTGGCTGGAGGACAATGTTAATGAAGTCAAAATCACAGGTTTGATGTGAATATTCACCTGAAACTTTGCTTTGGTATGTGGCTTCAATTCCACTTTTCACCCTGAAGAGGGGACTCATGACTAGAAACCAATGTCTCAACAAACACTTAAGAGTGAAAAGAACATATGGGTAAAAAGATAGATAAGATAGATCGAAACTCCAATGCATGGCCTACAAAGCTCTCACTGAGCTGGTCTCTGCCTACTTTTGTGACCATACTTCAATTTTTTATCTTCTCTCTCCCTCGCCTCATACATTCTAGACACACTGGCCATCGTTCCTTGGACACATCAACTCTTTTCCATTATATCTTGTATTTTTTATTTACTTAGCTTTAACTTCTCTTTCCTTAGATTTGATTTCCTCATGCCAAGTTTCTTATCATTCCAAGCTAAATTCAATGACACCTCCTGGAGGAGATGTCCTTTTGAAAGCCGTATCTACATTAGCTATTTTATTTCTCACTGAACTCTCTATTGTATCACTGTACTCCATGGTCTTCATTAAGACTTGTTATTTAAAATTATCTTGTTTGTTTATTTGTTTATTTTGTGACTCATTCAATGAAAAGTTAAACTCTCTGGTAGCAAAGATTCTGATTTATTTACTCATCTGCTATATAGCCAGTATTCACATTAATGATTTGTTATGGTTTTTATATGAAGTGTTTGGAATGTTTAAAGTGAAATGCTTAGATTATGAGAGCAGCAATCAATCTTATCAGTGGATTAATTCAATCTCATCAGAGGATTAATAATTTGAATGGTCTACTGGATAGTAACTGGGGCATGGCTGTAGGAAGTAGGTCCCTTGGGGATTATATTTTCCTCCTGGTTCCTCTCTCTCTGTCTCTCTCTCTCTATCTCCTCTCTCTTTCTTCCTTGAGTTGAGAAGCTTTCCTCTACCACAAAATACTTTTGCCACAATACTCTGTCTTACCTCATGGCCAACCATGAACTGAACCTTTGAAACCATAAGCGCAAAGACGACATTTCCTCCTCTAAGTTGTTTTTCTCAGGTATTTTGGTTATAGTGCCAAAAAGCTGACTAACCCATGGTTAAAACCTAATAGCCTGCAGTAAATATTTGTTGAATAAATGAATACTGGTTTGCTGCCGGAATATTATGAATCATAAGTGACAAATATTTCCCCTGTATGTTAGCTTGACACATTGCTTAATTAATAGTTTCATTTGGATTTTGAACTATTTAATTAAACATTGGAAACTCCAGGTTCAATTCTTTGAATAGAAAAGATGAAAACAATAAATTATTTTTTGAGAAGGTACATGGTCCAAAATAAGCTAAATGTAGCTCATGAAACATTCCATGAGAAATGTCAGCTGAAGAAAGTGTAATTGGAAGTCAGTAATAACAAATATTGTTATTGAATTATAAAAGACAAGCAGAAGATACGGGATGAGAAAAAATAGAAAAAGCTTAAAAAAAGATGTGAGGCTGAGTTAAGTGAGATTAAATTAGAAAAAGGATTACTTATTTTGAAGATTATGTATATTTATCAGCTTTGAATGGTGCAGAAAAAAGGCTGTGGTTATTTCTCCTTGCAGAGGTACATGAAAAACAGAAAACAGTGTTACCACCACCAAGAACCCACTGCCTTTGGTGGTGTTTACTTCCTCTGACTCCTTTTGCTGTGTTTATCCAAAACATGTATTGTCTTATTTTCATGATCTCTTCTGTGGCTTTTAACTCCAATATCACCCCAAGAGCAGAAACTATACCTTGTACTTACCCTTTGTATTAACTTTTCAGTTACTTCAATGTCAGTCCCTGGTAGGTGCTCCAGCCATCTTCCTTATCAGAAAAATATAATAATGTTCTGTGTTGGTGCAGGCACAGACTTGGAATCAGATGGAGAAAAAAGGTTGCGATTATTTCTTATTCCACTCCTGGCTCTGTCCCATTCAACACTGAAACTCCTTTAAACTTTTTTCTTTTTGCATCAGCTTTCATATATAAGTTTGGACTATTTGGTAGCTATGAAATCCTCTTTTTTTTTTTTTTATCAACCTCAGTGACACTGTAAGCAGAACTTCTCATCTAAAACAGAAATTGGCTGAGCTTGACTGCAAAACCTCCTAATATGCTAAGGAACATTTTAAAATAGAAGGTCTTCAGATTCTCCAAAATCTTGTAGTAAGAATTCTGCGTGTAGCAAGACTTCAACTGTGAAACTTTTCCCATTATCTGGAAATTGCAGCTAAGGCATTGTTCAGCACAGGATTAACCTTGTTCAACTGAAGAGTTGGCCTTTGGCTTCAGTTACATGGAGGTGACTTCTAAATTCCTGAATATTCTGACTATTAAGAGTCATAGGGATTCCCCTCTCCTCTCACGACCTGGGGCCATGGGCCATGTTAGATAGTCTGTGTGAACAATGCAATTTATGTTTGAAACTTTGACCTGCAGGATATCAGCTTGACCTCTGGAGGGGTTGAAAATGAAGGTTAGTTATGGCTTCATGACCACCCCCTGTTAAAGAGTTCAGATGAACTTCCCTGGTTAGTAATACTCTGTGCCTATTACCACACATCACTGATGGGAGAGTAAGTACCATTTACATGGCTCTGTAGGAGAGGACAATGGGAAACTCATATCTGGATCCCTCCTGGATCCTGCCCTCTGAGCCTTTTCCCGTTATTAATTAGAATCTTTATCATCTTGCAGTAATAAACCATAACTATGAATACAACAGCTTTGCTGGGTTTTCTGAGTACTTCTAGGGAACTATTGAGCCTGAGTGTGGTTTTAGGGACTTCCCATACTATGGGCACAAAACCCCAAGAAAAAAGCACAAACACTACCCTGCTGAACCACCAGACACTTCTGCTGTAGGCCTTCCTGAGAGTGAAATGTATGTCCAGGACTGTTAACCACCACCTTGCTCCCCTTCTCTAGTCTTCCTAAGGAGAAGTCTGAGAATTAGGTAGTGAGGGGTGTGTGGAAGTGAGGAGACATTAGCTTTGTACAGAGCACAAAGCTGTGGTGAGAGACCTCCCTACTCTCTGAAGCAAGAAAAGAGGGTTCCAAGGGAATCAATCATAAAGGTGATGGTGTCGCCAGGTGCAAGTATTGGCAACTACCTCTAACAAAATGCTGCCACATGGATGGTCTACAGCCTATTCAGTGCTACCTTGGTCTTGGCAGGGTGGGTGAGAAGGCTCTTGACAGAGCCTGACATGAGACTCCTTTAGTCTGGGGATACATATAGTCATAGAGATTGATGCTGATATCTACTGCTCACTTAAATAGCTCAGGAGGAAAGATCTGTGCTGAGAGCTCATAGACCAGACTTAAAAAGATGGTGGTGTACTTTGCCCGATCCTTATGACTCTCCAAGGGTTGAGCAGAGGATTCCAGCAGTTCCAGGGAATCCATGTGAAAGAGCAGAGGTTAAGGACATGGCCTGATTCATGGGGCATTCTGGATGGCTGCTCAAGGAAGTAGTGGTATTCTTAACCCTAGAGAAGACCTGTGGGTATGTACCTTTGGCAGGACTGAAGGAAGATATAATTTCCTTTCTTTGAAAATATCCTCAAAGAAGAAGAAAGCTGGAGTGACACTAAATATCACCCATACAGAGACTACCACTTTGGGCTACCAGCAGTAGATGGAAAATATTTACCCAGAAAAAAGCTAGAAGCAATCTCTAGCCTTGTATATCATCTACATGAGATCACCCTGTTTCTCCTATTTCCCCTTATGCTGTCTTTTTAACAATAGTGAGACATGGCTTAAGGGAAAGAAGAAAAGCATGCCATGAGCAATTATATTGGTCAGCTTTCTATTATAATAACAAAACATGAATACATGCTATTTATAAAGAAAAGAGGTTTATTTAGATCTTAGTTTTGGTTCAAGAGCACGGCACCTGCATTGGCTGAGTTCTGGTGAGTGCCCCATGGTAAGAAGCAGATGGTAGGAGTACATGGTGGGGTGGTTGGTCATATTTTGAGCCAGGAAAGAGAGAGAACTGGATGGGGCCACGCTTGCTCCATTCATAACAACCTCTTGTGACAACTCAAGTGATTGTAGGAGAACTACTGTCTGAGAGCATACCTGCAGTGATCTAAGGACCTCCTACTAGGCCCCATCTCTTAAAGTTTCCATAGCACCCTCCAATAGTGCCATCCTGGAGGTCAAGACTTAAATCATGTGAACCTCTGAGGGGACACAATTAAAACATATCCAAACTATGGCAGCTACCATATTGTCTTCCCACATCACGTTTTCCTGTCTTACGCCTACTCTATACTGAAGAATAGGAAGAACTTTACAAATTACAGATTAAACTTTTCAGCAAAACTGGAAAAGTTCAATAACTGAATATATTTGGAAGTATATAGAATCTAAGCTGTCATTAAAAAAAGGGAAACCAGTACAGAATCAGTGAAATTTGTGATTTAAATAAAATTTATATTTAGATACCCCAAGTTGGAGAGTTTTAAATAAATCTCAAATATTTAGCCTTCTGTCCTTTCCTTCCCCTTCTTCCTCCCTGCTTTTCTTACTCTATCTTTTTTATGCCTATCTATCTATCTATCTATCTATCTATCTATCTATCTATCCATCCATCCATCCATCTATCCATCTATCTACTATCTATCATCGGTCATCTAAATATTTGTTTTACAGATCCCTGCATCTGAATACTGACAGGCAGTCATGGCAAAGCACATTTTATACAAGAATTTGAATTTCTGCCAATGATTGAATGACAAAACTTCTTTTTATTCCTTTTTTATTCTGTATACATTTATCAAAGGAAAATGAACAAGTGACTATACACTATTCTCATTATACTGCTTTCTAAAAGACATACTTAGTATTCAAGGGCACAAATCGTCCTTTGGGTGTGTTGGCCTCAAAGATCTGAAGTCAGGGTAATATTTTCAGTGATTCTTCAGTAATGGTGTTCAGTGGGAAAGTTAGGAAAGTGTATCTTCTCACTGAGATAGCCAGATCAGATGGCTGGGGCCATGGTAAAGAACTTTGCTTGTATGAAAATGACATTTGGAAGATGTTGTGTAATGCCATGGTTTACATGTAATTAAGGCCATGAAAGATTGTACAAAGTCAGGCACCTTAAATTTTTATGTCTGTGCACCTTAAATTTTTATATACCATGTAAAGGAGAGCTCAAGTTTTTATATAAGTGCCACACACTAATGAATCAGGTTGGATTGAGATCCTGGATATCTTCATCTCTGAAATAACATTTGTCAGATGGAAACTATTTAGCCTTTAAGGTCTCATTTTCCTCTCTCTCTCTTTTAAATGTTAGGATTAGGTCAGATGATGTGTCAGACTTTTCAAATTCTAAAGTCTATGATTCTTCGAAACAGGTATGTATGGGAGCAGCAGGGGTGTCTTGCTTCTGGACCAGCCCCATTATGAGCCTGTTATATCAACAAGACACCAGCTTGGCTGCAGCAGAGTCCAAAAGATGCTCGGGTTGGGTGGTTTCCTTGTAGATTTTGGTCACCAATTCTCAAACGAGAAATCACAGAGAAACCATCTCATCATCTTCACAGCTGGAGGGAATTATTGTACTACCTAAATTAGGCCAAGGACTGAGCCACAGTGGGGACTGAACTGCCTCTTTAAAGCTGCAGTCTCCAAGTCAGGGTAAAGGGCACTATCAGAGGAAACCCGCATCAAGGCTAATGAGGACCTTACTGAAAGCAGCCATGGGAATACTTTAGAAAAACTACCTTCCTGCGAGTGCCCGATTTTAAACTCTGCCATTCTCCAGCAAAATACTTTACTTGTGCCTCCTACCTGCTGCCAACCCACTAACTTAATTCAGAGGGAAGAAGAATTGGTGCTGGCTGTGCCGTCCCACCCTCCTTTCCCCTTTCACCTTCAGGGCAGCATGGCGACAATCAACTGCAGACCCATGTTTTCATTAGAAAGAACTGGATGCCTGTAGCCATTTCCTCAGAGTTATAGGTGTGCTCTGACCAGCTTCTTGCTGACCACTCTTTCTGTGTACGTGGAATTTTTGTTTGTTTTTTTCAGTGATTCCACACTGGACTGCAGGCTCCATGAGGGTAAGGATCATCTGTGTTTTTGTATCTTTCCCACCATATTTATTCAGCATCTAACACAGCCCCAACACATCACTGAAATCCAATGAATGATTGTTGAATCAATAATCATTGTTCTCTACATTCTTAGAAAGTTTTTTTCTTTCTTTCTTTCTTTCTTTCTTTCTTTCTTTCTTTCTTTCTTTCTTTCTTTCTTTCTTTCTTCTTTCTCTCTCTCTTTCTTTCTTTCTTTCTTCTTTCTCTCTCTTTCTTTTCTTTCTTTCTTTCTTTCTTTCCTCCTCTCCCCTCCCCCTCCCCCTCCCCTCACCCTCCTCCTCCTCCTCCTGCTCCTCCTCCTCCTCCTCTAGCCTAGAAAGTCTTTCAAATGCCATTCTTGATGAACAGACCATATTCTAAACCAAGGTATAGCAAGAAGTTTCTGTCAAATGATAATTAACATGATCTCTGTTGTAACTACTCAAATCTTTTATTTAAACATAAACACACTGATAAGACAAAATGTGAATGAATGAATGTGCCTGTATTCTAATAAAACTTTATTTACAAAAATAAGTGGCAGGCTAGATTTAACCCATGAGCTTATGGTTACAATCTCCTCTTCTAGGGTATAAGATAGGCCATAATTTTAGAAAAGTATCTGAGTGGAAAGTATGGAAGATGCATGTGGATATACTCTCTCATTTCATTATAGTTCTGAGGAAATATCTGGGTCTCATGTAAGGCCTCTCTTAACCAGAGACATGAGACTTCCATATTATTATCAAGAGGTCAATAAATAATTAACCAGTCAGCCATATACTGATTTCTTATATGCTCAGTGCCCACTTTGGAAAAAACATTCTCTATTGAAGTGCTGAGAAATAAATTATGTCTGATGAAAATTTTCATTTCCATTGTGAAAAAAGCAACATTTTTTCCCATAAACTCACAAGAAATTGAGTTCTTAGGATTCTGTCAAACATGTTTTACAACTGTGAAGTTCAGTTCATAAAATCTCTTCTCTAAAACCTATTTTTTCCCCTGCCAAAAAGAGGCATGAAAAAAATATAAATGAGTCAGATATCATAATATTTCCTAAGTCTGAAATAAAAAATATACCAAAGATAGTGGGATTTTAATCTCATTTGAATTTTCCAGATTTACCTTAACTTGACATCTTAGCAATTTTAAATTTCCATGCAGAAGGTAATGCTATAGCATGACAAGTTATATGATAAAGACAGGGCTAAATAAAAAACTAAAAAGAAACCAAAGGAATCCTGGTCCTGTTTTAAATGATGCTTTCTTCACTTCCTGGTTTAAAAAGAAAAAAAAATTTTTTTGGTGGTACTAGGGAATCAAGCCCAGGGCCCTGTGCATGGTAGGCAAGAGCTCTACCAAGTATAACTGGCAGTTCCACCCTCAGCCAATTTTTTTTTTTGGAGTAGTTTTAAGTTTATATTATAATTGAACAGAAAATGGAGAGATTTCTCATATACCTCTTGTCTCTACACATGCACAGCCTCCTACGTTATCAACATCCCATGCAAGAATGGTGCATTTGTTAACAATTGATCAACTTACATTGGCACATCATTAGCACTCTAAGCCCATAGTTTACTTTAGGGTCAATTCTTGGTGTTATAAATTCTGGGGATTTGGACAGATATTTAGTGACAAATATCAACCACTATGGTATCTTACAGAGTTGTTTCTCTGCCATAAATATGTCTTGTACTTTTATTTCGCTTCCTTTTTGCTGCCTTTGGAGAGGGAAAAGGGATAGATCAGAGAAAGATATTAGCGTTTTTACATATCTTCACTGCTCCATGTCATCAGATAGAATTAGCAGCAGTCTCAACTTCCTTTGTAAAGAAGGAATTATATCTATAAAATAATTAAGAAATGGAGATGTTATTTTATTTAAAATCATCTTCATTTCTTGACTTTTACTGACAAATTTCCATGAAGTTTCCTTAATGAGTACTCAGAATATGATAAAAAATAATTACTGAGTAGCTGCCATGTGAATAGAATCATGACACCATTAGCTTCTTCTCTTTGCAAGTTACAGCCTGGAAACTTTAGCATAATAGTACTTTTTATTTGGAGGCAAGTATATATCCTTTTGAGAAACTGGGTAATGTATATAAATTGCTCCCTCGAAAGTAAATGTACACATCGTGGAAGCAAAGATTTGTAATTGTAAGCTATATATAGGTAATAAGAGAGGTATAGCTCATAGAGGTATAGCTATATATAGATAATAGGAAACAAAGTATTTAATGGCAAGATATTGGCAGGCTTATGGAGGTCATCAGTGACTGAGCTTGGGGGATCCTGCAGAGCCAGGAAGGATGTCAGAGGCCTGGCAATGGCTTTGGCGTTAAGCTCTCCTGCCAGGATTACCACCCTTGTTTTATTACTTCTGCTACTACCACTGTAATTAATAATTTCCAGTTCTCTTCATTCCTTTCATCACTGAATCAATATTTAAGTCCCAGGAGGAAGCATCCAACTGGCTAACATTAGGCCATTTACCCTTGTTTAGATACTGCCAGGCACAACAGAGAAGATAAAATCTAGAATTACCCATCTATGCAGATTGCATATAATGAGGAGCTGGGTGACTTCTACAAAAAGTATCAAGTTAGTAGAAGAGGGATGATGTAGAGTTGCCAAATAATAAATAACAAATGTCCCTTGCTTTCATATATATACAAATAGAATTTTGGAAACTATCAACAGAAAACTACTAGTATGATTTTTTTTTTTTTGGTCCAGTGATTTGAACCCAGCAGGTACTTTACCTGTTAGCTACATTTCCAGCCCACCATTTATGTATGTATGTATGTATGTATGTATGTATGTTTTAAAAACTTGAAATGATTTTGCTAAGTTGTGAAGCCTGGTCTAGAACTTGTGATTCTCCTGTCTCTGGTATTATAGGCGTGCACCGCCACACCTGGCAATATGAATCCATTAAAGGTCCATTTTTTTCCTTCATTAATACCCAAATTTAATTTAGCCAAACTGTTAAAATCTATAAAAGAGAGTCATTGGGACTCAAAATCAAGTCAGATACAATTCTTATCTCTAAGGGATTTCTGGCCCAGTAGAGACAAGAGAAAATTTATATAAAGTACTCTTATAAAGATGGCAGTACTTGTTAAACTCATGAATAACTTATAATGGGAGTGCCTAAGAAAAACATAGCTATTTCAAGTGGGGTGTTCAATGTAGGCTTCATAGAGGAGGGATTTAGAGATTGACCTTTGAAGGAAGCCAACATTTTAACACGTAGAAATGGAGCCAAAGTACATGGTGGTCACAAACTAGGAAAAATTTGTGAAAAAAGGTTTAACACCATTGCAGTATATCATATAATCAGTTAGTTGCTTAAAAATATAGATAGTGAGCAGGGGTGGGCCTTAGAGATGTGAGAGTTAGGGTGAGAGTGAATCTTAGGGACTTCCTGGCAGGCAACAAATAACCCTTCATATTGTGAGTGATTGAAAGTAGGGTGAGGTCAGTAGGAGTGTGGGATCAGAAACCTGACCAGCAATGTGTTGAAGATAATTTATTTATTCTGGCATATTGTATATCACAGAATTTGAAGGTAGGAAGTATTTAAAGAGAATGCAGAAAAACATGTTTTAGTCAGTCTTGTTGCTGCTGTGACCAAAAGACTAGACAAGAGAAATTTAGGAGGAAGAAAAATTTATCTTGGGGCTCACGGTTTCAGAGGTCTCAATCTATAGACATCCAGCTCTATTGCTTTTGGCCTAAGATGAGGCAGAATAGCATGGTGACAGGTCATGGCAAAGGAATACAGCTCAGAGCATTACTTCTGCTTCTTACTTCTTCTGTACCAGGAAGCAGAGAGAAAGACTATGTCACCCACAAGGACAAAATATATACCCTAAGGGCCCACCCCCAATGTCTCACCTCCTCCAGTCATTTATTATGTGCCTTTAGTTACCAGTCAATTAATCCCTATGAAGGGATTAGTTCACTGATTAGGTATAGGTTCTTATAACCCAATCATTTCATATCTAAGCTTTCTTGCATTGTCTCACACTTAAGCTTTTGGGGTACATCTCATATCTAAACCACAACAACCTCCATGTAAGAATTACCAGGAACTAAGCCAAGCCACTGTGACCAAAAAGAAATTAGATGTGAGAACTAGTGCAAAGAAAGTTGGCTACATTAAATTATGGGGAAAGATGTGTTCTAGGTGGATTGCAGATTTGGAATCAATGTAAATGACTGATTCAAGCTGTATTTAATGAACTTGAATTCCTGAGGCAAGTTTTCTGAGGTCAGTTGTAGAGTGCTTGGATTTGATGTGCTATAAAGACTTTAAAATATTCATGTCTAGTAGGTTGTTGAGAATGTACATCTGGAGGTAGAGGTAGCAATAGTGCCTGAGACTACAAACATGGTTAAAAGGGCCACGTAGGTGGCATGAATGAGTGAAGCCACAGGCAAACACATAAATGACATATGAAAACTTGAGAAGATATTTTTAAAATTCAAAAAAATAAAAAATATAGTAGTATACTGAATCATGACATTTTGATCAATAATGGATTGCATAGATGACATTCATCTCATAAGATTATATTGGAGTTGAAAAATTCCTACCACCTACTGACATCATTTTGTAAAATATATAATAAATCATTGTGAACTATATTCACCTTACTGTGCAGAAGGTTAGAACTCATTACTCCTATGCAACTACATGTTAGCATCTACTATCTAACCTCCTATTTGAATTTCCATCCAAAGGAACATTTAGGGTTTAGATTGGCCATAATGCCAAACAATAATACCAAGTATGATCCAATTGGATAGGTGAGGTTGGAGGTTTTCTTTGGATGATACAAGCAAGTGCATTTCTTTAATAGTTAAAAAAATCTCCTCAGCTCCATGACTCCACTAAGCCAGCTGCTTTCAAACAGTACATCTAATTCATCAAGCCAATCACTGTATTTCCTGTGATTCAGACAGTCCAAATGGTAATAGCTACCTTGACAATGAGTTTCATTTTTAACTTTTAGCATAAAGATCTCCCTGGTGAATGATGCAATGGTCAGGCTTATGTTATATAATCTAGGAACATGTTGCCTTTTTGAATTAAGCTTGCATAGCACTGACCATTATAGGATCACTGTCTGTAGTCTTGACTACTAATTTTGAATAGTCCAACATGAACATTTTCCTAACATACAAAAACCAGTCATTTCCTGATGTTATTCCTATCACAGGCACTCTGCCCAAAAGTCTTTTGGTCACATCAAAATTCTCTCCGACATGAATAAATATAGCTAACTGGGTGGTATTATTTATATCTGTGCTTTCATCAGCTGCAATAGAATATGCCACAAAAGATTTAACTTTTTCATGCATTGTGTCCTGTAAGATCTTAGCCAAGGCCACAATACATTGAACCACAATATTTGGGGCTCAACATACTTTTGTAATTGATTAGTTCTTGATGCACATAATTTCTGAGGCATTCTGCAGATTTTTAAAATAAGCTCACCACCTGCAAAAGACATTGAAGCCTGAGGAAATTTTCACTATTTAATGCCTAATGGCATTACCCTGTAGTGTTGCTTATTTTATTCACTTTAAAAAGTTGAGAAATTTCAGTTGTTTAAAGTTCATTTATTTTTCATCACTTATCTTTTCTGCATACTAATCATAGTTTTAACATGGTTCATTTTGTAAAGATGTATTGTCATATTCTTCTGATACCTTCTTTGCATAGTAAACACATCATATTGACATTTTCCTCAAAGCATATATTCCCATTAATTTGTTACTCTTTACTCCATTTTAAATAGTGATGTGCATATCAAGAAAAACTGTTTGCTCTAAAACAAAAACAGAGCTGATGCCACGATCCTAAATAGCCACTTCATTATGGCTTTAGTTTCTAGTTTGATAGGGACTGGTGGGGACTGTAACCAGTTCTGGAATTCTCAAATAAAAGAGACTCCAATTATATATAATTTATCTAGCTACTTTTCATTTATTGATTTATTTGTTTGCAATTTGATCAGAGACTGTGCTCTGTGTGATGGCCATTAAAATTTAACAATGCAATATTTGGGGCATTTTTATAAGTGTTCTATATACACTTCAAATAATGTGTGTTCTGTAACTGTGGAATGCAGTTTTCTCCTAAATTCATAAAGCAAGATTAGATTTCTGTGTGCTTACTGACTCTTGTCTGCTTTATCTATATAGGTTTCAGAGTGGTAGGTTAGATTCTCCCACTTCAGTGTGAATTTCTCTACTTCTGTCTAGGGTACAGTCAATGTTTGCTTTGTATCTTCTATTTCTGTGCTATGCTGTTAGGTGCATATCTAAATTAAGAACTGATGAATCGACCATCTTATTACACATATCCTTACTTCTTATTCTTTTTAGTTTTTGGTATTGGGTACTTCTTATTCTTTTTAGTTTTTGGTATTGGGGTTGAATCCAGGGGCATTTAACCACGGAGACACATCCCCAGCTCATTTTTTATTTTGAGACAGAGCCTTGCTAAGTTGCTGAGTCTGGCTTTGAACTTGTGATCCTCCCATTTCAGCCTCCCATGCCTCTGGGATTATAGGTTTGTATCACCATGCCTGACACACCCTTATTTCTTATAATGCTTTCTAACTTGGTACTTTCTTTGTAATTAGTATACCTATGCCAGGTTGTTTTGTTTAGTATTTGACTTGACTTTCAACGTTTCTATGGTTTTGTATATTGGATGTATCCCTTGTCCACTGCATATGATTGGGTAAATAGAAAACCTAATGCATGTGGCTGTCATCAGGAATTCATGCTGCCATTTTGTAAGGGTGAAATTGAGATTTCTTTCTCTCTCATTCTCTCTCTCTTTCCTATTTATTTTTGAAGTAATTTCAGTCACAAAATTGTTGCAGGGAGAGTATGACACCTGAATACCCTTCACTAGCATTTCACCTTTGTTGATACTGGATCAGATTTTCTTTGCCATTCTATCTCTGTCAGTCTGTATTGCTTTTTCTATATTTTCTGTACTACTTGAAAATAAATTTCAGTTATGATGTTCCATTGTCTTTAGATCATTCAGCACATATTCTTCTAAGACAAGGACACTTTCTTATACATCCACAGCACATCCATCAAAATAAAAAAATTAACATTTGTAGAATACAATGACTTGACCCTCAGACTCAGTACAAGATTCTCCACTATTTCAAAATGTCATTTATTATACTAATCAAACAAAGCATCAATTAAACAAACAAAAATTTCTCTCATTCCTTTCTTTCCCTTCCAGTTCAGCAGTCAATCTGGAATAATGCACAGGATTTAGTTGTCAAATTTCCTTAGTCTCTTTCAGTTTCTTCAGTCTAGAATAATTTCTCAACTTTTCCTTGTCTTTCACATCTTGATATTTTTAAAGTGTAGAGGACAGTGAATTTCATTATATATTTGTCAAATATTTCTTCATGATCCAATTCAGTCTTTGTAATTTTGACACAAATATCATAGGCTTGATACTTTATTCAATATAAGGTTACTGTTGATGGTAACTTTTATCACTTTTAAAATGATGTCTGTTGGATTTCTTTACTGTAAGTTCCAGTAAAATGATTTTTTCTATTAATTATTAAATACCTAATTAAAACATATTTCCCAGCTACTTTGAGATTATGTAAATATACTATGTCTCATTAAATTTTCACCTACTGGTTTTAGCAGCTGTTGATAAATCTTTTACTTATTTAATGTATAATAATTTTTTACTATTTATTATTTATCTGAAGGATGAAGAGGAGGGTAAAAATTGGACAATTAGTATCCAAATGAACTCATTTTTCTCTTTAAACAATGCATGAGTCAGTAGCTTGCTGTTATCCTCTAAGCTATGTCTATAGCTGTGGGCTACCATCTTTGGGAATCCCTTTGGGAGGGGTGGGTATTTCTTAACTTCGACCTATCTTGGAACTGCTCAATCAGAATCCCTGGAGATTGGGGAATGAGATCCTTCATTTTTAACAGATTCTCAAATATGGAGACCTTCTCTAAGGAGAGAGTCCAGTGACCTTTGGTTTAAGGATTTGTCTAAGGCTTGCCAGTTGTGAACAAAGGCTTTGGGAGTTGCACTTAATGTAATGTTATAAATATTACATCAGACACACCATTGAGACAGAGTGGTTTTATTCAATTTAGAATGCTCACATTCTTTCTCAAAATAGATGAATGTGTAGCAAACCATTTCAGAAGAAGGCTGTTCTTCTCTACATAATCCAACAAGTGAAGTAGAAAGGGGAAAGAAAAAATACTTTCTCTGTAGTCCTAAGGTCTAATCTTTCTATTTTGTTTAGTCAATATCAAAGCACATATCGTTTCAGTTCTATTTAGTTTATTCCAAGCCAACCATCTTTAGCTTCTTATTTTTTCTGCTTTCCAGCAGCAAACACACTATTATCCATTCACTTGCTAGGTTCTTTGTGTCTTGAAAGCCTGTGCTGCTGTGAATCATGAAAGAAAATTCTGTCTTTTTAGATAACACCTTTTTAGTGCTGCTTTAACTTGGAAAATTTATCGGAACCACGGTCCCAGACCTGTTACTTCTGGCTACTTTTATTATAGTCGCTGGTATGAATTGGCATCCCATGAACTTTTCACAATTATAGTCCTATTTCACATCTCCCCCAAGTGCCATAACTTTGCCCAAGTGGATTTATTAAGTGCTCTTTAATCAGCTCAAACCTAAATCTTGTGAGTAAAATGTAGTCTGGGTTCCCTCAGTTAATATTAATGCTTTTCCCCATCCAGGTTTTTCTATAATTCAACCATAGGGTATTTCATTGCAAGGAAATTGCCTACCAAAAAATGGTTACTCACAGTTTTTCCTAGCTTTAAGTAAATTGGTATTTTCTGAGATCCTATTTATTTAATATAACAGATACAGAATTATTTTTTCATTTGAAGATTATTTTTCATGATTGTGACTAGAAATATTGTCATCTTAAATCAACATATAAAGGGGGGCAATGTGAAAATCTCCCTGAAATACAAAGCTACGAATTTCGGACACAGAAA
>CM053411.1:22561824-22607610 GCA_028644305.1 Xerus rutilus | reverse complement strand
TTTACTATTCTGTTGATCCTTTTAATAGATCTTGGGGTGGGTAAACTAAATACCCATATCCATATTTATGTTACTAGGTAGTTCTCTAAGGATTTTCTTGGGAGAAATATCATATGAATTATTTCTACAGAGGTCAAAGGCTGAAAATTGTCCACTAGTTCAAGAAGTCTCAAGCCTGTACTTATCACATTAAGAAGCACATTTGGCAACTTAGAAATAAGAGCTAAAAGAGAACTCTGAGATCAGGCAAAGATTTATATTAACAAATGGAATTCCAGCTCAGTTCAACTTAAAATATCGACTTATTCTCTGCTTTTGTTCTACCCCATAAAACTTCCTTTTTTTTTCTTCTAGGCTTGAACTTAAATTCATTGCAAGTTAAGGTACATCCATATACAGAAGCTACTATGGATTGTGAAAAAGAGAACACAAATCAGAATTGGAAAAACTTGATTTTATCTTCTTATTCTGTCTGTCCTAACTACAAGTCCTAGAGCACATTACTTTATCGGCATCAAGTTCAGTGCCATTAGCTATAAAATGGCTTGATAATCATTTTGCTCATAAGATGGTCATAAATATTAAAAGATAAAATAAAAAGAAAGATATTTTGTAAATGTTAAACATATTAATATTAGCTTGTGTATGAGTGCTTCATAAATTAAGATGGTTGGTGACGGCAGTCATCACAGTTAAGATTTAAAATTGATCGACAGGAAGAATATAATATCTACTTACCTATTTCTGTGAGGACCACTGGTCTACATAACTTATGAAGACACTTGCAGTTTTCAAATTCTTATGTTCTATAAACTAAAGAAATTTTAAAGCTAACATAAATTGTTTGGGTTAATTTCTAGACATACTGCGGTTCTGAGACTTGAACTAGACTGTCAGAGGTTGGATTCCTTGGGAAACAGACTCAGAGGAGAGATGTGTGCACAAGGTGTTCACTAAACTCCTGGCAATAGTATCTTGGGAGGTAAGGGGAAGCAGCAGAGCAGGGGGAGAAGGTTTTGTCTTCTATAGCTGAACTCTCTAGCATCTGTCATTTATATCAGCTTAGATTCTATAAATTAACCTTTCTGGGACTTAGTTTCTGCACCTAAAGTATACAGTTACCACAGTCCTGTTATGAGGATTAAATGAGCTACTATTCATGCTATAGATAATGCAGATTATAAATGCAAACACATCATGGTTGTCTCTTAAGGGAATGAAAGCCTTAGGATGTGACTGGTTATAGGACATGAGGCATTAGGATGCCTGGATATGATATATTCCAAGGTGGTTGCTAGGTTAGAATGGTAAAATAAGGCTCCTCTTTGCTTAGGTTTGAACAATTTCAAAGGACACATTTTAGAAACTAGACTGGATTAAGAATTTGAATTTTGTTGTAGATAAAACAGTGCCTCCTCCAAGACTGAGGTGTTGCCCTGGTAGCAGTGTTAACAGATGGGATCTTCAAGGTGATTAGGCTTTGAGGCTCCTCCCTCTTAAATGGGATTAAGGTCATTATAAAAAAAGCTTCAGGGTCCTTTTGCCTTTCTGCTTTGCCACCACACTAAGACACAGTATTCTAGGATCCAGTAACAAGGCACCCTCCTGGAAGCAGAGGGCAGCCCTCACCTTGATTCTGGACTTTGCAACAACCAGGACTGTAAGAAATAAATTTCTGTTTTTAATAAATTACTCAATCTGTGGTATTATGTTACAGAAGCATAATAGATGGAAGATAAGCTTAAAACAACCCCACTGTATGGATTGTCAACCGATTATTATCTTGATATTTCTATTTATGCCTTTTGATCAGCAATTTAATGAGATGAGAAAGATGAAAAATTTATGGGGCAAGGTGGGCATTATTTGGATTGCTCCAGCTTAGTCTCTGATTTAAGTAAACCTTCTGGATTCTTTAAAGAAAGATGAACCAACATCATAGATTAATACCTAAATGAAGACCTTCAGTCAGTTCAAAGAATTCAATGCCTACCAAGTCTTTCTGTGTGCTGTTTGGATTTGATCTGTGTTCTTGTCAGGATTCTCTGCCCCAATTTTGTTTTTCTCCTGATCTTAGTCATCCTCTCTCAACTGAGAGTAACTGAAGCAATCCTTGGCGGTTTTCTTGGATCTTTGACCTTGGTTTGAAGACTACCTCATGGATACGGGCTGTGTAGATACCTTATGAATTAATAAGCAGGCAAGGTTGGATACCAAAAAGATAATTATCTTGTGTTGAATTAGTTAAGTATTTTTCTGGAAGAAATCTTTTTGAATGGTATAATGGTCATTAAGGAGTTCTCTTAACTCATCTGGAGGAACTTTTAATTCCATTGTAATGTATTTATAGGCTATAGTTCTTCTTTGAGGCACAGAGGCCAAAGTCAGATGTATACCTCCATGTTTGTAATAGATGGTCACATTCCTCCAGCACTGGCCAGCTGTTGGCATCTAAAAACACCAAAGTTTTCTATTTTTGGAGGGGCCAAAGAAAGCCTTGTGCTATAATGTTATTGAATAGCATAGAGAAAAGGGGACAAAAATACTCTTCCATTAATAACCTCGGTTAAAATCTGTTCATATTTTTTTTATCAGGAAACTGCCTTAGAGCAGCTTTTGAAAATAGAGAAAGAACACAGATAAGAGAAAAATAAAATGCTGCCTAAGAATCCCTTTTTAAAAAATAATAATTCTCAAATTTTGTTAAAAATACTGTATGCCATTATGAAAAGAATATTGCATTAAGAATTCAGAGGCATGAATTCTAATAGAATCTGGTGCTCTGTAACTTTGCCAAAATTAGTTATTCTTTCTAGGTCTATACTTGTGTTAAAATTCAAGACTCTGGACTTAATTAGGACTTGAGAAAATGTAGAAAGAAAGCTGCTGTAGATAATGGATAAATGAGTGAGTGTGGTTGTGTTCCAATAAAATTTCATTTACAAAACCCCACATCTGACTGGATTTGGCGTAGTAGTCCATAGTATGCTGACCCATGCACTAGTTAATAGTTTCCAAACTTGAGTGATTATTGGAATTCTTGAATGTATTGTATGTATTGAGTGCAGTCACAAACAAATCTTAGTTGCATACAGCAATAAGCATTACTTGTCACTGGTATGTGATTCAACTAAGGGGGCCCTGCTGGGTCCCACAGAATAGGGTGTGGCTCACTTGTCTGCAGCTCAGCTAGGGTTATTGCTCTGAGTGTATGTGCAGTCAGTTGGGACTCCCGGGATGATTCTCTTCCATACGTATTCATTTCATGACTACTCTGAAGCTATCTTAGACATTCCTTCTGTATTAATGGTAGATATACAGAGTGTGAACAGAAGTATGTGTGACTTCTTAATGGTGTAGGTTTGAAATTGCACAATGACAATGTCACATTTGCCCACATATGGTGGTCCAAAGCAAGCCACAGAGTCAGAGTGAAGTATATTTGACCTGCAATGAGATCATGACAAGAATGTGGATACAAGGCCATTTACTGTATCAAACTGGGGAATTTTTGTTTTAATCATACTTCATTGCCAATGTTTGGTCTCAGCAGGATGGTGGTACTGACTTCAGAAATATGAAGGTGCTAGACCATCTTGATGATAAGTCAGCACAGACCACTTGACTGGATGCTTTCTAAGGCTACTTGAAACTCCATGTCACTTGACTCTCTGAAATGAAGAGCATTTTAATTTTTATTTATTTATTTTTTTTGTGTGTGTATGTTCTTTGTTCTCAGACAGTTTTTTCTGATTTGATAGTCAGCCTCCACAATGGCTCTGTTCTTCAGAGCCACAAAGCATGCCGACTATGGCCTTGATGGAAACTCTGCTGTTTGCTCCCACACAGAGTTCTGACCTGTTTCATCATCGCTCACTCCTCCACCTTTTCCATAGGCCTCCCCCGGTGGGGCCAACTTATTCAGGTACTTGTAGAGGGAAGTTGATGATAACTATCAGTCGGCACAGCTGGACTAACACCAACTCATTTCACACTACAGGTACGACTGGTAATCAAATGGTACTATATGCTTTATTAATTTGCAATCACCCCTCCCCCTCCTTTTTCTTTCACTCACAGGTCACTTAAAAATACCTTGATTGTGCAACAGTGGGGAATAATCCTTCTCTAAAGTATGTGGCTCTTTCATTATGCAACTGCTAAACTCAGCATCTTGGGGGCATTTCTCATAAATGTTTAATGCTGCACTTTAAAATGCATATTTGAGGTGATTTTTCTTTTCTCATTTGAAAGAAGCTTTTAATTGTGGCATAATGGCTGGTCCTGTCACCATCAATATCCCTGGGTCAATAGTATATTAATGGGTAGCAATGTTAGGTCTCTGTTAAGTCCACAACTGTGGGTGGGAGAAACATGGATGCCTGGATAAGCTCTTTCATGAACGCTGATGTCAGCATGTGATTGCTACTAGAGAGGAATTCTGTTTATCATTTGTCTTGTTAAAGTAATATGAACTTCTCTTAAATTCCATACATTTAAATTGCCAGGATATTATTAATACAACACCAGGTTTTGTTGGTTGGTTTAAGCCCAAATGGAGACTCATGCAAACATATCTGGTGGGTGGAAAGCATATATGCTGTGGAACCCAGAAGTGGTTCTTAAACCACTTCTGGGTTATATTTAGATAGGTATTTTCTTTCACTTATTATGAAACTTCTTGCAGAACATATCTTATGATTTCTAACATCACCCCCCTAGAGTAATTATACATCATTCACTAGAGATGGCTAGACTGGGGATGTGTGTTATGTGAAAACATTTGTGTGTATGTGTGCATGCACAACAAGTAAAAATTTGTTTATATTATTTTCAGTATTTATGTTGGTTGATTTCTGAATGGTTCCAATTTGGGGATATGGAATCAACAAAACCAAAACTATCAGGAATCAATTAAAAGAACCAAGTAATGGAGGACTATGATCTTGTAGGTTTTGGAAAATTAGTATCTTTTGGAAATAGCTAGATAATAAATATTTTTGCTTTTATGGGTCATATAGTCTCTATTGCAACTATTCAACTCTGATAGTATTAAAAAAGCAGCTGTATATTTCAATGTCATGTTCTTTTCTATATTCCAATATCACTTTATTTTCAAAAAGGGGCAGCAACATACCAATTAAAAGAGAGACATATATTTTCACATGTCTACACAGAAAAATTATGTTATATTTATTCTACCATCTTTCCTCTTCTATCATTCTTTTTGTGAATCCCACCATTGTGCCCATCCACAAGAATGGGATCCTAATTAGAATAAGATATATTCTATGCTTTTATAATTTTATCAAAATGGATTCTACTATCATGTATAACTAAGAGAAACCAATGAAATTGAATTAAATTTTAAAAAGAGAATACTAAAGTCATCTATGTACGTTTATAAGGAATCTTCTTTAAATAGAAATATATGGAGTAAAAGTTAAAGGAATGGAGAAAGATAACTATACTAACACTAATAAAAAGAAAATAGGAGTAACCGTATTAATTACAGACAGAATAGACTCCTGAACAGGGAAGATTATCTGCAGAAAAGCAGGCTGCTACATAATTAAGAGGTGGTCAATTCTCCAAGGAGACACGAAATCCTTAATATGTATGTGTTTAACAACAGAGACTCAAAATATGTGAGGCAAAAATTATAGATTTGCTAGGAGAAATAGACAAATCCATTGTTACAGTTGAAGCCTTAACATCCTTTTTTAATACTGATGTAGAGCAGGAAGAAAATCAGCCAAGACATGTTAGAACAGACCAGTACCATCAATCAATGCAATCTATTGATATTTACAGATTATCTTACACAAATTATTTTGCAGCAGAACATACTTTTTTCAAGTTTGCAAAGCACATTAACCATGATAGACCACATTCTGAGCCATAACACATCATACACATTTAAAGGAATAGAAATTTTGCAAAGTATGCCCTCAGAACACAATAAAATCAAACTAGAAATCAGTAGCAGCTGAAAAATGCTAAAATAATTGGAGATTAAGCAACACAAGTCTAAATAATACATTGGTCAAAGAAGAGGTCTCCAGAGACTGTTAAACTCTATTTTTATATTTAGTTAAAATATTCTATTAAAATTTGTGAGATACAGCAAAAACACTGAATGTCAGAAAGAACTACCTGAAAAAGGAGGCAGTGGGCAAATCCAGTTCATGGACTCTAGATCTCTGGACACTGATGTAAAATATGATTGAGTTGATTCTAAAATAAGCCACGTTATTTCTCTTTATTCATATTCACAAATCCCAGGAAGCTATCTGTCATGGTTTGGATGTGAGATGTTCCTCAAAATCTCACATGTGAGACAATGCAAGAAGGTTCAAAGGAGAAATTATTGGGTTGTGAAAGCCTGAGCCCAGTCAGTGAATTAATCCCCTGATAGGAATTAACTGAGTGGTAATTGAAGTGGTAGGGTGTGGCTGTAGGAGGTTGGAATTGAGTGTGTGGCTTTAGGGTATATATATTTGTATCTGGCAAGTGGAGATCTCTCTCTCTCTGCTATCTGATCAGTATGTGAGCTGCTTCCCTCTGCCACACACTCCACCATGATGTCTGCTTCACCTCAAGCCCTAAGGAATGGAGCTGGCCTTCTAAGGACTAAGACCTCTGAAACCATGAGCCCTCAAATAAACTTTTCTTCCCTAAAATTGTTCTGGTCATATCTATAAGTCACGGCAGGAAAAAAAAACCTGACTAAAGCACAACTGGGGCATCCATCAAAAAGGGAACAGCAAGAAAAATTAGGCAAAATAGATACAGACTCTTGTTATAATTAAAATAAAGCACCTCAGCACATGTCCCACGGATGGTTGGCATTAGCACACCCTTGCTTAACTACCACTCCCAGGCAGCCTGGCTCTTACCTTTTTATCTTACCATTTTCTGAATCTATTTCAAGTTCACAGTCCTCCCCTGTTGATGGCCTCAAACTGGTCATCCTTTTTGCCTGCATTACAATCTAGTGTTTATCAAAGAGCCAAAGTGACCTTTGAAAAAAATTATCTGACTGCTTAATTTTTTTATTTCCATTGCCTTTATGATTTAAAAAAATGCCCTTAACCTAATCTGCTGGGCTTGGCATGATCCAGTGTTGTCATCTCTCCCCAACTTTCTCTCATGCTGTTTTTCCCTACACTTGCTATTCCTGGAAAGCTTTGACTGTTTCTGACAAATATTGGTATGGATGGTCCCTGACTTGAAATGGTTTGGTTTACAATTTTTCGACTTCATGATGGTGTGAAAGGAATACTTGTTCAGCAAAAATTGTATTTTGAATTTTGATCTTTTTTTGGGTTTGCAACATGTGATGTGATAGTCTCTCAAGATACTGGGCAGCAGCAGCAAGGTCCCAGTTAGCCCCTTGATCAAGAGGGTAAACAACCAATATGCTACATTGTATCATGCTCTGCTATGGTGGGTATATTAAATACACTTTATTACTTACTATATTAGTTTACAATGGATTTATTGGGATATAACAATTGTAATTCAAGAACATCTGTGTTAGGAAATTCAACTATACCCAGGATACTACATCTAGTCTTGGATAGATGTATTTATTTTTGGTAAAATACACTAAGTGGTGCTAATCACACAGGAACTAGTAGGTAACTAACCTGAAACCACAGAACTGTATTTCTGCCACAGCTGTAGGGATGCGGGCCATTTTGGTTAAGTACATTTTTCCAAAAGTGGATGGTCAACCCAGGGCCATGTCAATGAAGTCTAGTAAAGAGGAAAGCTCTGCAGTGGTGGCTTACCAGAGTAGCTTGCAATTGACAAATTTTCAAGCAGGGTGTGTTTATTATAAAGCAATTCTAACCTAACTCATTTTCCTCTGGAGCATTGGGCATCTATAGAATCCTAGAAGCCATCTCCACACCCTGTCTCTTCTGGATGATTATTCCTTGAATTAGTTTCCTATGGCTGCTGGAAAAAACTACCATAATCTCTGTGGCTTCAAACAACCAACACTTACTGACTTGTACCTCTGGAGGCCAGAACTCCAGAATAAGTTTCTCTGGACTGAAGGTTGGCAGGACTGGTTCTTTATGGGAACTCTGAGGGGAGGATATGTTTCCTGATATTTTTAGCTTCTAGTGTTCACCTAAGTTCCTTTATCATGAGTGCTTCTTTCCTCTCCCAAGCACATCCCTCAGCCTCTGCTTCCATTTCCTATCACTTTTTTTCTCCCTCTGACTCCCTCTATTACCCTTTTATAAGGACCTTTGTGATTCCATATAGGGTCCATCCATATAGGGTTCAGGATGGTATCTCCTTATTCAAGGACAGTGACTTAATTACACCTGCAAAGTCCTTTTTTCAATATTAAGTAACATTCCCAGAGCTAGGTTTTGAAAGTATCCCCAAAAGGACCATGTGGCAGCTTGGCAAGTTGGTTGTCAGTTTGTGCTACTATCAGGGGTGAGACCTTTGAGAGATGAGACCTAGTGGAAGGAAGCTAGGTCTCTGGGCTCATGCCTTTAATGGGGGATATTGAAATCCTGATCCCTTTCAGTCTCTCTCTTTGCTTCCCAAATGCCATGAAGTGAGCAGGCCTTCTCTGCCATGTGCTCCCACAATGATGTACTGTGCCACCATAGTCCCATAGCAATAGGGCCAAGTGACCATGGACTAAACCCTCTGAAACTGTGAAACAAATAACGTTTCCTTGTTTTAAGTCAACCATCTCAGGTATTTTGTCACAGTAATAGAAAACTGACTAATACATCCAGATTCTAAGGATTAGAATATGGTCACATTTGGGGTCATTATTCAGACCACTACGTTACTCATTCTCTAAGTCTTGGTTTTGATGTCTCTTTGCCAGTTTACATATGCCGCCTCAGTTTTTCTCTCCCATTAAACCCTCTCTTTCTGGTTTATCTCAATTAATTTTGTTTAATATCTGTGTCTCCCACCAGACTTTAAGTTTAAAGAGGTCAAGGAGTCTCTGTTCATTATTTTTAGCATTGTTGAATGAGTACTGATGATGTGGGATACGTTTTCACATTTGCCACAAAAGGGCCCAGATTTCCTTCCTTAAGCAACTTAGACTTATGACAATGATGCATTTACAGTAATATTTTTTCAAAGCTTCTTTGTGTTTTCTGGTGTGCTTTCTTTTAGAATAGACTGAGAGAAACCTCAACCTAATATTTTAAAGAACTTTTTGTTTTTGGTAAGGGGGAGATCCTGAATGAAAAGCCCCATCAACGTATGTTAGTTATAAAGTACTTTCACTTTTTATGCACCCTGTCTTATTCTCAAAGCAATAGAAACCATAATATCTCTATAAGAAAAATCCTTACCAATTATGTGTTGTTACATTTGCATTTTTATTAAAGTATATTTAACACACAATAAAATGTATACATATTAAGTGTTCATCATTCATATTTTAATTAACAACTAGATACTTAAAAGCTACATCTTCACTAGATCTATAAAAACAAAAATGAAATTACTTTTAATCTTTAATTACATTTTTAGGACTTTAAACAGAATGAATACCTATTTGTGGCAAACAAACAAAAAACTTGGAATATGAAGAACCCCCAAAATAAAATAAAAAATGTGAAAAATCTCACTACTTGGTGATCATCTGTCTTAATCCTGAGGTCCAAGCCCCATTCCTGTTCTCTTCTGTGGCCTGTCTCCTTACTCCTTCCAGGTAGGCTCCTACCGTCCCATCCTTAAACACTGTTGACATGTGGGTGAACCCCAAATTTATTATTTCCTGTTCCTTACTTCCACTTGAGATCCAGACCACTTAGCATCTCTTCTCAAATACCAGAATAGAATCTTTGAACTTTTGACTGTTTTACTCCTTCCCAAACATTTTCAATTCTAGTAAATGCATCACCATGCATCTAGTGCCTCAATTACCAAAGCTAGAATTTATCCCTGAATGATGAGAACACTAAAAAAAAGTAATTCAGGTCAGTATACAGGACTCTTATTAGAGTACATAGAATTTAAAATTCAGGAAAATAACCCAATAGTATATATATGCAAGAAGTAAGTGTCTGTTAAAGGTGAGCAGTGGAAGGAAGAATGATTTTGCAGTGATCATGATATGCCAAGTAGTTAAACATACAGGGAAAAGTGTAGGTTTGATAATCTTCTGTATCTCTCTTTCTCTCAAGTTTAAATAAACTCTCTACAAAACTATGAATCTGATTGATCCCACCCATTGTTACTCAGTATAGGGAATTTCACACCAGACTTTATGGGGACAGGCTAGCCTAGATTTGCTGCCTTTGGGTCAAATAACTCTGATGTGCTAGTTATAGCTGGGGCAGGACCAGCTCCATGGGTGGGTGACCTCCAGAGTCACACATGGCTCCGGGCTTAGAAAGACCTCACACTTGGTTTAATGCTCTGCAATTGTGTTCTGGAAATTCTTCATAAGTTTTGAACAAGGGAACTTTGTTCAATTTTCATTTTGCATTGAGTAACGCAAATTATGTAGTGAGTCATATTTTATTGAAATTAGAGAATCGTGCTTAAGGATTCTTCCAGAGAGTGGCTGTGTAATGCAAGAGAAAAGAACAGGGTAACTTGAAGATGTCTTGCTTGGATTCCAGAACAAGAACAGAATTAGAAGCATTAAATTAAAGCTTATTAAATATGTCCATAAAATTTAGATTCTCTCTGCTAGTTAAAAACTTCTAATGCAATTAAAAGACAAATGAAAATGTTAACAACCTATATATCCTTTCCCTAGTCATCCTCGGTTTTAAAACTTATCAATCCACCTAGAAATGCAAAATATAAAATTTATGAATACACCTAGAAGAAATGCTCCAGTGGTATAAAAAACTAATATAAAGGAAATATAAAAGCTAATAATAAACCTACAAAACATGTTTCATCATAGTTACGTTGTGCAGTAGATCTCTTGAATGTATTCTTCCTGACTGAAATTTCGTATCCTTTGACAATCCTCTCCCCAGGCTTCCCCTTCATCCTCTGGTAACCACTGTTTGACTCCAGGTTAGGCTTCTTTGGATTCTACATGTAAGTGAGATCATGCAGTATTTGTCTTTCTGGGCCTGGCACAATTCACTTAACATCATGTTAACATCATCATATATTATCCATTCATTATTAATGTTTTGGCTATTGTAAATATACTTCAATAAATATGAAGGTGCAGATATCTCTTCAGCATACTAAATTTATTTCCTTTCAATACACATTTAGTAGTAGAATCGTTGGATCATATGAAAGTTCAATTTTCAATTTTTGAGGAACTTGAGTGACATGCTGTATTTACTTATAAAGTAGGCAGTGTTTAAAAGTAATAATGTGGTCATTGCAGAGGGAAGAGGGCTCTCTTGATGCTGGGGAGAGAGTTAGTTAATGCAATCAACTTTAAAATGCCTATTTATTTTCTTTAAACACATTTTTGGTTACTTGTTTTAAAATCATAAGTTTATGTACACAATTATTTCATTATAAAGTTGTGCTTTGGAACATCATTTCTGAGAAATTGATCCTACATATATCAAATAACATAAATGGTATGCTTTATATCATCTGTACACATATATGTATACATGCATGACAAAGTATATAGAACAATATACATAAAAAATTCAAATAGTGATTGGTGGGATTGTGGTTAATTTTGAAATTTGTATTTAAAAAATGAATAGTTATAAAGGTCGTTTCCAGAAAATGTTAGCAATGAAAAGGAAAATCCAAGTACAATTTAACAGATAAAAGAAGCAATTTCCTTCAAAACTGATTTCCAAGTGTTCCCAAGGGACTCACATCCAGGCATAAGAGTGATCCTCTCATAATTCCTCTTCCTCAGGACAGATTTGACAGCAAGGACCTTCAGATTCCTCTTCATGTGGGAGAGAAACACAGTGCCAAAGTCTTAAAAACATTTGCAACTAATAATTCAGTTATTTTACTTCCAGGACTTACTCTAAGCCAATGACTTTAAAATGCACAGAATGATTTACATGTACAAAAGTGTTTCATATTATGATTTATGTTGAAAAATGGAAATTTCCTGGAAGTATAATAAGAGTGTGTTACTAAATAAATTATGGCACATTCATGCATTTAAAATCCCATACTCAAAGAGTATTTTAGAATAGAAGAATGTTTTAGAACATATTTAAGCCTTTTAAGGATACCCTCCTGGGCTCCTCTGGCAGGTAAAAAAATGATCCTCCAAAGATGTTCACATCCTAATCTCTGGAACCTCTGACCCTGTTAGGAAATACAGACCTGCTGACATCTTCATTTTAACATGTGCTAAAATGCTTCTGACTGCAGAACTGTGAGATAATAAATTTATGTTGTTTTAAGTCACTGCATTTGTGGTAATTTCTTATAACAACAAGAGAAAATTGATGTTGGAGACAGAGTTTGAGGAGATTTGGAGGCTATGAGGACAGAGAGCCTGGGCCTGGGAGAAGATGGCAAGATTATGATAGAAATGGCTATTCCTTGAGCAGTAATGTTCAGAGTTGGGGTTTTTGGGTAGTGACTAGATCATAAAAGCTCAGACCTCACCAATGGATTAATGTATCAATAGCTAAATGGACAAGTGGGAGGTGGTGGAAACTGGGAGGTGGGACTGACATGAAAGGCGTGAATACTTAGTGTGTGTGCCCATGGGGACTTATATCTTGTCCCCTGGCTCCTTCCTCTCTCTCCCTGCTTCCCAGCAGCTCTGTTCCACCATGCCCTCTGTGCCCTGGTGTTCTGCCTTGCCACAGGCCCACAACTGTGGGGTCAAGTGACCAAAGCCTGAAAACTCTGAAACCTTGAGTCAAAATAAATCTTAATTCCTTTCAGTTTTTTTCTCAAGTATTTTGTGGGAGTGATGAAAATCTGACGAACATAATTTTCTAATAAAGTCAAATATATAGATAATCAAGAGGTGTAGACAAAGCAAAGAGAAGTTGAAGACGTCAAGCATGGTTCCACAGGTCTGCGTATCAAATGTTAGATAGATAACAGATGAGGTCTACATGTGAGGTTTTGGGGGTTTCACACAGTGGGGACTCTATAAATTATAAAATATTACCAGTCTATATTCCCAGTACCATATAGCTCATGTGAAACTTTTAAGGGAGATATGATTATCAGATTTATTTATTGGCAGTAAATGGGTTTATTTACTAAGAATAATCCTTTAGTCATGGATGTCCTGCTAAGGGCATTCTACAGATAAGGTCTCTTTCTCTTAGAAAATGTCATTAGTCTAATGATCTGAAGGTCCACATGACAAGGAGATTAAATAAGTTCATCTATCATTTTTCTCTACCTTGCAGGTGTTGTAAAGGGAGTGAACGGATCACTGGCCAGTGATTTAAACTCCTTTCTTTTACCTGATAATTTGTAACAATTATGGTAATTATTATTGACCTATCTCAGAGAGGAAAAGGCCTTTGGAAACTAGTAAATGACAAGTTGGAAGCCAAAAGATGATGTGGAGCATACTTTCAGGAATGACCCTGGAAATTTAAGAGTTTCTTGATTTCTATAAATTTATGTTAAAGTTATGATATTATGCAAAGTTTTAATGTCTCTATATAATTTTAAGTCTGGGATTATAGTATAATCAATTTGTAGAATTATAAAATGAATTATTTTAGAGAACAGACTGCAGGTGTCATACATAGATCACCTTGCTGGTGTTCACTCTCCCAGAGGGATCTGAGGAGGGTCAAATGAAGAAATAGGCGACTGCTAAGTCTTCAGTGTCTTAGGACATTACTGCAGGGACTTGAAGAGGGGAAAGCGAGGGGACAAGGTAGAGTAGAGATGGTAAACAATATAACCAGGGCTTAGTCTTTCTTAATAGATGTGCGTTTCTTTAGAGAGAGCAACTGATGTATCTTAAACAGTTTTCTTGAACTTAGGGGTAAATAGATGTGATTGAGGCCATGGTGAGGAATTATCCTCTCCCTCACATCAGTCTACACACATACTCTCTCTTTCTCTCTCTTTCTCTCTCTCTCTCTCACACCCCCCCCCCCCCCACACACACAGAGAGAGAGAGAGAGAGAGAGAATCCCAATGTCTTCTAGTTTCTAGGAGAGAATCCCAGTGTCTTCTAGTTCCTTGATCAAGGAGAGGCGAGGCTGGGTTGAGCCTTATGCTAAAGATTCTGTCTTGAGTCAGCGGGATAGGAGACACACTTAGGTAGAGTAGTGAGGGTCATCATTTTAGAGTTCCTTCAATAGCATGTGACAGGCATATCCATGAATTCCATCTTCCATCTCTCTTGCTTCAGGAGACCAAAGTAGTTTAGATTGGTAGTGCCTGCAAGATAATCTAGAAGTGATTTCCTATTGTAGAATTGAGCGTGTGCACATGCATGTGCGCACACACACAAGCACATGCACATCCTATTTCTTATTCATTTGCATTCTGTTTTGCTTCATTTTGAAAATCACCACAACATTGCTTTTGTATGTATTTTAAATGCAAACCTATAGTCATTAAGTCACTGTTGGTGAAGTAGATTTTGTAGGCAAGTTAGAGATTAAGCCCCACTTAATTGCATTGTTTCTGTGTATTTCTTGTTCTCAACTAGTAACTAACCTTCCTATGAACTTTTGGAATATAGCCCAGTTGTAGCCTGGAAATGTAAATAAGTCCCAATATAATTATCAGACCCACTTATTCATGAGTGTCATTTCCTGAACTAATTTACATATTCATTCTTGTTGGCAGCACACACCCTTTAATGACCTTGATGCTGCCATTAGATTAGCCTGTTTTGCCCCAGCAGGCCATGACACTCTGAAACATTCAGCTTAGAATTAATAATCTACTATAGTAATTAGCAGCCCAGTTGAAATGAAAAGATCACAGCTAAAGTCATGGCTATTTATTTAAGAGCAAATTATTAAGTAGGTGTTCAAGATTGTTTCTCTGCTCTTAACCTCAGGGAGTGTTCTTGCAAATTGTAAGTTTGCTCTCTCTAACATAAAAAGACCCAATTTCAGCAATAAATATATTCTTCGGAGGGAAAATATGAGCACTCAATTTGGAGAGTTGGCTTGATCAAGAAACGTTATTCTAGGGCTGCACGTGTAGCCCAGTGGTAGAGTGCGTGTCTGAGATGCATGAGGTAATGAGGGTTCAATCCCTAGAATGACAAAAAACAAAATCACAAACTACATACACAAACACATACACACACAGTCTTGCATAAATACATGTAAAGTGGCTGGTGGTATCTTTTAATTGATGACCCTGTTATATTACTGAATGTTCAATAGCACATAAATATATTGTAGGAAAGTGCAAAATTTGTAAACATATATTTTATGGATGAGTATAATTCTGCTTCTTTGATTAATAGTTACGTAGTTATGAAAGGTATTCTGTTTAGGTACAAATAATTCTGTTACTAGCATGGGTGATGGTCCAAAGATGATATTCCCTTATACAGAAGAGAGACAAGCAGGTTTTAGTATACTTTTATCTAAAATTAGGATGTGTGGGTTGGGATTGTAGCTCAGCGGTAGAGCGCTTGCCTCGCATGCGTGAGGCCCTGGGTTCGATCCTCAGCACCACCTACAAACCAACAAAATAAAGACATTGTGTCCATCTACAACTAAAAAAAAAAAAAATTTAAAAAATTTAAAATTAGGATGTGTGAGATGGTTCTGCTTACAATGAATATAATACAAGTGCCTTCCTTTAGAAGGGGAATGTCCCCTGCAGAATATAACAATGTAGCTAGAATAGGAAATCACATAGTTTAAAATAAGATTTATTAAACAAGTATGTTCTTTTTTCTCAATGTATTATTGTGCAAGAAAAGTCAGACATTTGAGGACTTTGCTAATCCATTTCTGTCTGGTCTTACCCCCAGACTTTATTTCTATTCCCTTTGAAGAGCTTGTCGGCTTCAGACAATACATATTGCCTTTTAGATTTCCTTGGCCTCATCTGCTTCACAGCCCTCAGCCATAGCTGTGGGACATTGAGCAGATCCATGTGTTCTATCACTTTGAAGGCTGGGACAGCTAGTTCTGTTAGCTCAAGCTTGAAAGTTTTTTCTTATTTTTAATTTTAACAACATATTAAGAATAGGAAATAGGAGAGAGGGGGAAAAAGAAGACAAACCTCGATTTAGAAGTTCTATTATTATCTACCTTTAGCCAAAAAAGAACATCTTTCTAAGATTTCTCCCATGATCCATATTGCAGGATGGGATAAAAATCATCTTTCTTTCTAAATGATTTCCCTCAGAAACAGATCTCTTTCATGGTTTATTCTAATGTTTTTGAGTAACACTACTCATTTTAATCTCTCATTCTTTTTTTTATAAAGAAAAGATTCCCAAGACTGTTAGAATACTTGATAATTGCTATTTGTCAGAAATAACTGACTCCCTAAGCTAGTGGTTGGAGAAGCAAATAATAAGAAACACATACGTGATGTGTCTTTAAAATCTTTTCCCTGAAAAGACCAAATCTCCCAACAGGATATTATTACCCAACACAATGACAGACTTTTCTGATCCGATTGCATGGAATTATTTCCTTCTGCTCTATTCAAAACCACCCATTGGCCAGAGAACTTCTTATCTTTTGACAGAATAAGCTCTAGGGAAAGTACAGTTGATAAAAGAAGTCTATCTAATGGTTAAAGCTGGGAATTAAGTTAGAATTTCCTGGTGTAAGTTGGTCATACAGAAATTGTATATATCTCTGACTCTTCTCAGTTTACTTATCACATCTCCAAAGTATTGCCAAACCATGAAATAGGATTACTGATCTAATTATTAGTAAATTTTTTTTAATCCTCCAAGGGGGTCTTTATGCATGGGGATAATAATGTGTCTTCACATTTTGTGCTATTTTATAACTTATTACCTATTTCTGTCTTTTTTACTCTTTCTGTATTTATGTCAATATTGCTTGCTTTCTCAGCAAAAATTAAAATAAGCTACTTTGGGACATGGATCATATTTGTCATACGGTTTGTATTTCCTCAATTGTCTGAGGGAAAAATGCTACACAAATTGATAGTAGATTGATAAATAAGTTATTGAGCTGGGCTGATCAACTGGGAGTATGTTGTATCACCTGATAAAACTGTTGTTGTTTAAGCTCTCACATGTTGAAAAGTGAACAATTCTACAATACTTTCACTAATTCACTACAACTTATTTTCACCTGTATCTTTTGCCTGAATTCCTCTGTAGTCACTCAAAGCTCTCTTGATTTGCATTTGGTGCTTTTAGAAGTTTAACTTTGGGAAAACTTCATTTCCTTCAATGAAACTTCAGAATAAAGGGAATGAAAAAAAAAGTACCTGTGAGATTCAGATGAACTCCATTTTTGCAGCAATTTACTGAAAGGGGAATAATGATGTGGTATACTAGGAAGGACTTCTGAACTGAATTTTAAATGAAAACTAAGCAAAAAGAGGTATTATACCCTTTCCTTGTCTGTTGATATTTTAAGAGCATAACTGAATTAGCCATAGCCCATATTTTTGTATAAACAATTGCAATTGGTTCCTACAGGGCTTCTTATTTTACTTTTTATATCCATACTCCCATCCCTTTACAAGAGCAACTAGTCTAATGTGTTTGATGCATGTATTAGTATATGTATGTATCCTTGAAAAATACATTGTTGTTTGGCAGAAATTTTTGTTTTTCCTAAATAGTATTATGATTTAATGCCATTTTGTAACAATTTTTATCAGTACTCTTAAAAAATATTTTCACTTTGCTTAGACCAACTACATGGTATAACATAATACTACATAGTGTCACATATTGTCTATCAGTTCCCTGGATGACAGACATGGAGGCTCCTCCCAAATCCTTAATATAAAACAAAATCAAAAACAAAACAGTAAAACACTTTGTGACATCCTTTTGTGATAGCCTTTTTGGATATCTGTGACAATTTCTTAGAGCACATACCCAGGAATGGAATTGCTGAATCATAGCATGTAAATATTCATACATTAATTAAGTAGTGCCACATTATCTTCCAGAATGACTACACAGATTTACATTTCCACTGTCTTTGTAGACAGATGTTCGTTTATTCCTACTTATCTAATGTTTGGTGTATTGTCTAATTCTGTATAATAAATCACCTCAAAACTTTGTGACTTAAAACAGCAACATCTACCATGTTACAGGTTCTTGGGCCAAGAATCTCAATGTGGTTTACTGAGTGCCTCTGGCTCAAGTCCTGCCAAGGTTGCGGTGAACCTATGCCCTGGAGACGTGGTCTTATCTGAAGGATCAATTGGGAGAAGATTCGCTTCTAAGTTTATTCACGTGGTTGTTGCTAGGATTTAGTTCCTCATGGGCTATTGGAGCAAAGGTCTCAATTCCTTACTTAGTGTTGGCTGGAGGCCTCCTTTAGTGTCTGGCCATGTAGGCTACCACACATCTACATCCCACAACATGATAGCTGGTTACCATCAGAACAAACAACTAAGAAAGTAAGAGAGAAAGAGCAAATAAAGAAACCACTTTCTTTATAATCTAATATTTGTGGAGGAAACCTCTCACTTTTGTCATATTATTTTAGTTAGAGGAAAATCAGTAGATATAGACTCTCCATTCTCTGCCCCAGTTGAATTAGGAGGTGGTAGTCAAAGATAGCACTAGAGCCATGATTTTGGAATTAGCCTTGCATCTGGATCCATGTTCTGCTTCTGCCTCATTTTATGATCCCAGGCAAGTTATTTGCATAAAGCTTATTTTTTTTTATCAATAAACTGTGGGTAAGAACAGTATCACATGAAATTATTTTGAAAATTTAACAAAACATAAGAAATGCTTAGCATAATGTATATTGCACATAGGATTCTTTAAGCCAGAATTTCCTATTATTATTATTATTATTATTAGGTGCTGGGGATTGAACCCAGGGGAGCTTAACCACTGAGCCACATCCCCAGCCCTATTTTATATTTTATTTAGAGACAAGGTCCAGCTGAGTTGTTTAGGGCCTTGCTAAATTGCTGAGGCTGGCTTTGAACTCATGATCCTTCTGCCTCAGCCTCCCGAGTTGCTATAATTACAGGCATGTGCCACCACACCTGGTCTTCTAATATTTTTTTAAAGTACATCTTTTAAATTGAAATTAATATGAGAAAATGCTGGCAAAACTATGTTATAACAGGCTGCATTTCCTGCAGAAAAATGAAAAGGAATGGAAATAAGAAGATACTCAATTACAAAAATATTAAAATATCCATGAAGTCATGAAAGAATCTAAGCTTGTCTAGGGGATGCTCAGAAGAGAAGTTTGGCTGTAGTATTTGAATATCTTTAAATGTATCAATTGGAGATGATAACAAGATGGATATACATTGTTTTAGAGGGTAAGAATGGAGTATGAATTTGAGTTAGCGAGCAGGAAGTATGAAATAAACTTGATTTTAAGAAGTTAAACAACTGGCAGAAATAACCAATTATTATAGGTAGGATGATATAAATTCTTGATTACCTCATATGAGTTTCACTTATTTAAAAATCTCTAATGCTATAGCCAGAAGTAGGAGTTGAGCATATCAATTATTTTGCTCTCGTAGTAAATGAGTCATGGAGACTGCATTTCAGCACAAGAACAGGGAGAGAATGTATATAAGAGCAAAAGTACTTCTGTGTTGTGTTTTAGAAGCAGTGAGAACCTGGTGCCCTGAGCCAGTGGAGACCCCTGAGAAGAGATCTTTCCACATGTTCTGTGTGCACAGGGTTCCCATCAGTCAAATCTGATCAATTGTCTCCTTTCAATGGTAGTGCTAGCAGACGGGTGTTTTAGTGCCATGCATTATTCATCTCAACATGAAGGATAAACTCAGCTCTGTTAGCCACTGCCTGAGGGCCCTCAGAGTCAGAGGGGAATATGTGGTTTTGGAATTGTGTTTCTTTATGAGAATGGAAAAAAGCACACTAGCCATAAGCACTTGCCGGTATAGTTCAGTTAGTAAAATATGTGTAATCAAAGTACTATTCATAGGATATTTTTTGTACTAGAAAATTTTCTAGAAATGACCAGAGCAGATACAATTAATTTTTACTCCATTTTTATGCAATTTTTAGTTAAATTAATTCTATTTCTGGATAAAGACTATTCAGATGAATTGCCTAGTAAGTAGATAAGGAAAATATATGAAAAATACTGAACTATGTCAAACATCACAAAGCATCCTGTCTGAAATCTTAGCTTTTGACAGGCATTGAATTAAACAATAGATAACATTACCCTGAACATATGAAAATCAAATTTTTTGGTCAAAATGACTGAGATTATAAGCAACCATGTCTGATGCCTACTGAAGTGTTATAACAAAATATCATAGATTGGTGGTTTTTAAATAATACAAATATTATCTCTTGTGGTGGAAGGGGCAAGGAAGCTATCTGGGGCTTGTTTTTTCTTTTTTTTAAAAAATTTTGTTCTACTTAGTTGTATATTACAGTAGAATGCTCTTTGATTTATTGTACACAAATGGAACACAATTTTTCACTTTTCTGGTTGTACATGAAGTAGGGTCACACCATTCGTGCAACCATACATGTACCTAGGGTAATGATGTCCATCTCATTCCACCATCATTCCTAACCCCATTCACTCTTACCTCCCCTCCCTCCCATTTGCCTAATCCAAAGTTCCTCTACTCATCCCATGCTCCCTCTTCATTATGGATTAGCATTGGCTTATCAGAGAAAACATTCAGCCTTTGGTTTGAGGGGGACTGGCTTATTTTGCTTACATGATATTCTCCAGCTTCATCCATTTACTTGCAAATGCTATAATTTTATCCTCTTTTAATGCTGAGTAATATTCCATTGTGTACATATACCACAGTTTCTTTATCCATTCATCTGTTGAAGGGCATCTAGGTTTGTTCCACAATTTGGCTCTTCTGAATAGCACTGCTACAAATATTGATGTGGCTGCATCACTGTAGTATGCTGTTTTTAAGCCCTTTGGGTATAGACTAAGGAGTAGAATAGCTGGGTTAAATGGTGGTTCCATTCCAAGTTTTTAAAGGAATCTCCATACTACTTTTCAGATTGGTTGTACCAATTTGCAGTCCCCACCAGCAATGTATGAATGTACCTTTCCCCCATATACTTGCCAATACTTATTGTTGCTTGTATTCTTGATAACTGCCATTCTGACTAGTGAGAGGAAATCTTAGAGCAGTTTTGATTTGCATTTCTCTAATTACTAGGGATGTTGACCATTTTTTCATATATTTGTTGATCAATTGCATATTTTCTTCTTTTTTTTTTGGTACTGGGGATTGAACTCAAGGGTACTCAACCACTGTGCCACATCCCCAGCCCTATTTTGTGTTTTTATTTAGAGACAAGGTCTCACTGAGTTGCTTAGCAACTTGCCATTGCTGAGGCTGACTTTGAACTCGCGATTCTCCTGTCTCAGCTTCCCAAAGTGCTAGGATTACAGGCATGCACCGCCACGCCCGGCTAATTGTGTATCTTCTTCTGAGAAGTGTCTGTTCAGTTCCTTACTGATCTATTGATTGGGTTGTTTGTTTTTTTGGTGTTAAGTTTTTTGATATTTGTTTCTTTATATATCCTGGAGATTAGTCCTCTATCTGCTGTGTGTGTGGTAAAAATTTGCTTCCATTCTGTAGGGTTTCTCTTCACCTTATTGCTTGTTTCTTTTGCTGAGAAGAAACTTTTTAGTTGAATCCATCCCATTTATTGATTTTTTATTTTATTTCTTGCACTTTAGGAGTCTTGTTAAGGAAGTCGGGGCTTAATCTGACATGATGAAGATCATTTCTCATAGAAATTCATTTGGAAATGAAATTCATTTGGAAAAACAAGAGACCCAGAATAGCCAAAGTGATCCTTAGCAAGAAGAGTAAAGCAGAAGGCACCACAATACCAGACCTTAAACTATACTACAAAGCTATAGTAACAAAAACAGCATGGTATTGGCACCAAAATAGACATCTAGATTAATGGTATAGAATAGAAGACAAAGAGACAAACCCACATAAATACAGTTATCTCATACTAGACAAAGGCGCCAAAAACATACATTGAAGAAAAGATAGCCTCTTCAACAAATGGTGCTGTGAAAATTAGAAATCCATATGTAGCAAAATGAAATTAAACCTCTATCTCTCACTATGAACAAAACTCAACTCAAAGTGGATCAAGGACCTAGGAATTAGATCAGAGACCTCAGCCTAATTGAGAAAATTAGGCCCCAATCTTCATGGGGCCTTTTTTTAAAGGCACTAATTCCAGTCAAGAGGGCTTTACCTTCATGACCATACAGTTCTCCATGCTTTTATCTCTCAACACCATTCACTAAGTGTTAGGAGTTCAACATATGTATTTTGGGAAGACCCAAATATTTAAACCATAGCAACCTGTAAACACACACCTATAAACATATGAACACATACACATAAATACAGACACAATGAAAGAAAGATAAGAAAATAAGGAATAATGATCTTTTTAATTGTAAAAATTTAACTTCCAGTTTAAACTCTAAAATTAAACAATATTTACCAGAATTTTTGTTTTATTCCAGTAGCTACCTTTTTTTGTTTGAAAGTTAGAATGTTAAAATGTGATACATGTTGCTATAGTTTATATATTTTATTTTTTATAAAAGTAATATGTATTATTAAAAGAAATTTAGATATTAGAAATTAGCAAGAGGAAGATATTATCCAAAGATAAGTACTATTAATTTTAGGTATATATTTAATATTTTCTCTGTATCTGTATGAGTTCATATTTTTTATGCATATTACTTTATAATGTTATAAAATAAATGAAAAACATAAAATAATACAAAATGAGTTAATGTTGTTTTGTGCACCTTTTTCATGATTTTTGAAAGAACACAATAATGAATCACAATAATTTCCCATGTCATGTCATCAAATATCCTTTTTCACTATTTTAAATATCTTTGTAATTTACTATTTAAGGTGAACATTTTTATACCTATATCTTTGGACATATTTATTATCATATCTTCTGAATATATTTTAAAAATTTAAAAAATAGATTAAAGAGTTTAAAATTTTTTAAACACTATAAAATTACTTGAGAAAGAAAAAATTTATACTGCTTTGCACCCCAAAAAAAGTGTTTGAGAATATTTCTTGTGTTTCTGCCAGCATCAAATAATTTAATCATTGTATTTATATCCTGATTTTAATGTTATTTTATTGTACTTTTATTTATATTTCATTCTTAACAAAATTGATAATTATATAAATTTATTGAACATAAATGCATTTACTGTTCCGTGATCTTTGACCATTTTTCCGGAAGAGTAACACATATTTACTTTTGAAATTTGTAAATAAATTTATATTTTATTACTTTTTAACTAAATATCATATATGTTGCAAATTATTCTTGAAGGCTGTTGTTTGCCTTTAAATTGTTTTAGGATTTTTGTTTGTACAAGAAAGTTTTTAATATGGTTAAATTGACCAATTTTTATCTTAGTAACTTTTCTTTAGTATATTCCATTTCAAAATACTTACCTATATTTTAGTACAATAAAATACTTATATTTCATCACTATTATTTTGAAGCCTAAGGATCGATGCAAAGACCACTAGCTGCTTATTAATTACCGCTTTCTATTGATTGAAAATGTCATTTTTATCACTTAGTAGTGAGATCTCTTCACCTGTGGGTTTCCTATTCTGATCTATTGGTGTGGTTATTATTTCTGAGGCAGTTTCCCAGTTTTAATTATGTCTGGCTATTATAATACATTTTAGAATCTGAAGGTAAAAGTCCCTGTGATTAATCCTCTTTTCTCTCTCTCTCTCTTTTTTATTGGTTTAATCTTTTGACTGCTGTACCACCAAGCACAGTACTGAATTTTGACTTAATATATGTACTATTTATAATCTCAATAAGTATACTTTTATATTCAGTTTGCAAATACTTTCTTTTTAATAAGATATTAAAATTTGTTAATTGACTTGAGAGACTGTGCAGTAGATTATTTTGTTTTTCTTTAAACATTTATCTACAGATTTGAAATGGCATATTTATAGATTCTCAATGGCTAAACTGAGGGTATTGCTGTCTGTACTCTTCTGACCATATCTAATTATCTACTTTAGATTTTCAAATCCTTATTAACTGAAATCAAAACTGTTCTCTGTGTGTGTTTATCTTAAAACAGTGCTTGGTACAAGTAAGTACTTTCTGTTTTAGACATTATTATTTTTCTTTTGTGGTATAAATCCTCATTTGCATAACTGATTTGAGGAAATGCTTATTTCATTGCCTCTTTTACCCCACTAGACTACAAGCTTGATGAGACCAGGGTATGGGTTTATTCATCCTGGTATCCTAGTCCCTGCCACAGAGATGTGGATATATTTGCTTAATGAATTATTGCTTATTGCTCCATTTATTTGTGTTCTTATTTCTTCAGACTTTTTATGCTCTTGTAAACTTTTGCTAAATCCTTTCAAAAGACATTTCCCTTTTGTTTAATAGGCAAAAGTTAAGGCTCTGACAATTTTATCTCTCTTTTAATGATGCAGTTTAATATCTTCCTCCTGTTTTCCTCAAGCACTTTTACAAGACACCCAGTTTTATGATGCAGGGATTGGTTTGATACAACAAAGTGATTTTTATCACATGATCTTCTGCTGAGATAATTTATTTTTTCTTAGTGGTCTTCATCTTGAATTCTATTAAAGGTTTCCAGCAGACACTGGGTGAATGGGATGGAGAAGACAAGATTTCTCCCTGTTGACAAGATTCAACACCAAACATTAGCAAATGCTTCAATTTCTAGTGGTGTCACTTCCCTCCCGTTGCCTTCCGGCATCCCCGTGTCAGCAGGGTGCTTCGGTCATGTTGTTGGATACGTCTGTATTATTTAACCTTTTAAAGCACATACACTATTGGTGACACTTGCAGCCTCTGGGAACGCCTATGATACGTGCTTGCCACAGTGCACTCTGTGAAACGTTCAATTGAGCAAATGAAAAATAGCACTTGGGACAGCGATCCTGCTAGAGGTCTTTTTCATAGTTTATTGGGGACGACAGCAAAGAGATGAAAGTTCAGCGCTGCTGTGAAAGCACGCTACCCACTAGATGGAAATGGAGACCCATCCCTGCTCATATGGTGCTATAGTAACAAAATTGGAGAAGAAATTGTCAACAGAGAAGCAATTCCTGCCTCAGCTTCCTCCGTGGTAGCTCCAGCCCCCGGGGTTGCTTCATCAGCTATCAACCACATTCACTGCCAACCAAAATCACACAGAACAAAACTTGCCCCCTCCTTCTTCTGAGTCTTCTGAGATTTAATATGAACTCAGATAAACTCTGAGGAGATTTGTCTCGACTGAACCCAAAAGACTTTATTTTGTAAAGACAACCAGTAAAGGAGAGCAGAAACTAGAGAAGAGTTAGCAGTTCAAAGCAGGATGCTCATCAGAATTAGGGTCTTCCTATGAAACAGAGTTTCTCTGAGAAATGCAGTGCAACTAGGGAACACGTTTAATTTGCTTTGCCATTGACTGTTGGGAAGAACTTGGCATCCATGAAAGCAGAGAAGACCATCAGGATAAAGAAAGATAAATCTAGAAAGCTTACTTGGACCTTACAAATCACCCTTGGGGTGAGGTTATTCCCTAAATAATGATAATCATTTCCAGTTGGGCTGAGGCACTTAAATGGGAAATTACTGCATTTACTGAAGAAGCCAACTTCTTCACCTACATCTAGATCTAGGGTGATTCCTCTTCCCACTTGGTGCAAAGAAGACCTTCCCCTCCTAAATGAGAAGAGCGGCCTGCACTTGTTTATAGAACCCCTGGTGTCCAGGTACAACTGCTAGACCAATGCCCTCAGGAAAGTATTCACATTACTTGCCTATAACAGAGCTAAAGTTGTTATTATGCTAGATTCCCAGAGCTGCTGTCACAATGTAACACAGACTAAGCAGCTTAAAACAATATAAATTATTTTTCTTGCAATTCTTGAGGCTCACAATTTGAAATCAAGACAGCAAGTGCAAGGACAATGTACCTTCTAAAGGCTAGAGAGGAGGATGCTTTTTGCCTCTTCCTGGTATCTAACGGTTGCCAGCAATCCTTGGCATTCATTGGCTTATACATACATCTCTCCAATCTCTGCTTTGGTTGAGTCAAATCCAGTGTCTGTGTCTGTATACTCTGTATGTTCATATGGTATTCTCCCTATATATTTGTCCAAATTCCCTTCTTGTAAGAACTTGAGTCCATTCTAATCTAGTATGACATCATCTTGATTGCATCTTCAAGGACCCTGTTTCCAAGTAAGATCACATTTGTAGACACTGGCATTAGGACTTGTACCTATCTTTCCAGAGAACACAATTCCTTTTTAAATTTTAAAAAAATTTTAATTAGTAAATATAAATTATATATGCTATAGTAAACAGAATAATGTTTTGATGTTTGTGTACTTTGTGGAATGGCCAAACAAGTCAATTAACATATGATTAGTTCAAATACTTTTTGTTTTGTAGTGAGACCACTTAAAACTTACTCTCAGCAATTTTCAAACATTTACAATATTGTTATTAGATATAGTCACCATGATATACCATAGGATTCCTATGCTTATTCCTCCTAACCAGATTTTTAAATTCTGTGACCAACATTCCCTAACTCCTTTATCCCTCAATCTCTGATAACCACCATTTTACTCTCTAAGTTTGGCTTTATTAGATTCCATGTATGAATGACATCATGGGATACTTATCTTTCTTTACCTGTCATATTTCTTTTTTTTCTATTTCGTTTTTTAATGCTGGTCATTACACATCAAATTAATTTAAGTTCCCATTAATAAGTAGGTCACAATCAGCCATTTAAAAAACAATGGTCTATATAATGTCCATGTAAGAAAGCAATGCATTTTGGAAAAGGGCATCTTTTGAGGAAATTTGAATTCTGGTTAGATAAGTAAAAGATTTTGGTTTAAAATCCATTACAGTATAAAACTTCCTTTTTATTTTTTTAATTTAAATTTTAATTAATTTATTTATTTGTTCTATTTAGGTTTACATGATAGCAGAGTGCAATTTGATTCATTGTACACAGATGGAGGATAACATTTCATTTCTCTGGTTGTATATGGTGTAGAATCACAATATATCATATTATAACTTGTCATATTTCACTTAACATAATGTTCTCTGGGATCATCCATATTGTCAAAAAATGACAGGACTTCCTTTTATAAAGTGCAGAATAGTATCCAATTGTTTCTATATACCACATTTTCTTTATCCATTCATTCACTGATTTATACTTAGGTTGGGTCCATTAGGGTTCCATGGGTGTTTAGGTCCATTTCCTGGTGATTGTGAATAGTGCTACAACAAACCATGCAAATCTGGGTTTTTGACACACTAATTTTATTCCCTTTGGAATTATATCCAAATTAAAAATTGTTGAATCATATGATAGTGCTATTTTTAATTTTTGGAGAAACCTCCATACTGTTTCCATAATGACTATACTAATTTACATTCTAACCAACAGTCTGCAAGGTTCTCTTCATATCCTTGCCAGCATTTGTTATCTTTTGTTTTTTTGATAATAGTCATTCTAATTGGAGTGAGGTGATAGCTCATTGTGGGTATGATTTGCATATCCCAGATGATCAGTGATGTTGAACATGTTTTCAGGAACTTCTTTGCCATTTGTATATCTTCCTTTGAGAAATATCTATTTTGGTTTGTTGCCCATTTTTAAATTGGATTTTTTTTTCATTTAATTGCTTGTATTCCTTATGTGTTCTGAATATTAACCCCTTGTTAGATGTACAGTTCCGGGGAACATAATTCTCCTTAGTATAGTCACCTACCACAGTTCAGGCAGTTATCTAAAAAAGCATTTTCTTGATCCCTAGCTTATATTCTGCTATATTCAGAAGGATGTTTATCATTCCAAAATATTCCCTAAATGCACTCAACCATAATATATTTCTCAATTACATTATTTAAAATCTCTTCAAAACCTCTCTCAGACTTGTAGAGTTTGAAGTCACTATAAAAGTACTTAACACATTGCTTTAGTGAAGATTTTCTCCCAGTATTGTGGATGGTCAATATATAGTTGTTAAATTTTACTTTTTTTTTTGGTAAGCGGGATTGATCTCAGGGGCACTCGACTACTCAGCCACATCCCCAGTCCTATTTTGTGTTTTATGTAGAGACAGGGTCTCACTGAGTTGCTTAGCACCTCACTGTTGCTGAGGCTGGCTTTGAACTTGTGATTCTCCTATCTCAGCCTCCCTAAGTGCTGAGATTACAGGCTTGAGCCACCGCGCCCGGCTTAAATTTTATTTTTTTAAACATATCTCAATATTGCCAGTGTTTGGGTTCCTAGTGACTTGAAGAATCCAAAGAGAGTGAGCACTGTGCTTCTTGGGTCTCCTCAGCCTCATTTTATCAAGGGCCATAACCTTTGGAATCCACTTACTTTCAGTACTTTGTGCAAGAGATTACCTCCTAAGGTAGAGGGTGAGTATTTTACAGCAGGCAAACATGTATCTTCATATCTATCTTTCCAATGGATGCAGTAGAGTTGTTTTTCTGAGTTGTTTAGAAAGGATTCTTTTATTACCTAAGAGCTTCTATATCAACAACTATGGGTCAGTAAATGCCAGAGTTCTGTTCCATCTTGGAAGCTTTCTTGATGCACTGTTGGACACAAATTAGGATCAACTTCCTCTGAGCAATAAATATTAGCTGTTTTATGATGTGTTATACTGCTATAGAAGTGGTAAAATGCCTCGAGACTATCAACTATTCCCAGGATGGAGTAAGCAATGTGCTCATTCGGTTGCTTTACATCAATCCATCATAATGTCACTGAAATGAGGTTCCTGCCACTCAGCTCTAGTTGGGCAAAATATTTGTTTTGAGGCTTGCTTCACAGGCTTTACTCACCTCAAACTTATTCACCTGCTAGAGAATGAAGTCTATTAAAATAAACTAAATAATGCCATCCTGCTTCTTGGTCTCCATGATGAAGGCTAGCTCCAAATTTGGTGGAAATTCTTTCTCTCTTACTCCTCAGGAACAGTATGGGATAGGAAAATGTCCCCTTTGTTACAGATCCCTCTGCAGGATAATTTCAATTGTTTGATATTCCTGTTGGTGTAGTTTCCAAACTCTGTCTTTGAGATGATGGGAGAATAGCAAAAGATCCTGGAATATGGCAGAATGCTATTAAAAGGTAATTTTCAATAACGGGAGTAAAATCATGATTCTCATGTTTTTATGAACCTAAAATATTTAAAAATGAAACTAAGTTAATGATTTTATTTAGATAATGAGAGAACCAAGGGAGATGTTAAAATTAGTTCAAAAAGAGAAGTCAAAGAACAGACAAAGTTATAAATCAGAAATATTGAAATGAAAGTGCAAATAGAGACAAAACCGGGATTTTGTTCAGGGAGTGTTGTGAAGATGAACAAATGGAGGGAAACGAAACTGGAGAAGATTTAGAATTTAAAAAGATACCCAGCTGATTCAGTTTCAATTGATCCTCTACTGGACAGGACAAAATTTACACATACAGAAGTACAAATTGTTTTGAATCATTATGTTATCCTCAATTTAGAATTGTAAAATAGCTCCTATGGGATTGGATAATCCATAGAGGCCTCTGTAGTGTAGAGATTGTGTAGTTCTCTGCTGAAATAACCATTTTCCCCTCAGAGGCAATATCCAGTGAAATAGAGTTTAGAAGTCTTTCTGTAGCTTTTAGCATATTATTTCATAAATTTGCAAAGAAAATTGTCTGTGCTGGTATGGAAAGAAGTTATGAAAGACTAGGGAGCAGTACGTATTTTCTCTGAGGTGTAGATGGAGAGAAGGAAGCATAACAAGTGAGACAGACACATGATAGTGAGCCAGAGGAGACCAGTTGCTTTTAACAGGTCTGGTGCAAGAAAAACCTTAAGGACCAGATGGAACCATCACAGGGCAGAGATTAGTGAAAATCCACAGGGAGGCCCTATAAATTTTCCTAGGAATCCATACTTCTTCTTGGGGAGGAGGAAGGTAAAAGAAACCCTATTGAAGGAAAGAAACAGCCCTGATAGGAAGATTGAATTTTGAATTGAATAATTTTCCTAAAGTAACTAGATTAGAATTAAAGTATGTAGTAGACTGAAGAAGGTGATTTTTTTTTTTTCAAATCAAGAGTGGAGTCTCAAGAGCAAGCTTAGATCATTTATAACTAATGAGATGCCATTTAAAAAATACATTTGAGACATGTTACTTACATTTTCATCTTTGTGTTGCATGCGCTAGAAGCACATGAGTACAGAGCCCTAATTGATCATGGATTATTTTCACACCACAAATATTTGGAAATTAAAAACAATGAGTAGTTTTTCAAGTAGGTTGGTGTTGGTTTGATGGTTATTTTGTTGAGATTTTACTGATGAGACACTAAAACATTTTGCAATTTTATGTATATATTATTTATTTTTTGTATCTTTATTTCATAAATGGTCATCTTCCTGAAAATATGTTTTGGTTTCAGTATTTGTCCAGTAATTCTCAAATGAATAGTCAAGGTAGTCAGATTTGTAGGCAATGATGCTTTCTTCTTTTTGTCAATATATGTGTTTCTTATCTGAAATTTGAGGTTATCATTGGATGATACTGCTGGACTTAGGTGAATCTCTTTGTTTCTCTTTGATTTCAATAGAGAAATCCAAGGGTTTTATCCTTAAGTATAATGTCAATTTTTTATGAGTTTGATATTATTAAGTATATCACAGATGTATCCTTTGACTTATGATTATTTAAAGCTATAAAAAATCCAGAATAAGGATGTTGCATTTTTCTCCTACTAATTAAACTAATGAATTGTGTTGATAGTGTTTATAAGATCAAGCCATTCACTCTTCTGAAACAAAACCCTGTAGGTCAAAATGCATTGATTTTTAGCAAGGTGCTATGTTCTTTTTTACTATTTTGATTTTTAAATCATTGGCATTATTTTTCTTTTATTGCATTGAGGTCAGTAAACATAAACTGTACAATTTATACATTTTGGAATGTATTGAGTTTTGTTTTATAGCTATGTAAGCTATTTTTGTAAATGTTCCATTGACATTTGAATAGTGTATAAAAATGATATGTAGAGGGTATATAATTTAATGTAGACATATCTATTCAACTTAGTTCATAGTGTTATTATCACAGGCTTCTATTTCTTTATTTTTGTTTTTTATTTGTCAAAGACTGAGAGCTGTATGTCAAAGTCATCTTTTATGATGATGGCTTTGCCAGTTTTCTTGTGATTACTCAACACATTTACTAAACTTCTATTGCACCTCTAGGCTTTTCTAATTTAGTACACTGTTTATATTCATTTATGTCTACCTGCTTGATATTTTTTCCTTTCCTAACCATACTAACATATTGCTGTGCTTGGAGGAGAGCTCAATAGATACTCATTGATTGATTTTATCATGTTCCTGGAGAAATGTTCTGGGCAGCAATCAGTTGAACTGATTTTAAGTTGAGTGTTCAGATTTATGCTTCACCCAATTATCACTGATAATTTACCTATTGCAATAAGGTATCTCTTATTTAAACTGTCAAACATCAAATAAAAGCATATATGTACGTATGTGTGTATATATATATATATATATATATATACATATGTTTTTGGTATATACAAAATAAAAGTTCACCAACTGAAAGACATCAAACTTAGTGGTAAAACATTCACTTGCAGCAGTTACTGCATAATTTATTGAGCATAAAGAAGGAAGAATTTTGACCTTTTATGTGATTGGTCGTTATCAGTTAACTTTCTTTTCAAGCTAAGTAGAGGTATTTAAGTTGATTTGTCTATAGCTGATTGGTTTAATTTCACTGCATCATGCTAACAAGGATGTAAAATTTACATTTTGTGTTTCTTTTATGCTTAGAGATAGATTTTCAGGGAAATCAGAGTACTTCAATCTTGAGTATGGGGCTATGTGCGATTGGCCTTGAGGTCTAGCTAAACTGTGGCCTTCATTTATATTTTTCTTTATTATGACTTAAATATGCCTTTGTTACTAATTAATTGACTGAGAAAGTAAAAAAAAATAACATCCGATGAGGGTTTTTTTTGTATTTGTAGTTAGATGCTGCAAAGATTTTGCTGTGGCAGGAATTTCTTTAGCCTATCTGAAAAGAGAAGCAAACCAATAATGCTGAGTGAAGTTAACATCGGCTTTATTCATTTAACTAACATTTTCCCTTCCTTCAGCATCAGTATTTTTTTCCCAGAAAGTGTGTTTTGCAAAACCTAGTGTGAATGATAAGTTCCTGAGTGGAGGTATAGTTAAAAATAACTCCCTGTTAACTGTTAATAAGTAACAGTGTGGCAGACACCCAACGCTATACTGACCTAATTCAAACAGAATCAAAGCAAACTGTGTTAAAGGGCACAGGCTTTAGAAGCTTTTCCCACTTCCTCTTTCTTGTGTCTTAATCACGTATCAATATAAAGAGTTGCCCTTTCTCTGAGGCTGGGAAGCTTTGTGTGTATTATGACTCTCCTAGTTTCACTAGTCAAAAGCCTTTTATTCCATAGTGACTATTTCTTCACATTCTATATTTGTCCTTATCACCAAGAGAAAGTCTTCATGATGAAACTTTTGCTTGTGGCTGCTTATATCTTATAGCTATTGTGATAGATAAGGGAAAGAAAAGAATGCTTGTTTATCTGTTATATAAATGTGTATGTAACTCAGAAGGTTTATTATTACTTTACATATGCTGTTCAGTTGTAGGAAAATAAAAAGTCTAGAACTTTTATATGGTGAAAGAAATTTTAAATTGTGTGATTAGTGATGATGTAGTTCATGGAGTAAAAATTTAAAACTCCTTTAAGTCTCAAGCTAGAAGAAAAAATGGTGGGAAAGTTTGGAGAATATACTGCAGACGAATGTAGGTTTTTTGAAAGAGTTGCCTCAAGTCAGGCAGGAGTGCTCCTTCTATCTGAGACCATATTTTGATCATTTAATTTAAAATAGAACTTTTATATTTATTTATTTATTTACTTGGTACTGGGGATTGAACCTGGGATGCTTTACCATTGAGTTATATCCCCAGCCCTTTTTGTTTTTTATTTTTAGGCAGGGCCTCACTAGCTTAGGGCCTTGCTAAATTGCTGAGGCTGATGCTGGCCTTGAACTTGGGATCCTCCTATACCAGCCTCCCAAGCCACTGGGATTATAGGTGTGCTCCACAGTGCCCAGCTAAAATAGAACTTTTAGAAAACCAAGAGAGCTGGAAGTAGTCAAAGGTTTTCATATGCCTTTTTATTCTCTAAAAATTGCAATTCCCAAACAACATAAAGATGTTACTGACACTACTTTCAGACCTGCAGGTAGTGGTCTTAAACTCTGCCCTGTGTAGTAACTGCAGTTTTTTCCTTGGTAATTGGGGGTGAAAGACAGTAGAGATGCCATAATCTGCAGGACCCTGAGCTGTGGGGCCTAACAGGGCAGGCAGTGGAGCAATGATGGAACCTATCTACACTTTTCCCAGGGTCTAACATCATTATATATAAAGGGTAAAGTCCTTGCTAGGCAATCTTCCTAAATCTTAAACAAAGCAACAACCTCCCTCCACAGGTTAGAGAGACACACATTTCACAGGTACAGTCAGCAGGGTTCTTTAAGTACTGGATGGAATCTGTATGTGCTGTTCATGCTTCTTGTATAAACCAAACTTTCTCTATCAGAAAGGGTACAGCTATGAGGCATACCACATGGGAAGAAGGATCACAAATATAGTAGTTTCTTACAATCAAGAGAGGGATATATTCACCATGGCTGCACCAGAAGAATTTAATGCATTTAAGGAGAGTTTTCCTGAAAATTCCTCAAATTGTATGTCATGTAGAAATTTCATATAAAAGTCGACTTTCCTGAGTGAGAATATGAGACAAGAAAGACTCTCTTCCCATAGTCTAGGAAGAATCACAGTTAATTCTATGTTCTGTCAATTGGTAGGCTTTTCATTTTTGTATGTTATCCTAGAAGTCTCAAGGATCATGATTAAAGGGAAACTGTTGGGCTTGTTAAATATTTACAGTAGGCCCTTCATATTTATGTGTTCAGACAACTGAAGATCCAAAAAATTCAGAAAGGGAAAATTGGGCCTGTACTGAACAGGTACAGGTTTTTTTCTTCCTTGTCATTATTCCTTGAATAATTCAGTATGGAAACTATTTACATAGCATTTTCATTTTATTAGGTAGAGATGATTTACAGTATGTGGCAGAATGTGTGTAGGTTATAGGTAAATACTGTGCCATTTTATATATGGAACTTGAACTTCTGCAGATTCAGTTATCTGCAGGGGACTAGGAATCAATCTCCCATGGATGCTGATTGATAACTATACTTAGAATGGATAGGACTTTGGAAACACATTGTTTTGATATACATAGTTCATAAATAGCAATCAAATAAAAAAAATACTACTGCAAAAAGATGAATAAGAAATATTTAAAAAAGAAAAAATATGATGCTGAATCTAGAAGTCTTGTCAGGTACCAGAAAGATGAGAATTTGGCAGGAAAAATTAAAAATAATTTAAAAAAATTTAAATTATTTGACATAGCAATTGTACATATTTATGAAGTACAATGTGACATTTCAATACAAGTATATAATATGTCATGATAAGATCAGGGTAACTGGTATATCTGTCATCTCAGTCATTCATCATTTCTTCGTGTTAGAAACATTAAAAATCCTCTCTACTAGCTATTTTGAAAATATCAATTGTTGTCAACCATATTTATTTTACTATGCTATAAAACATTGGAAGTTGTTGCTTCTATGAAATTGTACCCCATAAACATTCTCTCTTTACCTCCACACCTTCACAGGCTTCAGTAACCATTATTCTATTCTTTACTTCTTTGAGGTCAATATTTTAGCATCCACATGTAAGTGAGAATATTCAATATTTGTTAAAAAATTGCATGTGTTAGTTGATGACCTAATGCTAGTAATGTTTTGCATCAGTTTTTTTGCACTCTATATTAATTTTATATTTATTTAAAGTTTTAAAAAATCATTGCTTAAAATTTGGCAAGTATAAAAAATGTGAAAGATTATTAACCTCACTCATAATCCCTCAACCAGGAGACAGTTATGATTAACATTTTCTTCCAGCATATTTTTCTGTGCAACATGTAGTTTTAAATTTACATGACTTTTACAAGGCATGGTCATTTCCCCTTGTTATTACTTACCCTTTGTAAAACAATTTTACATTTCCAATATTAACAAAGAGTCCTTTAAACAAATAAGATGTTCTCGGAAAGCATCCTATTTCAATTTGGAGTAAGGATTCAGTAGCCCAATGCAATATAAACACCCCATAAATGTGAATCCCATCTACCTTCTGGTCTATACTTTTCAGCAGAGTGCCATGCACAGGAAAGACAGTCAATAAATTGTGTTGGATTTAAAGTAGATCTGGGTAGTAGGTCTGGCTTTTTGTAATAGCAGAAAATTGATGACACACCTTTAAGAAATGACAAATGGCCTGGCTCAGCTGGTAAATACGGTGTAATTCTCTTAAAACAGTCATGTCTGGTATTTATGCCTTTGTATCAAGCTAAACGTAACAGAACAGGATTTTATGTGTTAGAAAACATGATTTGACTGCTAGTATTTCTAGACTGTTACATTGGGTTATTTCTTTGGGAATACCAACTCATCTTTAAAACCTAGGTTTTGTTACTAGTAGGCGATGTAGCACTATTCCATTTTATCCAGTTCACACATTGTTGGTGGTGAGATCTAATAAGGTGATCCTTTCTAAAAATAAAAAGTCTCCTTTGCTGTTGGGGTGTACATTCCTGGGAGGAAAGGTTCAACTAGCATATTAAACTTTACAAAGCATTCATTCCACCAAGAGAGTTTAATAACAATGCAAATTCTAGGATCCCTTTTTCAAAGGTTCTGACAATCACTCTTGGGTGGTAACCAGCCTTCTCTCTTTGTACCCAGCACCTCAGGGAAGGATGGTGATCTTCACGTTCAGAGATAGGTTTTTCTTTTTATTTGCGCTATGTTGGGGATATTGAATAAGAATGCTTCTGGTTGTAGAAAGTTAGCAATGAATGACAGGCAAGAGATTTTCTAAAGAATGTTCATTGACTTTTTCTTCTTTTTCTTTCCTTGCAACCTGTACTGTAGTTGGCCTTTTACCAAAAAGACATATATAAAGAAATGACTTCAGCTTCTGCCCTTATTTAAAACCCTTGATAGAATGGCTATAATTATCCATTACTTATATTCATTTCCCTCTCAACTCAAATAATCCAAGGAACAATGACTTTCAGGGGGCTCTGAGGCATCCCCTCAGGGCATGTCACTGAGAGAAAAGGTGAGCAAGTGGGTGGGAACCCACAAATCTTCCTATTCCCTCTCCCCATTAGAAGAAATAGTGCTACTTATTAGCCTTCCCTGTAAGCTGTCTGAATGTCAGGTCTCAGCATCTTTCAAATGTTTAAACACTGCTATTCCAGATGTTGCAAACTATTTTCATAAAATTTTTACTGTGTTTAATTGCAAAGATAATATATAAATATATTTTCGTTATAAAATATTTGAGCAATGTGTTTATTCAATGGATAAAAGTAAGTTCTCATTTGGCTAAATTGACTGTAAAATATAGCTTTTAAACAAGGAGTTTTTTTTAGAATGTAAAGGTGGCACTTAATAATTATGCTGACATGAACTGATTCTCTTCCAGGAAAATAGGAGCTATGGTGGTCCTACACTTTCCCTTTCAAACACAGTCTTTTCTCCTTATCTTCTTCATCCTTTGGAAATTACTGTGAAATAGGCATTACTATGCTGTGTACTCTTACAGCTTATTTTACCACTCACCATTTTTATCGTTTCCCTTGTTTTTAATTACTACAAGGTAGCATAAGCAATGCACGAAGTTCTAAGGTACATGTGTTTGTAAGTGCTGGCTCCTTTTTTATGTTAATCATCTATGTTTGAGACTTTTTAAAATATATTATGCTATAAACAGAAGCTATTGATGATTTGAACTTTATTTGGTGACCTGATAGCATGATTATGGATATTGATTTCTGCACTGCAGGCAAACGGGCTCTCAGAAATTATTTACCTTTACCTTAAATGGTCTTTTTGAGTTATTGTACTTATTTACATTATTAATAGAATCATATAATTAAAAATATATGCAGACCCTAAGAAATGATCAAATACAATTCCATTCCTTTAAAAGTTAAAATGCTTATAAAAGTAAACTCCCATACACAAGGAGATTAGACAGATCTGTGATTCTAACCAAGGTTTCCTGGTTGCCAGGCCAGTTCTGGGTTTCCTTATCTTTACTAGCTAAGTTTCATATGCCTCTTGGCACTTCTTCTGGACTAACAGGATTACTGTGTTATTCACAAATAACATTTAATATTAGTTGTCCCTTCTGTGTATAATAATGCCCCTGCTAAGAAAGATCTGGATCCAAATGACGAGATCCAAACAAAATTGGATGAAACAAGAAAGAAGAAATATTGATTCATACAATGGAAATGGCCAGTAGTAGATGTTTTAGTCAGTTGTGTGTTGCTGTGACCAAAAGACCGACAAGAAAAATATAGAGAAAGAAAAGTGTATTTTGGCTTATGGTTTCAGAGGTTCAATTCAATTTCAAAGGCTGAAAGAAGGATGTGGTAGAGACAAGCAGCTCAGGGCTTGTTAATTAGGAAGAAGGAAGAGAGGGACAAATATAAGCCCCAAAGGCACACCTCCAATGACCTACTTTCTCCATCCATACCTTATCTACCTATGCTTACTCCCAGTTAATCCATATCAGTGAATTAAACCCACTGATTAGTTCATACCTCTCATGGTCAAATCATTTCATCTGTGAACATTCTTGTATTCTCTCACATGTGAACTTTTGAGGCATACCTCATATCTAAATCATAAGAGATTGGATTAGGAATCTACCAGTAGCAATGACTCCAGGTATATTTTCCAAGACTCTTCGGATCCTGTCCTCCTCCTCTTAGGTTTGTCCTCTGGATGACTCACTGAAACAACATGATAGGAGTCTTCTAAGAACTCCTACTCTCTCTCCTTAGACTGTCTAGAAGTTCTAATCCCTCTAAATGGCTCCCGCAGGAGCCAGGGGAAGGTTTTTTCCTGAAGCCTCTATCAAGAGTTTATTACTGGATCACCAACAGAAATTGTGATTCATGCCCTCCTTAAACATCACTGTGGCCAGGGAAAAGGCACAATACCTTGATTGACTTAATTTTATTAGGGTTTTCTTTGAGGCTGAAGCTGGGGAAAATCTCACTGAAACTACACTGCTGAGAATTTGTAACTGGGCTTTCTCAAAAGAAAACTTAGGTGCTTTTGTTAAAGAATTGAGTTACATATGATTAGGAGGCAATCGACAAATGGACATACCATCTGGGAATTCACAAATAATATTCAACAGACCGAGAGGAAAGAAATAACAGATACCGAGGAAAGGTATGACTATTTCTCCTATTATTAAATTTCATGTTGATATTTTGTGTGATAGACTCTGTTTCTCGGATATCTTTTTAAAAGCCTTTGTGTATGTGTGTCATTATTGTAGACAATTGAGTTTTGTGGATAAATGACAATTGGCAGTACAGTTCTTAAAACAATTTGAAGACATAGAGTCCAGTTTATCCTGGGGCAAAGGGACATCAGTGGTGAACAAGAGTGATGGGAATTGTATGGCACCTTAGACACATTTTTTTGCTGTTGTAAAATTTCAGGCTGTTGAGTTAATTTGTGCAATAACTTTTTGTTGAGAGATTTCTGGCCTCTGAGGCACCATGAGACTCCCTGGCACTTTCTTTCATTGACTTTAATTCCATCCCAATCTAGGGTTTAGATGACCTCACTCTGTGAACACTAAATAATCCAGCATACTAGAATGGATGCCAAGGAGAAGCAGTTCAGAAAGGCAATCAACTAATGATCTTTGTGGTATTGAGAAAGATTGGAAGGATGCCCTTCAGGTATTTTACAGTGGGAAGCGAGGTGTGGCCATGTGACATGCTTTGGTCAATGAAATGTGAGTGGAAGCGATGTGTGCTATTTCCAAGAGAAGCTTTAAGAGTCAGAATATGATCCAGCACTTTCTGTTTCACCACTATGATACTTATTGGGGCATTTATAAATGTCACAGTAACCTCTATGAAATGCTGGTCTGGATTAACATAAACAAAAAGTAAACTAATTTTACTATAAGCCAGATGCCTGGAAAGAGTTTGTTGACTTCTATGCTAAGACATCAAAATTTAGGGTCACTTGATACTAGATGATAACTTTTTCCATTCCAATTGATACCAAATTAAGTCTTTTCTCTGAAGTGTTAAGATATAAAATAAAAAAAAGAAAACTCAATTTCTCTTTTTACTTTCAGTAGGAGATAAACCTTGAATGTTTAACATTTTTAAACCTCTTGAGTTATGTGATTAATACTGTTTGAAGCAGAGGTCAATGCAGTATCTCAGAGCTGGATTTTCAGAGCTAACAGGCAAAAAGTTTCTTAGCCTTCTTTCTTAGATGGTCTAACACCCTTAAAATGAGATCAAGAACAATATGAGCAAGGGAAAAACAACCACATTACTTTCAGTGGATTGTTTTTCTCTTTTCTTCATTTTAGTGCATACATGATTTCAGAGATTATGACTAAAATCATGTTTCTTCACTACTTTTCTAACTTTCCAAGAGCCTTTAAGTTGTGATAAATATAAAGAAAACACCCAAAGTGCCAATTACATTGCCTTTTCCAAAAAAGATGTGACCTTTAAATTAAAATCAATAAAGCCCTGGCATTTCTTCTTCACACTTTTGGGTGACAAAACAAGATTGATAAAGAGAAAAGACAGAAATTTAAGAAAATTTTGGCTTAGCACACCCAGCTACGTACTTGAGAATATTCACTCATTTTCTCATTCACTTCTTTAGAGATTTAAAATTTTCACAATTTTCCAAGAAAATGTAGATTTTAGACTTGTTAATCCATTAGTCTAAAATTTTTACGAGGAGCTAAGATACAGAATCGTGATTTGGCCCAACTCATGTAAGTAGGAGATGAGAGAAGCAGATGCTAAGCCTGTGTATTCTTTCTACTACATCATGATGTGTCAATCTATCCTTGCTTTAGTGTTTGAAATGCCACAACCAGTAGAAAGAATAAGAATGTCATATAATATGGCCACCTGCTTTGTTATCCTCCCTCTTATCCTCATCTCCTATCATTCCACCTCCTGCTAGCCTGCCCAGCCCTCTTTTTTGTTCTCACACCCATTATGGGTAATCAAGCTGGCTGGTCCTTTTGCCTCAAGCACCTTTCCCTAAACTCCCTCCCTTACCTCCCTCAAATGAGGCTTGACTTGATCTCTGCATCTAAAATAAAAAGACTCCTCCTCCATACACTCTGACTGTTCCTTAATTTCTCTTTTGACTTTCAGGAGGAGGTAAACTTTGAATGTTTAATATTTTTAAACCTCTTGAGTTATGTGATCAATACCGTTTGGGGAAGAGGCAATGCATTGTCTGAGGTTTTTTTTGTTGCTGGTTTTTGGTTTATTTATTTATTGCATAGCATTTTTCAGTTGTAAACACACTTATTATATTTATTATTGATTATTTCTCTTGCTCTAGAATCTGACCTTCATGAGATCAGGAATTGTTTTTTCTCTGCTTTGTTCACTGAGTATGCCACATGCTTAGAACAGTCTTGATACATAGTAGGGTTCAAAAATATTCCTTGAGTGAATGATTACACCATAAAATAAGATAATTCTGTGAATAAAAAGGAAAAAGAATATTTAATCCAAGACTCATTAGGGGCATACCTACTTGTTTACTACTTGTGTCTCATTTTTCAAACTCTTCCTTATATAAGAGTAAAGGACTAATATTTGTAAAAAACTCAGGTTATGTGAATGGATATAGGAATTTCACATACTGTATATATTTTTATCTATCTACATATATGTAATAAATATATATATTTAATGTAATAAATACATAATAAATATATATGTAATATATATGCATAATGAATATTTTTTACTTCACATAAATTGTATCAGGCTATTTTTTGTTACTATAATGAAATATCAGAGACTGGATACTTTATAAAGAAAAGAGGTTTATTTAGTTCTCCATTCTGGAAGTTCAAGGGCATGGCACTGAATTCAGCTCTGATAAAGACCCCATGGTGAATGATACCATAGCAGGTGAGAGTGATCATTGAGATAGGAAACCAGACAGCAATTCAGGGGTCAGGGTCACTCTTTTACAATAATCCTCCCATATGAACTAATTAGGGTCCTATGAAAGCTACATGAATTCTTTCTGAAGGCATGTCCCCAGTGACCCAGAGACCATCTAAGCACTAGTTCTTATAGGTTCCACTACCATCTCACCACCACATGAGGACCAAACCTCTTACCACATTAACTTTTGAGGGACAAACCACATCCAAACCATAGGGGCAACTATGGTGCTTTTGGGAAGAGTCTTTACTCCCACTTGTGAAATTTCAACTGGAGACGTATATGATTTCTTCAAAGTGTTACAGTTATGAAATATGGACTTAAATTCACACCTCTTTCCACACTATTATAGATAAGGAGGGAATTTAAATTCATTTAACAATGTTGGAACTTACATATAATTCTCATCAATTTGTAAATATTTTTAGCTTGGAACCTTGATCTTTGACCCCCAAACAAGTAACTAATAACTCCCTAATGTCACACATTTAAAATGTAGTCAATATAGAGCTGCGGATAAAAAAGGAAAAAACCCAAATTTTTCTTGGAATAATCCTGTTTTAGTTAACTTTTTTGTCACTGTGAGCAAAATATCTGACAAAAAAAACTTAGAGAAGAAACATTTTATTTGGACTTATGTTTTCAGGGGTTCAGTCCCTGGTTGGTCAACTCCACAGCTCTGGGCCTGAGATGAAGCAGAACATCATGGCAGAAGAGCACGGCAGGAAAAAGCAGCTCAGTACATGGCAGCAAGGGAGAAGAGAGAGAGAGAGAGAGAGAGAGAGAGAGAGAGAGAGAGAAACAGAGAGAGAGAGGAGAGAGAGAGCATTTTGCTCACCAAGGACACCATATAAACTACGTCTGGCCCCAGTGACCCATCTCCTCTAGCCACACCCCACCTACCCACTTACACCAACTTAATTCATATCAGTGGGTTAGGTTACAACTTTCACAATCTTACCATTTTACCCTCGAACATTCCTGCATTATCTCACACATGAAATTTTGGGGACATGTCATGTCTAACTCATAACAAATTCCTTGAACAATTTCAGTTTTCTGCATATGAAGAAAGTTTCATTTGGACAAAAGCTTTTGTCTGGCAAGGCCTAATAACAGTCTACAGAAGTGGGCGTTGATGGACATGACGACAGGTGTACTCTTCCAGTTGTCACTCAGACTGTTTCTCTGAAGATAGTTGAGGTGTCCTTCTCCAGGAAGGAAAGCCCTGCCTACAGTAGGACTTCATGGATGGGTGGTGATGTTTCACAGAAGAGACCAAACTCGTCCTCTGTGAAGGGGTTTTAGGTCAGTTCTGCAGATATCAAAGTTTGTACAAATTATTTTTCCTATTTCCCTATCCTTGTTTTCAGTGGTCCAGATGAGCTGGGAACTACTTTTCATATCCCTAATTCCATAAATTTAAGTTCATTTTAGTTCAACTCTACTACAGATTAGAAAATCAGAGAATATAGAAATACATGTTTTATCTTAGGAAATATAGTTTCCTCTCCACAATCCCTCAATATAAAATGTTCTGTGGAGAAGAGAGGAGCAAGATGGAGATCTGTTAATATGTTGCTTTTCTCTAAAAAACATCTATGAATTTCCATTGTCAGATATTTAGAGTTCCCATTCTATGAGTTCCCAGTGTCAAGAGTTTTGCTAGATGAAGATCTGCTAGAAATTGTGAGCTGGGTTTAGAATGAAGCACATCAATTTTCTAGTCATCTGTGTCCTGAGAAAGACATTGCAGATAATCCAAGTACATATGGAAGGAGGAAGTTGGAGGGAGAAGTCAAGTTTTGGATAGATCTTTGCTTCATTCAAAGAAAAAAAATAGAAATCTACGTATGTGTGAGGAAACTGCCACAGACCAGAGGAAAGACAATCACATTCACAAGGCTCACTGAACTACTGAAGTGTCTAGAAGTTACTGAATGTCTAGAAGTTACTTTCAGAGAGGCTCATGGTTTTATCAGAGGACAGAAAAGAGATTCACTAGAAAAGTAGAGAGATGAAGAAGCAGTAGAATTAGAAAAAAAGTGTGTTGATAGAACAAAAAATAATGCCTCAGAACAAATAATCTAGTAACAATTAAAATTTAAATCCTCTGCAATCAAGAGAACTGATGCTATAGGAAAATCAGTCAAGGATGTGAACGAGCAATTTGAGAAGAAAATCAAGAATTTGAGGGCAAAAAGACAAACAAGGAACAATTAAAAAATAGACAAGGATGGCATAACCCATAAATAATAGGTCTGCCTGAAGGAGAGAACAAAACAAATAATTAGATGAATTTAAATGAAAAAAAAATTAATGCCTTATGATGACTTATATATGCAAATTGGGAAAGCTCAATCTATTCTAAGAATAGTCAATGAAAACAAACTGAGGCATACATATTTTATGACAAATACTTTTAGATCTTAAAAATAAGAAAAAAGGTACCCTATGAGAATTTAAGCAGTAAGCCTGTTTATTCCAAAAAATAAGGAAGCCTTTAGTGTTCAATTCTGCAGTATCAAAGCAGGATATAAGTGCAATAATACAGAACTCTGGGGAAAATGTGGGGAAGAGAAGATACTGGGGTTAAATTCCTCAATGTTAGCTTGCCATTGAATTGTTCAAGTAGCATTCAAGTTCCCAAATATGATAGTGGGGCTTGGTGAGATCGGAAGTAATATGAAATGGAAATGTAAGTAGTGAAGAGGATGACATGGTTCATAACCAGAGCAGTGGGGAGTTGATAATTCTGAATAGAACAAGCCTCAAGAAAATGAGAACCTGACGGCAGATTTGGAAAGCAAAGGGAGGGAAGGTGGGAGATGATGGCGTAGAGGAGGGTGCTTGCCAGGCGGTTCCATGGTGTGAGACCAATTTAGAGGATATACAGCTTCTCAGTGAGGTGAGTGAAAAAGGGATTTCACTGGGATTTAATACTGGACTCTCAGAGTAGCTGGGAGACTCAGAAGTTTGGATATAATAAAGAAAGTCTATCACGGGTGGCTGCCAGAGCCGACCCACCATGGCCAAAGGAAGGAGGACTAGAAAAAGCTGCACTTCAGGTGGTGCCGTAGAGAGAAATTTGAGATAAAATAAAAAGTACCTGAACTTATCTGAACCAAGAGGCAGCAAACTGTGCACGTTCTTGAAAAGCACACTTGGGTGTTAAGTAAGCGAGTGCTATATCCCAACTGGCTGTGGAAAGCTGAGGTGCAAGGCATAATGGGGTGAGTCCCCTGACTCAGGAGATTAGAAAAAAATGAACAAAATATCACAAGCATCCACAGTATCCCAGCAGGCACATATCGAAGGACCTAAGTGGTGTCTGATATAACATGAGAGAAATGGATGTCGAGTGGACTGTACCTTGGGGGACTGCAGAAGCCGTACCTTGGGAATGCACAGATCTGGTAGGAAGAGTCAAAACACAAACCAAGCTGGGCACGGCTGGGTAATCCCAGCACTTAGGGAGGCTGAGACAGGAGAATCGTGAGTTCAAAGCCAGCCTCAGCAAGGGTGAGGCACTAAGCAACTCAGTGAGACCCTGTCTCTACATAAAACACAAAATAGGGCTGGGGATGTGGCTCAGTGGTCGAGTACCCCTTAGTTTAATCCCCAGTACCAAAAAAACAACCAAACCACAAACCAACTGTATATCTTAACCCCTCTCACCTTATACTGGCAAGAAAGGAAACAGTCTTATATCAAACAACTTCAATCAGGCCACTCCAACAGTTAACTCAGAGAGCAACACAATAACAGGAAGGGGTTAACATTCCCCACCCCTTGTTCTATCAACAGTTTACTCAAGAGTAACTGGCAAGACAGACTATTGGACATAGACAGTGACCACCAATTTTGGTCAAGTATTTTGACTACTTCATTGGAGAAAGTCCCCTCAGTCTACACCAAGACATTAGAAGTTTATATATATAAATATATGTAAGTGTATATATATTTAATTCCTTTAATGTGTGTGTGTGCACATGCGTGTGTAAATTCTGACTGTCCCAATTCTTTCAGAGACATATATATACACACTTGTTTGTCTTGTTTTCTCTCATATTCAGCATTTTTAAAGTATAATTATCTTTTCCTAGTATTGTCTTGTAAAAGATTTGGTTCATTAGATTGTGTATCTTAGTTTGATTTTGTTTTATTTTCATGTGTTTATTTTCTTTTTAATCTTATCTTCTCTTGCTATCAGCCTAATTCCATTGTTCATTCTCTCAATACTGTGCTGCTTTTATTCTTCCTCTTCCCTTTGTATAAATATCACCTGCTACTGCTCTTCTGCATTCTCTTGTTCACTTTGTAAAATTGTGAAGTATTTTCTAATTTCCTAACACATTTCCTTTCCTCCAATTAA
>CM053411.1:22540367-22561324 GCA_028644305.1 Xerus rutilus | reverse complement strand
AAACAAATAAAAAATTAAAACAAACAAACAAAAAAGCAAGTGGAAAGCACACACCAGCTTTGAACTGCAAGGTTACTTAAGGTTGGTAGTGAGAAATGTTTACTTCAGGGGGCTGTCAAAGGTCTTACTTCAAGAAGAGTCAGTACAATGAAAAACAATATTTTTAAACTTAATTCTTTATGGTTTGGAAGAGCAATATAAACAATTCATAAAGAAAGTAAAATAAATTCAATCTCAGGAGTCAAAGAAATTCAAATTAAAGAAAGATAGACACAATTTTCATTTCCAATTTGGCACAAGTGTTATTCAATATTTTTGAGGCTGTGGCTAAACTGTCTTACACATTATCTGTAAAGATTTAAATGGTGTAATCTTTTTGGAAGGAATTTTGGTAATGTACACAAATGTATTAAAATTGTATATACTTAGATGCTGCCATCTCTTTGCTCTTCACACCTAAGATTTCATCTTAGATGTTATGGATTATAGAAAGAATTTTTTAATTTTGTGATATTGGGTTGTGAGCCTTTCCTTTTGCTCACATAATGCACTGTTCTCCTTTTGCACAGCACTGATTACACACACACGTGTGTGCTCATTCATTCATTTAGAGATGGAGGTGAGGGAGAAGGTGCAAGAATGGGAGAGAAAGAGGAGAGGGTGATTTTTAGAATACATTTACCAAAATTCTACAAGTAGTTACTTAGGATTGGAATTTACAGTTTTACTTTCCTCTATTTTGCTTGTTGGTGTTTTAAAAATTTCTTTGTCTTTTTACTAATAGTTTCAACAAAACTAATTTGAGAACAAAATAGATCTTAAGCCAGCATTATTCCTCAGGGTTCACGCAAATGTCAATAAAATAATTAAGAAAAAACTGCAGTGTCTTCATTTGCAGACAGAAAATATAAATAAGAGAAATGTATTATCTATAAATTAATAGGAAAGCGTGGGTGTTGTGATAAACTAAAGAGTAAGAACCCGCTTAAATGAATTAATTTTACAATTCAAAAATTTGGGCTGGTTTAATAAAACGTATTTGTAAGCAAAATTGGACCTTCAGTAGGTTGACCTTAAGTGATCTCCACTTAAGTCCAGGGGAAAGGCAAGGTTCTGTTTTATCATCATCATAAAACACTGCTTGGGGGATTCTCATTGATTAGAGTGATATGGGGAAAGACATGCTCTATCAGAAATAAGAAGAAAAGTATTTTCACTTGCAGAAATTTCAGGTTACTCTATCAACAGACAAAGAGCATAATTTAACCTGATGGCTGCTACTATACAATATCAAAAATTCTACAACTTTGCTACATGTCCCAAATTACCAGTTAGAAAATATGGTAATAGTATAGTACACTGAGCACACCCAACGAACTTCTCTTCTTACAAGGGAGCTTTTAAAATAGTAATGCTTATATGGTACATAGTAATACAACCTAACAAGAATTTTAAGAAATTATTTTTGAGAACTTGTTTTTTTTTCATGATGGGGATCAAACCCAGAGGCTCATGTGTACACAAGTGCTTTACTCCTGAGCTGTGCCTTTAGCCTGATAACTTTTTAGATGACAAAAGAGTGAATAGAATTGCATCAATGAAAAAAATTTAGCAGAAATAATTGCATGCAACATATAGAAGAAATATATAGTAGAAGAGCAAATCTTAAATCATAAAATCCTGGAAAATTTTAGTCCTTCTGTCAATATTCACAAGGAAGGAGCCCTGGGAAAATTATCTACATAATTGCTTAAGAAGCAAGACCAGCTAGGCTATTCCTCTCCTAATATTGTTGTTGATAACAGATGCATCTTTCTTTAGGTTAAAAATCCGAAGACTATTCTAAATTACATATATGCTCTGCCTGTGATTTCTAGCTGTGAGAATTCTGATACATTTCAGTATAAACAGTGGTTCTCAATTGAAACTGGAGAGATTGTTGGTTGTTGCAACAATTGGGGATTTCTACTGGCATGTAATTACCAGGTGCCAGGAATACTAAGTATTCTGCCACATTGTAGGACAGCCCTTTGCAAAGCCACATCATATTATTCCAGGTGATCCAAATAAATACTCTCCAATAGAAATATAATTCTAAGCCATATATGAAATTTTTATTTCTCTAGTCATGTTAAAAAACTAAAAAGAAGCAAGTAAAACTAATTCTAACACATTAAATATAACCAACTATATCTAAAATATCACATTTACATGGAATCAATATAAAATTATTCACAAAGCAGTATTTATATTTTTGTTTATACCAAGTCTGAAATCCAGGGTATTTTACACTTAAAATGTATCTCAATTTGAATACTAAATTTTCATTGGAATGACTTGATCTGCATTTATATTTTGTAAAGCCCATATTTGAAAAAAAGGAATTCATATACCATAGATGTTCCAAACATACTTAAATGTTCTCTAAACAACATTTTTATTTTTGTGTATTGCAGCAAGTTGCAATTGCCATTCATTGTGAAATTTGCAATGTATTTTTTTCTAGTCTTTTTTTTGTTTACTGTTTTAGTTGAAGTACTAGTTTTTATATCTCCATTAGATTATTTAAAAAAAATTTTTAGCTGTAGATAGACACAATGACTGTATTTATTGATTTATTTTTATGTGGTGCTGAGGATCAAACCCAGTGCCTCACACATGCTAGGCAAGCACTCTACCACTGAGCTATATAGCCTCAGCCCTCCATTTGATTCTAAATCAATAATATGCCTAAATATTTAATTGTAAACATTTTAGTTATTTTCTAAACTATAAGCACAGTTTGTTATAACCTAAATATTTTTGTGTGTGTGCAAAGCACTCTGTTAATTATTTTATTTTTTCCTTGTTTTTTATTGATGCATTATAGTTGTACATGATGGTGTGATTTGTTGTTACATGTTAATACCTGCATACATGCACATAATATGACAATATAACATTTTTAATTTTTCTTTTGTGGTGCATAATTTTAATCTGATGCCATTCCATTTATTAACTCTTGGTATCATTTCCTGAGTTATAGGTATTCTATTGAGAAAGTCATTGCTTGTACTTATATGTTTGAGTAATGACCCTATGTTTTCTTCTAGGAGTTGAATACTTCCTGGTCTGATTCCTACGTCTTCAATCCATTTCAAGTTGACTTTGTACAAGGTGAGAGATAGTCTCATTAGCCTACATATGGATAACCAGTTCTCTCAACACCATTTGTTAAAAAGGCTGTATTTTTTCCAATGTAAGTGTTTGGCATTCTTATTCTGTATGCTAGGTATTTTCATTATAATGTGCCTTGAAGTGGGCCTGTTTAATTTTGTAAGTTTGTACATATGTAAGCCTCTTGTATTTGATTTCCCATTCCATTCTTCAGATTTGGGAAATTTTCTGATATTATTTCATTGAAAAATTGTACATTCCTTTGAGTTGTATCTCCATGCCTTTATCTATCCTGATAAATCTTAAATCTGGTCTTTTCATGTTATCCCATACTTTTTGAAAGTTCTGTTCATAATTTCTTAACATCTATGCATTGTCAACTCTATTTTCAAGATTATATATTTTATCTTCATTGTCTGAGTTCTGTCTTCTAAGTGGTCTAGTCTGTTGGTAATGCTTCCTATTTAATTTTTCTTAGTTTTGTTTATTGTTTCCTGCACTTCAAGGATTTGCTTTTTTTTTTCAGAATCTCTGCCTCTTTATTGATCTTTCACTTCCTGTATTTTCTGCCTGATTTCATTCTTTATACAATCCTTTACTTTTCAGATCAGTGTAACTATGTATATTTAAATTTCTTATCTGATATTTCTTCCACTGTGGTATAAATGGATTCTGTTATTGGAGTATTTTTGTTCATTTAGGATGATTTGTTTCCTTGCTTTTTCATGTTGTTTTTATGTCTACCCATCTAACAGTATGGATCTGAGGCAATAGAGTTTCTACCCTGTGGACTTCTAGTGTCCCTGAAGGTTTCTAGTATCTCACTGTTTAGGGGGATACAAATAATAACAACAACCAATGTAAGCAATATACAGCATTAAACCAAATAGTTCCTATTATGACATCTACAATGTTAATTATCACAATAAACAGAAATGATATGATCAGTTATTGCCTACAATAAAAATAGCAAGTTTCCCAAAGGGTTTATAATTTCCAGTGGTAAACAGTGGTGGTGAATAAAAGTGATATAGGATGTAATGATTATAAAGGGGAAGGTGAGAAGACAGAAGTAAAAGATTAAAGAAAGAGTGACAGAGAGAACAGTAGAGATTGGCTGTTAGCAGAAGAAAAGAGAGAATCAAAGGAAACAGGTAGGAGAAAATATATATCTAAAGTAAAAATTTAATAAAAATTAAAAATAAAGATAAAAGAATATAAAACAAAACTAAAATATATTAATCAAACATCCTAGTTCATAAAAAACTAATCTATAAAAATAACTGGCTTCAAAAATGATAGAAATGAGAAAAAACCAAAATGACCATGTACCATCAAGGTCACAATATAAACAGAGAAAAAGAATAAAAAATAAGAAAAAAAATCTTGAAAGAAAAGTTAAAGATTTCTTTCCATTGGAGATTAAAATATTCTCAGCTTCTCTTCTCAGCAGTTTTAGGTGGGGTTTCTGGACTGTGATGCACCACCCTCTGGATTGCTGGTGTAAGAGAGGTAATCCCATAGGTGGAATTTCTGGAGGCAGGGTTTAGGCTTAGGTGGGCTCCAGGCTCTTTGCTGAGTAACAATTGGTCTGGAAATTTTAAATCAGCACACCTCCAGTGCCCAGTTGTTGTTGGTCCATGCTGGAAGACATTACCTCAGAGATGTCCCCTGGGTTCCACTCATGTGGTAGGGGAGCCATTCTTAAGTCCCCTAAGTCACCTGCAGACTCCACATTTCCTGGTCTCAATTTCAGTCTCCAATCTCTTTGGCCCCAGCCCTTGTGAGTTCCCAGCTAGATGAGCCTCTCCCAGCCAGTCCTTGAAGAAGTCAGATTGGAGGGGCATCAGTAGAGCTGGGTGGGTTTCTGCAACCAGTTGTCCTGTGTGTAAACCTCTCTCCATGTTTGATTTTTTTCTTGGTCACTTCAGCACACTCTATGTCATTTGGTATGTGTTTATTGGGCCTGTATTTTAGGCCAAAGACAGGTTTGCCAGGAATCAGCTTCCTCTGCTGCCAGCCCTTGCACCTCAGCTGCAAAATGGTTCCTTCTTTTGTCCTCTGCACACTGTCTGGAGAAATGGAAGCTTCTTTCTTTGCACATGGATATCATGCAGTGTATTTCTCAGCTTTGTTGGGAAATGTCCTTGATCTCTAAACACTCCATACCCAGACATGCCTCAGTTCTCACAAAATTTTGAGTTCCTTAATTCCCTCATTCCTCCACTATGCTCACAGAGGGACTGCTCTGGTTGGTTCTTCCAGCCGGGCTGCAGCAGTGGTCATGTCACTGAGGATTTCTTATTTATTATATCCATTCTCCTGTGTCCCTGATCTGCTCTGAATGTCCAGTTTTTAATTCCAGTAAAGTTCTCCCACCATTTTATTTTTGTTCTTGCACCTTATGGAGAAGCTGTCTTTTGCTTTCTTGATTTCATGTCACACAGGAGCCAGGAATGTGACCTCCTCTATTCTGCCATCTTGAACAACATCCAAAAATATTCTGAATGAAAAATGAAAAAATATTCTCCACTGAGGTGGTCAAAACCATCATTGAGAATGGATGGTTGACACCAATTCCTGACTGTTCTTCTCTCTCTCTCTATATATATATTTGAGCTGTGGGAAGGGTTTGGGGAGAAAAAACATGAGTAGAAACTGGGTATTTTTAACCCCTTCACTTTTTTTTTGTGTTGCTAACTAAGCTACCAGCTGCAGTAGTCTAAAACTGAAACTGGCTGAAATAGCTCTCAACTTCCCTTCTCACCAATATGGGTAGGATGGATTTTGAAGTACTGTAGACTAGAGTTTTACCTGGCATGACCAAATCAGTGTACTCCCAGGGTGGAATTGCTACAGAGTTCAATGAGGGCAGTTCTGGCTAGGGTTAGGGTTAAATCTAATGAAGCCTTAGGGGCTTTGCTGGGTGGTATCTACTCTAGAGAGATTAAATCAACACACTCCTAAGGCCAGGCAGTTGCTGATCTCTGCTAGAAACTTGGATTTCAGGAGACTTCCAAGAATTCTACTTGTAGGGCAGGGGACCCAAACCTCCACACACTTTGCTGCTCATGGTTATGGCTTAGACCTTCAGTATATTTACACCCACCTATTCAGTTTTCCTACTGTCTTCAGCTTGTCACATGAGCCCCAGACTCAAAGGGAAAGTGAGTTGCACTCCCTTCCATTTTCCTGACTTGAATCCCACAATCTTCTCTTTGCCTCTTTTATTCATGTTATGCTAGGTTCACCGTGGGTCACAAGGTAGGTGCTTGCTGGCACAGTATAACAATGTTTGCTATGAACTCCTGTGCTCCCACAGCAGAAAGCTATGGTGTAATATTCTCAAGATGGCTCCCGTCTCAGCTCTTCACTTGCCATTTTTACTTTTCAAATTCCAGTTTATTGCGCACTCTCTTGACCAGTTAAGTTCAGGCTGATTTTCTCATGTATAGGTTTTTATGTGCCAAATTCATTGGCTGTGCTTCTCTCTGCTTTCCCTTTCTTCTGTGGTTAACAAGCACCACTGACACTGCCATAACCAGCTTGGCTCCAAGGTACTCATTCTTATCAATGTACTCTTATTCTTATTCTTTGTTCAATGCATCCAAATTTTTGAGTCTCTAAGAAACTGTCTGATATTGAATTTCAGTTAATTTCCTCTTTCATCCACCTCACTGACAAGCACCACTCCAGCTGCTTGAATCTTGAGCCTGGGGGCAACTAGAAACACAACCTTCCTCTAATGTACCATGTTGAATCTCCAATTTTGTATTTTTTAATGATTGAAAAGAAATTCAAGAGAAGAACATTGCTTCATTCTGTTAAAATTATATAAAATTCAAATTTCAGTATTCATCAACAAAGTTTGATCAGAACACAGTCACACTCATTCATTATCATATTGACTAGGGTTGCTTTTGTGCTACCATGGAAAACTCATGTTATTGCTACAGAGACCAGGTGGTCTTCTTAAGTAATAAGTATATCAATTTAATTGCCGATTACGTTTTATGTAAGTCATGCTATCTGTCCAAAATATTCAAATAAATATTTGCATTGACAAACAAAAAAAATCAAATTGGACAGGTTTGGAGAGTGACCAGTTTGGTGGTATGTTTCCATATGTATTGTAGTGTGCAGTCAATGTGTGTGTTTGGCACGCACACTATGACACAACAACATATTGTACAATACAATGCATAAAAGTAAAATGTAGTTCCAAAAACAATAAACTTGTGTTTGATGAAAATATTTTGTACCACTTTGGTGCTTAATTTCAAATTTAAATTTACTGAACTAAAAAGTTTTAACCATTCTGACACCCTGCTTCCTATTTGACTTCATCTCCTGTCACTATTCCCTCATCTCTTTGCTCTAACCACAGTGGCCTCATTGCTGTTATTGAATATGCTAGACCTGCTCTGTCTCAGGGATTTTGCACTTAGTTTCTCCTCTTGGCAAGTTCTGGACAGTTATATTGTACCTCCTTTGTAAATGCTATTTAGACTTGCCATATTCTTCATTCTTTGTATACTCCTTGAAGATTTATATTACTTTATACCACTTATTGCTACTTACTATGCCACATCATTTGCATATGTATACTGCCTTTCTTATTGCCTGTCTCTATCTTACTATAATATAACTTCAAGAGCATAAGAATTTTGTCAATTTGTTTCTGGCATACTCCTGAAAATAAGTATAATAACTAGCACACAATTGAAATCTAATTAATATTTATTGAATAGATAAATATGTAAAAGAAAATTACTAAAGAATACATAAAAATATATCTGTTTTTAAGACAGAAGATAAAAAAGTGAAACAAAAATTCTTAGAAATAATTCAATAAAAATAAAAAATAAATGAATTAACATAATGTAAATAAAATGGTTTGGGTATAATTCTGAAAGATAAAATCCTTAATGCCGTAAAGTTGAATGTTGAAATTCCGAAAGGTCAAAATGCATAATATCTAAAATCCTGAATGATAAATATTTCAAAAATATAATTCTTGAAAAATAAATAGAAATATTTAAGAAACATCCACTTAGATTTTTTGAAAAGAATTTAAGATACATAAAACACAAGAGAACACTATTTCAGCCGCTTTGTTTAAGAAAATAGGCAATAATAAAATGCATAATTTTGTAGCTTAAACAGAGGTACACAAATGACAGGGTTGAACAATTATGTACAAATAAACCATATTCATAAATAGGTCAAAAAACAAAATGTCTACACACATCTAACTATGGGTGGCTAAATGTGTGCTCCCAGCTTTATAAATGTGGTCATCTGAATATTACAATGGGCAACATGTCTTTTGTTAAGATACACAGAAAACTGTGGTTGGTTATGACAGCATATATAACCAACCAGAGAGCCAAGGTCTTGAGAAATTTTATCTTTCACAATAGTAAACAAACAAAAAGGACCTCTTCATTTATTGAAGAAGTGTCAATGTTTATATGTTTATGTAAAAATGCATATACACCATCTTCAGCAATTCAGTGAGGCCCTAAGCAACTTAGTGAGAACTTGTCTCAAAATAAACGATGAAAATGGCTGAGGGATTTGTTCCAAGATGGTGTCCTAGACAGAGGTGGTGTTCCTAGTGTCTCCAGGACTGGGGTTTAAAGTAGTAGAAACACTGTTTCTCACAAAGTTTTTAGAGGACATGTGACAGCTGCCTCCATGCAGGAACTCCACTCCCATGCCTGCAGGGTTGCCAGGACCCAGCCTTTGCACAAGAGTCCAGCCACAAGCCAGTGCAGGACCCAGCCATGCACTCTTGTGCAGGACTCTGACCAATCACCCGTGCAAACCCGCTCCTGTACCGAATCCTTGGATCCAGAGCCTACACACCCAGCAAAATCTCGGGTCATCCACCCATGCAGGACCTCTAGCTGTTGCTCCTACATGGGACCACTGGCTCCCACACAGGACCTTGGCTGCTGTTCTTGTGTGGATCTACCAGGGTGGAACCTCCCTGTTTGCCTACACCTGGAGATATGGGACAGAATCTAGAGACAAACTTTTAGTTCTGCACAGCACATCACAGAGCTGCATCTCCAAACATATCACCCAACACCACTGTAGGCCTGGCCCTTCATCCTATCTCTAAACCAGACAGTTTCTTTGTGAGACTCCTGCTGCATCATCTTTGTGAGACTCTTGCTTCACCATCTTTGACCTGAGCAGGCAGATACCAGTAAGCAACAGACAACTCCACCTACTGGAAAAGAAGGGAAGCAATCCTGTTTATTTACATTGAGACATTTTATTTTTTCCTTCTATTCCTTTTTTTCCTTTTTTCTCTTTTCTTTTTTACTCTCTCACTTTTTCCCACCCTCATATCTCCAACATTTGTGAAACCAAGTATTTTTTATGCATTAGGCTACTGTGGACCGGAATATCTGATTAGTATACTACAATTGTCTTATATAGTCTTGTAACTTCCACATTTACATGTTTTATTTTTCTTACTTTTTATGTCTCCTCATTAGTTGTACTCTATTTTCTTCCTACTTACTGGTCTTCCCCAAATCTCTCTCTTTTCTACTAATAGCCAACTTCTTTTGGATTCCTCTTCATGCTTTCTAGGATCTAATAACTATATTCTCACTTCCTACCTCCCTAACATCTCATCTTACACCCCACCCCTGCTTCTCTCTAGCCCACCAGCAGAAACTGTAGATCCTTGTGCAAACCTATTGTTTATATAGTAGATGCTAATTGAACTCATAATTTCTGTATATTGTGACAAAGCTTTAAGTGTATTTAGGAACTACTAGGAGCTACTTGGTTTCAAACTATATATTGTTTGTGTTAAGATCTGTCAATATTGGTCTCCCCCTTAAAGGAGAGATATTGGAAACTTGTAAGGAATCTATAAGCCTATAGGATAAAAACTGTAACACCTCAGATATGCAATGCTAGAAGGGAAGACACACAGACAACATGAAAAAACAAGGGAAGAAAGTGTCTCAAACAAACCAAGATTACATTACTAGAATCCATGGTCAGCACAGCAGAAGAAATGTCAGAGAAGGAGTTCAGGAGGTACACAATTAAACAATTGTGTACATTTTACACAATTAAAATGATATAAGAGAGCAAACCCAGGCAGCAAAATATCATTTTGATAAAGACCTACATACACAAATACAGGAAGCAAAAGATTACATCAGTAAGGAGATAGAGATTCTGAAAACGAACCAAACAGAAATCCTTGAAATGAAAGAAACAATAAACCAAAAACTCAATAGAAAGAATCACCAACAGATTAGATCACTTGGAAGACAGAACCTCAGACAATGAATAGAAAATATTTAATCTTGAATATAGAGTTGACCATGCAATGAAGACAGTGAGAAACCATGAACAAAACATCCAAGAATTATGGAATAACATGAAAAGACCAAATTTAAAAATGATTGGGATAGAAGAAAGCATAGAATTTCAAACAAAATGAATGACAATCTATTCAATAAAATAATATGAGAAAATTTTGCAAACATGAAGAATGAATTTGATATAAATACGAGAGTCTTACAGGACACCAAATGTACAAATGTCACAGCAGATCTACACCAAGGCACATCATAATGAAAATGCCTGGTATTCAGAATAAGGAGAGAATTTTAAAAGCCACAAGAGAAAGGAATCAGGTTACATATGAGGGGAAGCCAATTAGGATCTCTGCAGACTTCTCAATCCAGACCCTTAAAGCTAGAAGAGCTTGGAACAACATATACCAAGCTCTGAAAGACAATGGATGCCAACCAAGAATCTTATATCCAGCAAACTTAAGTTTTAGAATTGATGATGAAATAAAAATCTTCCAATATAAACAAAAATTTAAAAGAATTCACAGCAAGAAAGCCTGCACTACAGAACATTCTTGGCAAAATATCCCATGAGGAGGAAATGAAAAACAACAATGAAAATCTGCAAAGGGAGGAACTACACTAAAGGAAAGGCCAATCAAAGGAGAAACCCAATCAAGTTAAAAAACTAAGAATACACTAAAATGTCTGGGAATACAAACTATGTATCAATAATAACACTGAATTTCAATGATGTAAACTCAGCAATTAAAAGACACAGACTGGCAGATTGAATTTAAAAAAAAAAGACCCAACAACACACTGCCTCTAAGAGACTCCTCTCATAGAAAGAGACACCCACAGATTAAAGGTGAAAGGATGGGAAAAAAACCTATCACTCACATGGACTGTGTAAACATGCATGGGTTTCCATCCTTATATCAGATAAAGTGGACTTCAAACCAAAGTTAGTGAAAAAGGATAAAGAAGGCCATTTTATACTGCTTAATGGAATGATACATCAATAAGACATAACAATCTTAAATATCTATGCCCCAAACAATGGGACAGCTATGTATGTCAACCAAATCCTTCTCAACTTTAAGAATAAAATAGACCACAACACAATAGTACTGGGTGACTTTAACACACCTCTCTCACTATTAGATAGTTCTTCCAAACAAAAACTAAAGAAAGACTCTGCAAAACTCAATAGAACAATCAATAATCTAGAATTAACAGACATATATAGAATATTCCATCCTTTATCAAGCAAATACACTTTTTTCTCAGCAACACATGGATTCTTCTCCAAAATAGATCATATGCTATGCCACAAAGCTAGTCTTAGCAAATACAAAAAAATAGAGATACTACGCTGCATTCTATCTTATTATAATGTAATGAAATTAGAAATTAATGACAGTTTTAAAAAAAGAAGCTACCTGGAGACTTGATAATATGCTATTGAGTGATACATGGGTAACAGAAGACATCAGAGAAGAGATAAAAAAATTATTAGAGGTAAATGAGAACTCTGATACACCATATCAGAATCTCTGGGACACTATGAAGGCAGTGCTGAGGAAAGTTCATTGCATTAAGCTTGTTTATTCAAAGAAGAAGAAGTCAACAAATAGATGATGACACTACATCTTAAAGCCCTAGAAACAGAACAAACCAACACCAAAAGAAGTAGAATACAGGAAATAATTATAATCAGGTCTGAAATCAATTAAATTGAAACAAAGAAAACAATTAAAAATATTGACAAAACAAAAAGCTGGTTCTTTGAAAAAAATAAATAAATTTGACAAACCCTTAGCTACTCTAGTGAAAAGAAGGAGAGAAAAAACACAAACTAGTAAAATTTGTGATGAAAAAGAAAATGTCATGACAGACTCTGCTGAAAAACAGAGGATAATTTAGAAACTATTTTGAGAATTTATACTCCAGTAAAATAAAAAACCCTGAAGACACTGACAAATTTCTACAGACATATGGCCTACCCAAACTGAACCAGGAGGACATTCACGACTTAAACAGATCAATTACAAGCAAGGAAATAGAAGATGCCATCGAGAGCCTCCCAGCTAAGAAAAGCCCTGGATCAGATGTATTCTCAGCTGAGTTCTATAAGACCAACAAAGAAGAACTAGTTCCAATACCCCTAAAATTATTCCATGAAATAGAAAAGGAGGGAACCCTTCCAAACTCATTCTATGAGGCTAGTATCACCCTGATACCAAAACCAGACAGAGATACATCAAAAAAGAAAAATTTCAGACCAATATCCCTGATGAATATAGATGCAAAAATTCTCAATAAAATTTTGGCAAATTGCACACAAAACCATATTTTAAAAAAATGCATCATGATCAAGTGCGGTTCATTCTAGGGATACAAGGTTGGTTCAACATATGGAAATCAATAAATGTAATCCATCACATCAATTGACTTAAAGATAAGAATCACGTGATTTTATCAATTTATGCAGAGAAAGCATTTGACAAAATACAGCACCTTACATGTTTAAAACACTATAAAAACTAGAGATAGTAGGAAAATACCTCAACATTGTTAAAGCAATCATGCTAAAGCTAAGGCTGACATCATCCTGAATGGAGAAAAATTGGAAGCATTCCCTCTAAAAACTAGAACAAGGCAAGAATGCCCTCTTTCATCACTCTTATTCAACATAGTCCTTGAAACTCCAGCCAGAGCAGTTAGACAGATGAAATAAATTAAAGGTATATGAATAGAAAAAGAAGTACTCAAACTATCACATTATTTGAAGATGACATGATATTATACTTGGGGGATCAAAAAAATTCCACCAGAAAACTTCTAGAATTAATAAATGAATTCAGCAAAATTGCAGGATACAAAATAAACATCCATAAATCAAATGCATTTCTATACATCATCAATAAATCCTCTAAAAGAGAAATCAGGAAAAGTACTCCACTTGTAATAGCCTCAAAAAGAAAAAAATACTTAGGAATCAATCTAACAAGAGCAATGAAAGACCTCTACAATGAAAAATATAGGACACTAAAGAAAGAAATTGAAGAAGATCTTAGAAGATGGAAAGATCTCCCATACTCTTGGATAGGCAGAATCAATATTATTAAAATGGCCATACTACCCAAAGTGCTATACAGATTGAATGCAATCTCAATTAAAATACCAAAGTCCTTTCTTATAGAAATAGAAAAGGCAATCATGAAATTCATTTGGAAGTATAATGGACACAGAATAGCCAAAGCAATCTTTAGTAAGAAGAGTGAAGCAGGAGGCATCACAATACCAGACTTTAAACTATACTAAAAAGCTATAGTAACAAAATTAGCATGGTACTGGCACCAAAATAGATAAGTAGACCAGTGGTATAGAATAGAAGTCACAGAGACTAACCCACATACAGTCATCTCATACTAGACAAAGGTGCCAAATACATATGCTGGAGATTTGATGGCCTCTTCAACAAATGGTGCTGGGAAAACTGGAAATCCATATGCAGGAAAATGAAACTAAACCCCTTTCTCTCATCATGCACAAAAATCAACTCAAAGTGAATCAAGGACCTAGAAATTATACCAGAGACCCTACGCCTTATAGAGGAAAAAGTAGGCCCAAATCTCCATCACAATGGATTAGGCCCCGACTTCCTTAACAAGACTCCTAAAGCACAAGAAATAAAATCGAGAATCAATAAATGGGATGGATTTAAACTGAAAAACTTCTTCTCAGCAAAAGAAACAATGAGGTAAACAGAGAACCTACATTCTGAGAGCAAATTTTTGCCACATGCACATCTGTTAGAGCACTAATCTCTAGGATATATAAAGAACTCAAAAAACTTAACACCAAAAAAACAAACAACCCAATCAATAAATGGGCTAAGGAGCTGAATAGAAACCTCTCAGAAGAAGATATACAATCAATCAGTTATGAAGAAATGTTCAACGTCTCTAGCCATTAGAAAAATGCAAATCAAAACTACTCTCAAATTTCATCTCACCCTAGTCAGAATGGCAGCTATCCAAAATACAAGCAACAATAAGTACTGGTGAGGATGTGGAGAAAAAGGCACACTGAAACATAGCTGGTGGGACTGCAAATGGGTGCAACCTATCTAGAAAGCAGTATGGAGATTCCTTAGAAAACTTGGAATGGAACCACCATTTGACCCAGCTATCCTACTCCTACGCCTATACCCTAAAGACTTAAAAACAGCACACTACAGAGACGCAGACACTGCAATGTTTATAACAGCTCAATTTACAATTCCTAAACTGTGGGAGCAACCTAGATGCCCTTCAATAGATGAATGAATAAAGAAACTGTGGTTTATATACACAATGGAATATTACTCAGCATTAAAAGAGAATAAAATTATGGCATTTGCAGGTAAATGGATGAAGTTGGAGAACATCAAAAAACCAAAGGCCAAATGTCCTCTCTGATTAGTGGATGCTGATACATAATGAGGGTGGGGGTGGGGAGCATGGGAGAAATGGAGGAACTTTGGATGGGATGGAGGAAGTGGGAGAGGGGAGGGAGAATGGGAGTAGCAAAAATGATGGAATGAGATGGACATCACTACCGTAGGTAAATGTACAAAGACATGAATGGTATGACTCTATCTTGTTTGCAATCAGAGAGATGGAAAATTGAGCTCTATATATGTACTATGACTTGAAATGCATTAAAAAAATAAAAGAAAAAAGAAAAATAAATAAATAAATAAATGGCTGTGGATGTTTTAACCCAGTGGTTAAGCACCCCTGATTTCAATTCCTGGTACAAAAAAGTAAAAGTTAAAAAAAGACAAAGAAACAAAAAGCTTATATGCAAAATCAAGATTGTAATAATGCACTTTTAAAAAATATTTTTTAGTTGTAGATGGACACAATACTTTTATTTTATTTATTTACTTTTATGTGGTGCTGAGGCTCAAGCCCAGTGCCTCACATGTACTAGGCAGGCACTCTACTACTGAACTACAACCCCAGCTTGATAATAGACTTTTGTGAAGTCAAATTCACAAAAATGACACAAAATGCATTTGCACTAAGATTCTCTACATAATTTATACCTCCAGTATTGGAAATGATGTGGAGATGAAATTCATAGCATAGCATAGAATTATAAATAGAATTTATAGAATTGATTCATAGAATTATAAGAACTAATACTGACAATTAAGAATAGTGAAAATCAATTTAAAAAAAATAACAAACAGGAACCCCTTACCCCTCCAAAAAACTAAAAGAACAAAAATTAAACAACTAAATGAACTGTTGACATATGAAAAAGTCTTATAAAGAAAGATCATGTGCATTGGCACAGATTTAGTCCATAAAAGCTGGTGAGTTTCATGATCATTAACTATGTTTTTAAGTATTGCATCATGATGAGTAGCTGACATTTTTTTTTTTAGAACAGGGTTGTTTGAGAATACATTCACATTCATTTTATATGTAGTAGATTTTCCCTATCTAGTCATCTCAGACTCACATTAATCTCCTCTGTAAAACCCTCACAGATACACTCAAATTGTGCTTTACCAGGTTTTTAGGTATTCATTTCATCCAAAATGATGCAAGTATCTTGTGTACAAGCCAAACAGCATTAATTTTTTCCCCCAGAATTATTTGGCTTCCTACTCCTTGTCCATCTCTTTTTGAAGGGAATTTCTACTTTTGGGATGCTAGTTTTTAGAATTTTCACATTTGAAATTTTTATCTCTTGGGATTGTGATTTTGGGGATTTGTAGAACATAGGGATTTTGATTTTTCAAAATTTCAATATTTGAGAGTATGGCATTTGGGATTATATCTTCTTTCAGGTTTATTATTGTCACTGACATAAAACATAAAATGAGATGAAAGAATAAATCCAATAAAATAATTAATCATAAAAAGGGTAAGTAAATTCCTACATTAAAGACATAAAAATCCAATTGAATGATCTCATAGTTTCTTTAAGAAATGGATAAAATATATAATTGTATAAGAATGTTAATTGTGACATCATTTTTAACAGTGAAAAATTAAGAGTAACCATTAGTGTATCACTGAGAGAATAATTAAATAAGAGGATCCACAATATAGAATACTATACTGTAAATTAAAAATACCTTGAAAGTCTGTATTTTCATCCTATTTGTTTAGCAATATATATGAACTGCAAATGAGTAGATATAGAATTAACAAAAATTTTAAAAGAATCCATTACCATTAGTCAATGGATTATGATGAGGAATCAGAATTATTATATGATGAGGAATCAGAATCCAAAAAGATAAAATAGAGAACTTGCACTTTTGGGTCCATGTGTTTTTGGTGTCAAGAAAATATTGTATAATGATTTTAATTTCTTAGATTTTTATATTAGGTATTTTCTATAACACATATCTTCTAGAATTTGGAGAAAATAAGATGTAAAATTTTTAAAAACATTTATCAATACAAAAAAGTCAAAATTCATTCATCATAATTCCAAAATAGCAAATCATTGCAAAGCTCCATTTATGGAATATGTGATGTAAAGAAGCTAGTTAACAATCACAATATGCAGTCATTTTGACAGTTCAGTAACATTTTACATAGGAAGGCCAAAGCTTTAAATGAATTATTAATGCACTCTTAAAAAACACTGAGGAATATTCTTAAATGATTGTATAATATTTTATCGGACCTCATGGTCCAGAAAAGTATTGGCATTTTAGATAAATTGATATTCCTTGTAGATTCTACTTCATTTATTTATATCACTTGGAATTTATTTCAGAAGGATAAAGTTTGTTTTTTTTTGCTGGAAAGTAGAAAAAGTGAGGTAAAAACATTGATAGTTACTAACATTAGCATAATCTAGCATAGTTATTAACATTAACCTAGTATACTTATTAACATCACTCCATTAGTGTTATAATCAACAATCATATTTCTTTGGATTCATTCTTGTCAGATAAAAGACCTAAAGTATATTTTTTGTGTGTGCTATAGTTCCTAATCCTTCCTTAAAAATTACTCTTCTTTCCATAGTGAATTTACTTTTTTTTATCAGAGTTTGTTAAGAGTTGCTGTAAGTACTTGCCTCACTATGAACTTTTAGTTCTCAACTGACACGGCTGTAAACATTTATTATTACATGCAAGAACATATATACTTCTATGATTTCCTGGGAAGATACAGTGTTCCCCTTTAATCTGGAATAGACCTGATGAAGACAGGAAGGAAAAATGGATTAAGGCCTCATGTACCTGTATACTCATGTAGATAGACACACACACACACACACACACACACACACAAACATTGAAATGAAGGTAAGAGTAGCAGAGCAAAGAACAATCTGATCTTTTGGACAGAAAAAGTGGCATAGAGCAAAGGCAGGTGACTGTGTGAGTTTAGTTCTGCCATTTTTTGAGGAAGAATAAATCTCTCATGAAAATTCTCATATCATTAGCCTGTGGAGGACTCCCCTGGGTGTTTGGACAGCTCATGTTTCTTCTGCAATGGGCTGTTAATTTTAGTATGTATATTATGAATATCTGCTAAAGCTAAGCAAGGCAGCTTCTGTTTATAAATAATGTAAGTTAATGTAATGCATCAAATGTTAAATTAGATGAAGTTTTACTTGAATAATAATATCAAGGCACTAGAGCTTTTTGGTGTCACCCAAATAAATGATATCAAAATAGAGAGTACATAGAACTGCTACCCCAGCATTATAGATGGCATTTAAGAATCTTGTGGAAGTTTTAGGCCTACTTAGTATCTCTGTAGTATACAGTCTCAGTGTTTTTATTTAAAAAAAAGAAAATTATGAACTGTGTTTCTGTTTTCTCTGCAATATCTCTCAATTAATGTTAGAGGTAAACATTTAAAAGTAATTCATTGAAAGTTTGATGCTTCTCTGAAAACTATTAATGAAACTTTCAGAGTTTCAAGAAGTTACAGAAATATATCTTTGTGTGGTTCAAACATATAAAATATAGACTTTCTGAATATGGTATCTATATTTATCACAAAATTAATGAGAACAAATACCTTGCCTCCATCTTTTATAAACTTTACATCTGAAATTCTTGATGGAGTTGTTTATCTTCTCTTAATTTTCCTCCTCCTGTTTTCTTCTCAACTCTCTCCAACCTAGCATTTACACTATTGCTCTTTTGAATTTGCTTTTGCTGATCACTAATGACTTTTCAGATCATTAAATCCAAAGGAATTTGACTCATACCTAGCTGAGACTTTCAGTAACATTTGATTCTATGATGAACCTTTGCTCTTCATGTGTCTTGCTTTTCAAGCCCTTGGACTAAGCTCATACTTTGCTCTGAGTTCCAGACTTGGCTATCATATTTGCTACCTACTGGATTAGTTGAAGCCTAATTTAAAGTCTGCTGTTGGTAACTGGTCTTTTTAAAATTTTAAACTAAAACCATTGAAATCGCTGTAAACCAGTGTCATCACTGAAACTTTGCTCTCCTATAACTTAGATCTAATCTATGCCCAAGAATTGTCAGTTTCTTTCCTAAATATCTTTGAATGCTTTCCTTCTGGAAGCCATCATACTAGTCAAGGAAGCATAAAACCTCACCTGGACATATCTTCCAGTGGATCTTCCCACATCCTTCCTCACTTGACTTGCGTTGCCCTCCTAATTTCAGCCAAAGTGATCTTTCCACACAGGCATAGCTCAGTTCCTTGAGCAGATGGCAAGAGATGGTGTTGAGATTTGAAACCAAAAAGGCCAACACCAGACCTCTCAGCTGATTTTTAAAAAATCTAATTACACTTCTTTTAGGGCTGCTTTCTTTCTTCATACCTTCCCCACCAAAATAAACCAAAACTGAGAAAGAAAGAAGGAGAGGAGAACAGCATTGTAGAGATACTATTATTTCCCTGCCTTCTTTCTCACACCAAATTCAAGAGAAGAAGGATAAGATTATACACTAAACATTAAAGAATTTCTGATAAAAATAAATTTCTTTTATTGTAGGAAGAATGAATTAACATTATTTCAGTCATACATTACATTTATATGAATAAAGTTTTGGTTTTGACTTGGACCTGAAATCTATTGAGACACAATAGTTTCAGAATTCTGTTCTCATTACTGTAATACAGAAAAAAAGTCTAGCACAGCATCCCCAAACACAAAAATCCATTGAACCTGAGGACACACAAAAAAACTAATCATTCTTCCATTTGATATAATACTGAAAATGCTGGTTAGAGTAGTGTTTTTTTTTTAAACCATAGCAGTTATATTTATTTGTTTGTTTGTTTATTTATTGAAATACACATGCAATTTATTTTGCCCATCTGCATTTCTCGTATACATTCATGAACCTTAGGTGATAATTTTTGGATTTAGGGTAAAGTAAAATGTAAAGCTTGGGTATTTTAACATTTGCCATGCTGCAGTTTGTGAGGTAATACCCTTCTCTTTCTCACCTGACTTTTGAACAGATTGAGAATAATAGATTCAGAAATTAAAAAGAAATCAAACTGAAGGCTTTATGCTAAATAGAGCTACTTGAGCAAGCCTGCTACCATGTCATCTCTGAGTGAAGCTGAAAGCTGACATTGGTGAAGCTCTTATCACGTAAAAATCACCTGAAATCCTCACCAGAAAAAATCACTGTGAATGTTCTAGCGAGTGTACAGACTCTTGGCCTCCTTTTTATAGGTACCAAAATACATTTTTAATGTGTAATTTTAGTTTTTTAGCATAGTAGATCAGTTCCCACTGGCATTACAATTTCTTTTTTTATTTTATTTTTAAAAATTTATTTATTCTACTTAGGTATACATGATAGCAGATGCATTTTGATTCATTGTACACAGATGGAGCACAACTTTTCATTTCTCTGGTTGTACATAATGTAGAATCACATCATATATGCAGTCATACATGAAGCTAGGGCTAAGATGTCAATCTCATTCCACCATCTTTACTGCCCCCCATACCTCCTCCTAACCAAATTTCCTCCATTCTTCCTGTGTCCTCTCCCCTATTATGGATCAGCATCCACTTATCAGAAGAGAGCATTTGGTATTTGTTTTTTGGGATTGGCTTACTTTGCTTAGCATGATATTCTCCAACTCCATCCATTTACCTGCAAATGCCATAATTTTATTCTCTTTTATTGCTGAATAATATTCCGTTGTGTATATAAAACACGTTTATTTATCCATTCATCTATTGAAGGGCATCTAGGTTGGTTCCACAGTTTAGCTACTATAAATTGAGCTGCTATAAACATTGAAGTGGCTGCATTACTGTAGTATGCTCTTTTTAAGGCCTTTGGGTATATACCAAGGAATAGGACAGCTGGGTCAAATGGTGGTTCCATTCCAAGTTTTCTAAGGAATCTCCATGCTGCTTTCCACATTGGTTGTACCAATTTGCAGTCCCACCAGCAATGTGTGAGTGTGCCTTTTCCTC
>CM053411.1:22512147-22539867 GCA_028644305.1 Xerus rutilus | reverse complement strand
TTGTAGTATAATCTGAGGTCAGGTATTGTGATGCCTCCTGCTTCACTCTTCTTGCTAAGGATTACTTTGGCTATTCTGGGTCTTTTATTCTTCCAAATGAATTTCATGATTGCCTTTTCTATTTCTATAAAGAATGACATTGGATTTGAATTGAGATTGCATTGAATCTATATATTGCTTTGGGAAGTATGGCCATTTTGACAATATTGATTCTGTCTATCCAGGAGCATGGGAGACTATTCCATCTTCTAAGGTCTTCTTCAATTTCTTTCTTCACTGTCTTGTAGTTTGCATTGTAGAGGTCTTTCACCTCTTTTGTTAAATTGATTCCCAAGTATTTTATTTTTTTTGAGGCTATTATGAATGGGATAGTTTTCCTAATTTCTCTTTCAGAGGGTTTATCACTGATGTATAGAAATGCAATTGATTTGTGGGTGTTGATTTTATATCCTGCTAGTTTACTTAGAGGACCCAAAAAATTCGACCAGAAAACTTTTAGTCAGCTTTTTTGCTGCTGCAACTGAAGACTCAACCAGAACAATTGTAGAGGAGGAAAAATTTATTTGAGGGCTCACAGTTTCAGAGGTCTCAATCCTTAGACAGCAAGCTCCATTCCTTGGGGCCTAAGGTGATGAAGAACATCATGGAGGAAGAGTGTGGTTTAGGGAAGCAGCTCTCATGATGATCAGAGAGCAGAGAGAGACACCACTCACCAGATTCAAATATGTACCCTGTAGCCATGCCCCCAATGAACCACTTCCTCCAGCCACATCCTACCTGCCTTCAATTACTACTCAGTTAACCCCATCAGAGATTAATTCACTGACTAGGTTAAGGCCATAATTTCAATAATTTCTCCTCCAAACCTTCTTGCATTGTCTCACAGGTGAGCTTTTGCAGGACCTCACATCCAAACCACAAGAAGGCCTAATTCCTTAGGGACATAGATGTTTGTAGACTTCTGAATTAAATAAGAAGTGGGGTGGGAGAGAATAGGGAATGGAGTAGAGAGAATGAGACTAATAAGTAGAAGAAACTTGAGGAAATTTTAAACTTTTCCCTATTTTAGTTTTTGAGTAATTTTAGTAATTGATAAAGAAATAGGAAAAGAAATGTGAGCATTAAATATGAAAAGATATTCATGAGAAGGAAAAAAGAAGCCTTTTCATATGTTTACATTCGACAAGAAGAAAACCAGCTGGTGAGAAACAGCATGAATAAGGTATCATCATCAATTTAGTTCTAATAAAGCATGTATAAAGTTTCATAACTTTTATTATTTATATTAGTAAAAAATGGTGATATTTTACAGCATTTTTCCTATTGCATCACAATTACATTAATGACTTTATGATATTTTTATTTATGTTTCAGCATTTATAAAATATTTTCTTTGGTAGTTTTTGGACAATGTGGTTACCTGCATGTTTTCTATTATTCTGTTTTCCAGCTAGTACAAATTTTTTGAACTAATCAAGAACACTTTCTCAGATAAAAAGACAGTTCATTACATCATTACAAATATATTCAGGAAGCCATTATTAGAGAGTGCCTGAGGGCTTACATTAGGGATCGCAAAAATCCAAAACATAATGTGGCCAGAGAGATAACAGAGGTGGTGACAGGAGCCCAGTGGAAAATGTGGCCAAATGTTTGTTCAAAGATGACAGCTGCTAATCAAATCCTGACTACTATTGCTATCCTATTGGCTCTTTGATAATTTAAGAATAGTTAGAAATCTCAATATCCATGAGAATCTTCTAATTTTTATATTTTAAACACTATTTAAATACTAAATAAACTCTCGTGTGGGCTAAAGAAATATCAAATGTATTCTTCTTGTAGCCACCTCTGGCTTAGATCAGAGAAAATTGAAAAAAAAAATCCTTTTCATTCTCCAATCTCTTCCCTCCCAAGTTTATGAAGGGAACCACTAATCATTGCAAACAAGCTCTAATTTGGCAGCACCCAAGATAAATATTTCCCAGGGCAAGTTATTAAGAAATTTATGAGTTAGAGGATCTTAACATACTTTACTTGGAGGAATGGGAACAAGGAAGATTAATAAGTGGGAACTGAAGACACAGATACGTAACCTGTATTTGGAAAATGTTTGACTTTTGAGATTCTTTTTTTTTTTTGTCAATCAGTATTTACCCCCACCCCATCTCCCTGCAATTATGCCCAGCTGTTAGAAATATGTTTTCCATATCATATATAAACATGACTAGATAGTGTTAGAAAAACTGCACTTTGCTAAGATGCTATATCATATCATTTGAATTGATGAATAAAATGAGAGTTTATTATCTTTGAGTCATTGAAAATCAGCCTGGATTATGCAGCTTTCCATAACTTTAAGGGGAAATTTGTAGCACAAACTTTCTTTCAAATATAAGATTTTCGTAGAGAATGAAAAGTAAAATGTATGGTTCATGTGTGTAAATCAGTCAAAAGTAAGCAAACTGCAGTATCTATAGAACATCATCGATTTGTCAAAAGCAAGAAGAAAGATATTGGGGAGAAATGCATTACAGTTAGCTCCCTTTTTTTTTAAACATTCTCATCTTAAACCAGTTCTGAATTTGTAGGCAGATGGCCATGGGTAATTAAAATACTAGCAAAATTATAGAAGGTGAAAGTAACTTATATGTTTCTGTAATAACAGACGTGAAAAAATATGCAGAGTTTGCAATAAAATGATGCAAAGACAGGGCCTAAAATCAAATATGTAGCTGGGTGAGATAACATCCATCAAGGTGCTCTCTTTTCCTTTGTGTTCCACTTGAGAAAGGCACTGATTTATACCTAAAGAACTAAAGGAAGCAAGGCAAAATTTTTCAAAGTAAAATGAATACATATATTTCTAGATATTATACAAGCAACTTGGAAACATAACTTTTGATTGCTTGTTCTTTTTATTACCAAGGATAAAAGATGATATCCATCAAAATTGAAGGAAAATAATCAGAATAACTTTTAGTGCAAATTCATTAATGCCAACTTGGGAAATGACACTATTAACTCTTATAAACTAAATTAAGTGTTAAAAATGAGAAATGAGAGACAAGCTTTTGCTTTCCATTTAAGATTTCATTCCTTGTGATATCATTTTATTTTAAAATTATTACCAAGGTAATGCTTTTTAATGGTAAAATACTGAAGATCAGATAAGCCAATAGAAAATTAAAATCCTTTGTAATTTCTTCATCCAGAATAATCATCATTATTTGAATTGTTCATATGTGCAAATGAGTCAAAAGTAAGAAATTTCCAAATGATATCACAATCCCATATACTGCTTAAGTCATTATTTTCTAATTTTTCAAAATAATTTTTATACACCTGTCTACAATCAGTCCATGATACTTCATTGTGTGGATATTCCATGGTTATGTAATTAATTACCTGCTATTACATTATAGATAACTTCCAATTTTTTTTTGCTCCAGGGATTAAACCCAGGGGCATTTAACCACTGAGCTGCATTCCCAGCCCTTTTATTTTTTTTTATTTTGAGACAGGATCTTGCTAAATTGCTTAGGGCTTCACTAAGTTGCTGAGGCTGGCTTAGAACATGCGATCTTCCTACCTCAGCCTCCCGCGCCACTGAGCTTATAGGCTTGTACCACTATGCCTGGCCCAATTTTAATGTAATCAAATTTTTAAAAACGTGAACATTTTAACCCTATAGCAAAAGACCAGGAATGATGTGCAGGTATTTCTTTTGGATAGTATAAAAAGAAAAATGAAATTTATGGGTGAAAGGATTTGTAATGGTTTTACGTTTTGAAGCATAATGCTAAATTGTCCCCTACAAATCCTATGCTAATTTAAACTCCCATCTCTGTTGTGGGAAAGTATTAATTCTTCATATCTTCATTAACTTTAACTATTCTTAATTTTGATCATTTACAATATGAAATATACATTTATTAATTTAATATGACTTACTCTGATTTACATGGAGGCTGAACTTTGTCATTTATTTCCAGTTCATTCATTGTTCTTAAGTGCTCATGATTTCTATCAATTTTCCAATATAATCTTAAATTTTTAAAAAAGTTGGAGTAAAGAATACATAAAGTGAAATCTACCCTATTCATATTTTAAAGTCCATAGTATATATTGTTAACTGTATGCACGTTGTTGAAGCACTGGATACCTAAACTCTTTGACCTGGCATGACTGAAACCCTATACCCAACTCTACCTTTTCCCTTTTTCCAAGCCCTTGGCAACCACTATTATTTTCTCTGCTTCTATAAGTTTGACTACATTAGATACATCATATAATTAGAATCATGCAGTATTGGTTCTTCCAACACCAATTTATTTCACATAGCATGATGTGTTCATTTCATTAATGTTGTATCATATGACAAGATTCCTTTAATTATAAAGACTGGATAGTATTCCATTGTATATAAATATCACATTTTCTTTACCTATTCAGTTTTCCTATGGGCATTTAGCTTGTGTCCACATTTTGGCTATTTGATGCTTCAGTGAATACAGAGATACAAATTATCTTGTTGAAATCCTATTTTCAATTATTTTGGATAAATGCCAAGAAGTAGGATTGTTGGATCATTGATACCAGTATTTTCAAAATTTTGAGAAACCTCTATACTGTTTTCCTTAGTGTCTCTGCATTATTTTACATGCCTAGCAACCCAAAGTGTACAGACTCCAGTTTCCTCACATTCCTATCAAAATTTAGTACTCTGTTTTTAATTTCTTTTGGATAGATGATGTCCATTATAACGTGTGAAGTAATATATGATTGTGGTTTTGATTTGCATTTCCCTGCTGATTACTAATGTTGGAGCATCCTTTCACATGTTAGCTGTTTTCATGTTTGCCCAATTTTAAATTGAGTTATTTTAATTTTGTTATAAAATTATGAGTTCCTTATTTATTTTGGATATTAACCCCTTATCAGATATATGGATTGCAAATGTTCTCTCCCATTATATTAGTTGTATTTTTACAGTCAATTTTTCCCTTTGTTGTGCAGAACTATTTAGTTTAATGTAGTTCTGCTTGTCTATTTTTGCTTTTGTTGCCCTGGGTGTCATGAGTAGGAATTCCCTGCCAAGACTGATGCTATGAAAATTTCCCCTGTGTTTTCTGTAGTTCTGTTGTTTCAGGTCTTACATTGTCTTTGATTTTTTGGAGTTGATTTTTGTGCACTGGGGTAAGGTAAGGGTCCAGTTTCATTTTTTCAGATATGTAGATATCCAGTTTCCCAACACCATTTTGTTGAAGAAAGCATTTCTTCCTCATTAGTGTAGTCTTGGTACATTTGTCAAAAACTATTTGAGCATATATTTTTGGGTTTATTTCTGGACTGTTGATTTTGGCCCATTGACCTATATGTATCTTTATGCCAGTACCCTGTTGTTTTGATTACTGCAGCTCCATGATCTGTTTTGAAGTCAGGAGTTGTCATGTTTCCAGCTTTTACTTTCTCAGGCTTGTTTTGGTTATTTGGAGTCCTTTGTGGTTCCACATGAATTATAAGGTTTTTATATCTAATTCTACAAAAGATGCCATAAAGGATTTGATAGAAAATACATTTAATCTAGCCAGGCACGGTGGCACAAGCATGTAATCCCAGCACTTAGGGAGGCTGAGACAGGAGAATTGCAAGTTCAAAGCTAGCCTCAGCAACGGCGAGGCGCTAAGCAACTCAGTGAGGCCCTGTCTCTACATAAAACACAAAATAGGCCTGGGGATGTGGCTCAGTGGTCGAGGGCCCCTGAGTTCAATCTCCAGTACCAAAAAAAAAAAAAGAAAAGAAAAAAGAAATACATTTAATCTATTAATTTATAGATTGTTTGAATAGTGTGCTTTTAGCAGTATCAAGTTGATTCATGAAGAAGAAATGTCTTCCCATTTATTTATATCTAATTTCTTTCAGCAATATTTTATACCATTGTATAAATTTTTCTACTCCTTGATTAAGTTAATTCCTAAAAAGATTATTATTTTTGAGGTTATTGTAAATGGCATTTAAAAAATTCCTGTTTATTGTTAATGTATAGAAACACAACTTATTATTATTTTAAATCAGGGCCTTATAGTCATACATAATAGCAAAATTCATTGTTACACTTTCATACATGCACATAACATAATTTGATCAATTTCAATCTCCAGTATCTCCCCCTTGCCTCCATTCCTCCCTTCTTCTGGTCTCCTCATTTACTCTATTGGCTTCTCTTCTATTTTCAACAATTTCCCCTAACCTCTTTTTCCTTTTTTCTCTGTAGTTCCTATAGATGAGAGAAAACATATGACCCTTGACTTTCTGAGTCTGGCTTATTTTGCTTAACATGAATCACTGAAGTTTCATTTTTTTTGGTAAACAATGTAATTTCATTCTTTTTGACTAAATAAAACTCCATTGGATTTGCAGCTTATTTTTGTGTATCGATTTTGTATCCTTCAACTTTGCTGAACTTGTTGGTTCAGACACCAATTTGTTTGCTGTGGAATCTTTAATGTTTTCCACATATCAAATCATATCATCTGTAAGAGGTAATCTTACATCTTTATTTCTAATTTGGATTTTTTTCTTGCCTAATTGCTTTAATTAAGACTTCTAGTGAAATGTTATCTAGAAGTACAAAGAGTGGGCATCCTTGCTTTGTTCCTGATATTAGGAACAAAAAATGAGTAAATTCCTAAAAACATACCACATATCAAGACTGAATAATAAAAAAAAATCTATATAGACCAATAACTAGTAAGAGATTGATTCAGAAATCAAAACTGCCTAACAAAAAGCCAGGATAGATGGCTTCATTGGTGATAAGCTATCAAACATTTAAAGAAAAATTAATGACTCATTCCAGGGAGAAGTCTTATTGTTGTTGAATTGATGTCTCCCTAGGGTATGAAACATTTGGGTCTTTCTATTCTGCTATCTTGTTAATGTTACAGTTTTAACTTCTCCTATGTTTTGTGTTTTACAGTCTTATATGGTTTGCAACCTTTTCAAGGCTTATTTGTATTTCAGTTTTGTTTGCATACATATTTATATTATCTATACAGTTTTCATGCATAAATATATTGATTTTTTTTCATTTGTGATTTCTGCTATGAGTTCCACTACAATGGAAAACATTTACCCATATTTCTTAAATTTGTTCATAGTTTAATTTTTATTTAAATATTTATTTGACCTGAAATTTATTTACATTTTACACATAAGAGTGATGATAGGCATTTAACTTTGTTTTATCAAAACACAATTTAATAATAAATCAATTCCTTTTTTAAGATTTGATAAGCCATATGTAACATGCCCTGAGTAATTGGCATTTTCTTCAACCTATTTTAGCATTTTTACTATTTCATGTGAATATGTCTATTGATTATGAAACACATACAGATATATGTTAATATAACATTTTACTATTTGGGAATTTCCCTTTCTTTAAAATTTCCTTTTTTTCTCTTATCTATTTATTTTTTCATATGACAGAAATTAATTTTCAATGTCAAGAGGAACATAATAATTTTTATTTATAATTTAGATAGAAATTATATTCTTACATATAAACCTCAGTGAAATGTGCACTCTTTACTATTGAATTTACCCTCCAAAAACAAATAATCATTTTAAGATCTTCTTTTAAGTAAAAAAATGTAAAAGTAACTAAAATTCATAACTTTATTTTTAAAGATCCTGCTTGCTTTATAAGTTTTTGCCTCATTATTTTGTATTTTTTGGCTATAATGAATGAATCTTTTTGTCCTCACTTTATTCTCTATTCCAATGTTTTTGGTTTACATAAAAGATAAAGAATTTTGTCTGTATTTGGTATAATAGTATTTTATTTGAATAGTCTGTAAAATTCTATAAATTCATTTTATTGCATCTTCCCCAAGATAATCACATATTTTATAAGTTATTTAAGATCTTATTTTTCTCTCTAATATTTGTAATTCTCTATTTTCTTTATGTTTCTGGACTTTATACATTGGCTAAAATCTATGAACACTTTTGCATGACCTATTAGTATTTTTCCTTATATATATTCTATTTTTCTGATAAATATTCTACAGTCTTTGTGTGCTGGTATAAAAACATAACTCTGACTGGATAATTCATACACAAGAAATGTATTTCTCACAGTTCTGGAGGCTAGACAGTCAAGATCAAGCAGCTGTCAAGTTCATTTGCCTGATAAGTGCCCAGTGTCACTGTTCCCTAGATAACACCTTGTTACTGTGCCTTCACAGGGTGGAAGATGGAAAGGCAGAAGGACCGAATGTTGGGTGAAGCCTCTTTTTTAAAACCCCTAATCCCATTCACAAGAGAAGAACCCTCATTAGATAATCATTCCCAAAGGCCCCACCTCTTAACACTATTCTATTAGAGATTAAATCTCAACATAAACTTTGTAGGGAAACATTCAAACCACAGCATATACTCTGTGGAGGTGCCCTAAGGTGTTACTTAGCCCACCACCCTAACAAAATATAGTCTCCAATCTGCCTTGATATCCTTATTTAATAGTATCCCATCCATGCAGAGTGCTTACCATGGAGGTTAGTGGGACCATGGATTGCTATACAACCCACAACCTACCAGGTACAATTTCTCTCTTCTGGCTTTTCTCTTCTCTGAGCCATAGATATGATGCTGTAGAGGCTTCTCTAAGGTTTCATACATTAACCTTAAGTCAAGCTCTTCCTTTATTTACATTCATGCAAGCACAGACTAATCATACTTTTCTTTTACCAAGAGTGTTTTCTTTAAATAATCTCAATAAGGTATTTTAAAGAATCTTATTATTTTAAGTTAAATTATGGTCACATTTATATAGTTGTGTATATGTATGTGTAAAATAATTTTCATTATGGTGTTTTCTAAATAATCAAAAGTTATAAGATAAAATTTACCTATATCCTCTTTAGTCCTATCAATTTGATATAAATCCTATTTTTATTGTGCATATATAATATATATGCATAATATAAATGCTTTTATATGTACATACATTATATTTTATAAAAATTAAATTTTATTTTTATTTTTGGAGAAAATCTGTTGTTTCAGTCCAAATTTCATTCAATTGTTATTAACATTATTTGCTTAAATTAGGTGTTGTTTTCATTCATATAAAGAATTCCATTTTTCATGCATGGAAAAAATGTCTTCACAGACTCTCAGGAGACCAGACTTCCTCTAACTTTTTGATTCATCATATTTTATATGTGACAGACATTCTCTAGGTCCCAAGAGAGCTGCTTCAACCCAAGCAACAAACTCTACTTTCCAGGCTTGAAGAAAGAAGACAAAAAGGACTTCAGATATAAAGTATGTCCATCTTTTAAAAAGTTCTCCTGGAAGTTCATCAAAGAATGTTCACTTATATATATTTAAAGTCCATTTATTTTTTTTCTGGCTTTTTGCAGTCTCAAATAAAATCAAAGTTCTATTACAGGAGAACAAGGAATCATAGATACTTATAATCAGAAGTCTCTGTGCTATTTCCATTTCCCATTAAATATTGTTCTACAAACACACATTTTTTTTTGCCTATTATACAATCACGTGGACACTATCATTTAATCAAATGCTTTGCATGTAACATTAGTCATTTCAAGTCCTTCATGCCTATGAATACAGCAGTGATGAACATCTCCATAGCTGTATTTCTGTATATCTGGGATTGTATCCTTAGAATAAATTCCTAGGAGTGGAATTGCCAGATGAAAAGACATGTATCATTTTAAGACTTTTTGATGGGTATTGGCACAAATCGGGCTTCCAATCTTTGTGTATTTATGATATCTTGACTTGTAATTTTGGGCAGAACTCCATGATTTAGGAGGGTGTTTCTGAAATTTCATCTACTGCATCCATTTCCAACTGCATGAACAAATGCTTGTCTAATTTAAGAGGAAGATGAGCATAGTTTGTGATGAAATCCCATTGAGGAAGTGTCTATTTTTATTAACCATTATAAATAAATTATTAAATCTCACAAAGAAAAGAGACATCTGTATTGCCATGTACATTAGCTTAGAACATAAACTAGGCTGCAGATAAGCTGGGGAATTGTTGGTCCTCCATGGAACACACTCAATCACCACTGTAGGGAAGGAAGAGATTGTTTTTTGTAATGACTAAATTAAATTTCTTGAAATTGTTAGGAGTTCATTCTATGATATACTGAGACTTGTTTTGAAAGCCTAAACATAAACAGTTTTCACTTATACACACACATGCACACATATACCTATAGAGTTACTAAATTTGTAGCTGCTGTTCAATACCCATAAAACATGCCCAGGGAAGCATTTTAAAAATGTGGAATGTAAGGCTTTGCAGAAAATTTCATCATACTAAGATGTGATTGTGATATGAAATTCTATTAAGGTGAAATCCAAAGAGAAGTATTACTCCTTTTCTGTTCTTTGAAATTAATTTTTGGCTAGAAATACAGGGCAAGGGAGAAAACTCTCTCTCTTTTTGGATAGAGATTTTTGGTATAACACTGGTTTTGAATATAGTTAAAGGACGTGTAAAAATCAGGAATTATTCAGAAAGATACAGAATATATGCAAATTAAATTAATATGACAAATGCTTAATTTTGCAGCAAACTACAATAGTAAAGCTAAATAAAGTAATAATCAGGCAAATAATGAATGATTATGCACTGCATTATATCCTCAGCAAGAAATAAACAGATAAAAATATCAGCTAGGCAGATTCAAATCTAAGGGAGCATTGTTAAATCTTCTTTCACTCATCTTTCACCCCTGCCCTATTTCTTTCCCCTCTGTTTTGTTATTCAAGTATCTGGCTTAACAGATCACAAATACATTTATCGAATATGGTAAATTTAGTCTTATAAAAAGCTTTTCTATAAACAAGTGCCAATTTGTAATCATATGAATATTGGTTAAATTTCAGTGTTGTAGCATTAAATTTGTTTTTTATTTATATATCTTTTAAAAATCCCTAACAAATATCAAATTTAGAAAATCAAATATTTTTCTGGTAGACAAACATATAAAACCAAAATTCACTTAAATTGAAAAAGAAGGAAACATAAGACATTCAGTTGGGGAAAACCATTCAGTGTTATACAGGAGTCAATATAAGCCTTTGATGAAAATTGCTGTGTCTTGGGTTTTATTTACCTTGACTCTTTCCTGCCTTCACCACCCAAAAACGAGCTTCATATCATGAGATGTCAAGAGTATATGGCATTTTTTGGTGACAGGGGTACAGAGGATTGAATTCAGGAGCACTTGACCACTGAGCCAAACTCCAAGTCCTATTTTGTATTTTATTTAGAGACAGGGTCTCACTGAGTTGCTTAGCACCTTGCTTTTGCTGAGGCTGGCTTTGAACTTTTGATTTTCCTGCTTCAGACTCCTGAGCCGCTGGGATTACAGACATGCGCCACCATGCCCTGCCACATATGGCATTCAAAAAATTTAATTTAAACTTAATTTTGTTTATTTTTTTCCAGCTTTATTGAGGCATTACCTATAAATAGAATAAACTTAAGATGTATAATGTTATGATATGATAGGCATATATATTGTGAAAAACGATTTTGACAATCCAGTTAGTGGAATATTTCCTAAGGTAAACCAGAGAGGCCTGAGGTGGCCTCTACACAGTTGCATAGGCTATGTTTTTGTCTATATAGAGAATGAAACAAATTAAATATTAGATAACCTACTTTGTTTTATCAGAAAATACCACCTACAAAGAAGTGTAATGAATAATACAGTTAACACCTATTTATAACCTACCTAGTTTGAGTAGTAAAACATTAACAACACAGTTGAAACTCTCTGTGGTAATTCATATAGTAGAATAGTAAGCAGCAGTAAAAATAAATGAAGCATAGTATGTATATTAATAAGATTAAAATTTAAAAGTATAATGTTGACTTTTTTAAAAAAAATCAAGTTGTAGAAGAATAATACTTCAAGATTATAACAGGACTTTATATATAATATATAAATATATAATATTTACTTATATAAAATATACTTTAAAATATAAAAATATATTTATATATGTGACATACATTATGCACTGTATGTAATGCATCATAAATTAAACAATACATATACACATTATATACACTTGTATATGTGTATATTGCATTTTATATGTATATTTCATAAAAGTACATTATGTAATACCTTATAGTATTATATATTGTACACATCTCATATACAGTATATGAGTATATAGAGTTTAAAATTTCAGGAACTACTAAATATCACTTAGAGAACATGTACATAAGGAAATATTAAGTCTTATTTTTAAGCACATTATTCTGTTTTTAAGGGAAAAGCAATTTTAATACCAATAGCTAAATATAGTAATGGATTTCCAGTATTGACTGCTTTAGTTTTAAGAATGCACATCAGGACTGATAGTGGAGTTCCTGTGAATACACTGGGAACCACCTAACTTACCATAGGCTAAGCTTTGAGATGACAATGTTTTTACATTAATACAGTCACTGTAAAGCAGGTATCACTTGGGAATCACAGTCCCCTTGCCTTCTACCATTTTCCATTTCACCTTCTCTTTTCCTCTCATTGCCTTTCATCCACTGTTCATTCCTGCTCCCTCTCTTTGCATTCCAACATAACCATTTGCCTGAGGGTCCACATGGCCTTGGAATCTATTCCCAACTTTCTTATTTTCTTAAACACAGGTAAGACCCTCATCAGAAGATTGTAGCTGAGTAAGAAAGGCTAGCAATCTCCCCACAGACAAGCCAGCTATTTAGTCACCAAACTGCCTTCTCAAGATCCAAGTAAGCCAAGTGAGAGAAAATAATGTCTGGTTTTAGTATAATAAAAAGAAACATTAAAGAAAGAATGAATGAAAGAGTTGCCCATATCATCCCTTTTCCAACTCCAAGAAATGTGCAGACAGAGATCTATAGCAGTGAGTGAAAAGTCTAGGCCTTGAAACCCAGTACCAGAATAGAAAGTCTAAAAATATTCCCATGCATCTATAGTATACAGATATTTGACAAAGATGCTAAGAACATGCATTAGAATAAAGAACAGTCTTTTCAATAAATGGTGCTGGAAAAATTGGATGTCACATGCAGAAGAATGAAACTAGACCACTATCCCTCACCAGTTACAAAAAATCAGCTCATAATGAACTGAAGACTTAAATATAAAACCTGAAACTATGCAACTACTAGAAGAAAACAGGGGAAACACTTCAGAACATTGGAATGTGCAAAGAATTTTTGGACAAGAGACCTCAAAATACAGGAAACAAAAGCAAAAATAGACAAAGGATTATAATTTTAAAAGCTTCTGCACAGCAAAGGAAACATCTGATGAAGGAAAGGGATAACCTACAGAATGGGAGAAAATATTTGTACAGTGTATATTTGATGAGTTACTATTCAGAATATGTGATATATAAGAAACTCAAAAAAAATTCAAGAACTAAAAAAAAAGGTAACTGTATGAAAAATCTGTAATATACCTAAATAGACATTTCTCAAAATAAGACGTACAAATGGCCAACAGGTATATGAAAAAATGTGTAGCATCATTAACTATTAGGGAAATGCAAATTAAAACCAAGTTGAGACATCACCTAGCTCCATTAAGAATGACTATTATGAAAAAAAAAAGAGAGAGCAAGTGCTAGCAATGAAGAAAATGTGGTATATATACACAGTAGAGTACTATTCCTCCATTAAAGGAGTGAAGATCCTGTGATTTTTAACAAGATGGATGAATGTGGAGATCATTATTCTAAGTGAAATTAAACAAAGCCAAACAATGCTATATGACCTCACTCATAGTTAGAATCCAAAGGAATTGATCTTGCAGAGGCTGAGAGCAGAATGGTGGTTATCAGAGTTTGGGAAGAATAGGGCCAAAGGTGTGATGAGAAGTGGCTGATCAATGGATACTAACATGTAGCTAGAAGTTTGGCTGTGCTACCACACTGTAGAGTGAGCTCAGGTAATAATTACATACTTTATATTTTTAAAAGCCAGAAGAAGAAACTTTGAATGTTTTCACTATATAGAAATGATGAATTTTGGAGTCCCACATATTTAACCTGATTTAAATGTTACACGTATACATGTATCGAAATGTATACATGTATGGAAACAGCACATGGTACCCCATTAATATGTACAATTTTAATGTTTTAGAATTGGGTGCAGTGGTGCATGACTGTAATCCCAGAGATTCAGGAGGCTGAAGCAGGAGGATTACAAGTTCAGAATGAGACTCAGCAACTTCATAAGGCCCTAAGCAATTTAGCAAGACTCTGTCTCAAAATAAAATATTAAAAAAAGGGCTGGGGATGTAACTCAGTGGTTGAGAGCCTCTGGGTTTAATCTCTGGTACAAAACCAAAAACAAACAAAGAATAAACCCCCCCAAAAAAAACCCCAAATAAATGTTCATGTTTTTTTATGTCAGTTAAAAATAAAGTTAAAAATGAGCCTCACCACACCCCTTTCTCAAGCAGAGTTGATTTTTCCTTATAATGTGTTAGAGTTTTCTATGTTGTGGTATCTTCTTACATTCTGATTTTTTCAGTAAAGACACTCCAGGAATTTGGTTTATTTTTAAAAGTATAATATATTTTTGTTGAATTGAGCCGGTTACGGGTAAAAAAAAGCAAGCTGGTTAGTGTAATAAAATGCTAGAACAAAATAGTAAAAGAAGACATTCTTCTGAGGATGTAGCTTATAACTTATAAAAACTCAAAGTATAGGGATTTGACTCTCAGAACTCATTCTCTGCTGAGATCTGAAGAGAAGGAGAGGTGAAAGAAAGGCACACTAGGAGGAATCAAGAAGTGTGCATGCTATCACCTCACTGAAAATTATCCAGTCTGCTGCTGAAAGAAAGCAAAGAAATGGGAAACACCGTTGGTGCCTTGTGATTAATGAGGCTACAAAAAAGGAAATTAAATGGAGAAAAGTGGGGTTGAGATGTAATAAGATAAACAAATCTTTTATATTATTCTCTCACAAAATGTTTTCATTTGCCTCACCTTTACTGTTTGAACCAATGAAATTGGAGAAAATCCAAAATGAGCTGACAAATTGTCTTATATGAAGTAACAAAATCAATTGGAATAAAATTCACTATTAAAAACACTAAGGATAGAAATTAAGTAATACATGATAATTAATTACTCATTTAGTACTATTAATACTAAGGATTCAAAAGCTTGAAGATGTATAAGTCATGCTCCCTGTTCTTAATTATGTTACTACATCAGTTCCCACTTATACCCGGTAATTAAGTTATGAGACCCCGGAGGATGCCTATAGCTGCAGATAATACCAAACCCTATAAATACATTCTTAGGATAAAGTTTAATTCATAAATTAAACACAGCAAGAGCTTAAAAACAATAAATAATAAAATAAAACAATTATAATATACTTTGGTAAAATTTATGTAAATGCATATCTTGTATTTTAGATCTTCAGAACATCAGCATACAACTTTTTTTCTAATCTTATTGTGTCAATAATTTTTTTCTTTTATCTTAAAGGCAGAACTTTAAAGTTTCTCTCTGGCATAGCTGAATTGCTAGTAGCCGTCTTCTGTGCACTGGGTCTATTATTAAGTAAAATAGTTACTTGAACACAAGCACTGCAATACCTTGCCAGTTGATCTGATAACTCAGATAGCTACTATGTACAAGTAGCAATATACAGCATGGATACATTGGAAAAAAAGGATAATTCATATGTATTTAGTATGGAGTAAGATGGAGTGGTACAGTACAAGATTTCATTGCACTACTCAGAACAATATAGAATTTTAAAAATTAATTAGGTTAAATGAATTGTTTATTTCTGGAATTTTACATTCAGTTTTTTTGAATGAAAAACTAGGATGACTGAAACCACAGAAAATAAAACCACAGATTAGAGAGGACTATGGTACTTTGTTGAAAAGATAAGTTTTATCTGCATGAAATAACTAAAGAAATAGCAAAGATTTCTGTGGTATGAAACCTGTATGTTGTAACAATTTAAAAGGAAGAAAGCCAGTGTTAGACATTGTCTTTGGATATGTATGCATTATTTGTTTAATCTTCTCGATAACTGAGAAATGTAGTTATTTCTTGTTTATGGCTGAAGACTCTGAGTTTCCAGAAGTTTAACAAATAGTACATATGAAAGGAAACATACGAACAATTGAACATAGTCTTTCATTTGCTTTAGAAATATCAATTGGGGGCTGGGATTATGGCGCAGTGGTAGCGTGCTCGCCTAGCACGTGGGAGGCACTGGGTTCGATCTTCAGCACCACATAAAAATAAAATAAAGATATTGTGTCCACCTACAACTAAAAAATAAATATTTTTAAAAAAAGAAATATCAATTGACATCCCATTTTCTACCAAGTCTATCAGTCTAAACTGCTAAGCCAGTAATTGAGACTCTGCTGTAGAATGAACGTAAGGAAAGGCAAGAGATCCAGGTTCTATGCTGGATTTATTAGTAACTAAATTTAGTGTCATACAAATACATAACCCATTACCCTTTAAAATGAATAATTCAGTGGCATTTACTGCATTCACAAAGTTGTGTAACTATCAACCCCATCTAGTCCCCAAACACCCCAAAGAAAACTCCTGTACCTGTTAAGAAGTTACTCTCAATTTCTTTCTTTCTCTTCCCCTAATAACTACCATTCTGCTTTGTGTTTCTATGAATTCACCTATTCTGGACATTTCATACAGACAGTATCATATTATATGTGACCTTTTGTGTCTGGAATCTTTCACCTGTCATAATACTTTCAAGATTTATCCATATTGTAATATATATCAGTACTTTCATCCTTTTTTTTTTCAAAAATGTCAGAATAACATAGTCCATGTACATTTCTGAGGTTAAGGAGAGAGACACTATGATTGCCAATTATTCCAGGAGAAAATATTATACAAGGAGGAAGGAGACAGGTTTTCAAAGTAAACAGAATTGCTGGGTTAACAAAGTTAATAGTTATCTACTACATTGAGCTTCACCTATTGCTTTGCCTAGAATCAGACTCTGCTTAGTTCTAAAGCTGTAGATTACTGAGATTTGTATCACTCACTTGCTTTGCTATTTTGCTATTATTTCCAGAGATAGAATCTACTAGAAAATAGTTTTAAGGTATAGATAAGTAAAGAGATAAAGGAGACTTCATCTTTGTTTCACATATTTTCAGGGTAGTTAACTGGAGAAAACACACAGAAAAGACATGACTTAAGAGAATGATGATTAACCCAAAGTAGTCTTTAAATAAGAGCACCACAAGGATTTCCTAAACTTAGAAAAAATCATCCTTATCTCAATTTTAACCTTGGGACCTCTTGAGGAAATATGTGTACTTCCATATTCATTGAAACATTGTTAACAATGACCAACATATGGAATGACCCTAAGTGTCCAGCCATGGATGAATGGATAAATAAAATATGGTATGTATATACAACAAAATACTCTTCAGGAAGGAAATGCTGTCATTGTGACAGTGTGGATGATTGTAGAGGACGCTGTATTAAGTGAAATAAACCAGACACAGAAATCACATTATCTCTCTTATATGTGGATTAATAAAGATGAACTTATGGAAATAGAGAATATAATGAAGGTTATTAGAGACTGGGTAGATATGGAAGATGGGCTTAGGAGGGAGGGAATAGGGAGTTATTACTAAAATAGTATGAAGATTCAGACAGCATAAATAAGTTTTTTGATCTATTGCACAGCAGGGTGACTATAGTCAATAATAATGTATATTTCAAAATAACTAAGAGAAACTTCAAGCCTATCATAAAATTGATGGGTAAATGAGGTGATTGAAATGTGAATCAGCTTAATCTAATCATTTCATTCAATAGCATTGTACTCCATCAATGTATAAAATTATCATTTGTCAACTAAACCATATACAGTTATGACTTGCTAATTAAAAATAATACTAACATGAAAGTATTGGCATTGAATAGACACTCCCAAACAAGCAAATATAGATATCTCTGGGTACTTCCTAAAGTCTCTAATTTAGGGTTGACATCACAATTTGTACTTTTGGCCTTTTTGAAGTCTTTTTTTTTTTTTTTTGTTGGGCAGGGTGGTACATTTATTTGCTAGGACTGTGATAACAAAGTACCACAGACTCAATGGCTTAAGCAACAGAAATATATTATCTTAGAGTTCTGAAAGTGGGAATCTTGATATGATGATGTCAGTGGGGTTTCCTTTTGAGGGCTAGTAGGGAAAGATCTGTTCCAAATCTCCCTCCTTGGGTTGTAGATGGTCATCTCATTCTGTATCTCTACAATGTTACTCTTTTATGCTTGTTTTATGCAGAGTTCTCCCTTCTTCAGAACAACAGTCATATCAGGCCTCATCCTAATTATCACCACAAAAATTCTGCTTCCAAATATTGTTATATTCTGCGGTGCTAAGTATTAGGATTCCAATATATTTAGGGAGGACAGGGAAGCAATTCAACTCATAACGGATAACCATATAATTTATCATGTAAATTTATGCATTTTTTAGAGTGAAAAGAGACATAGTCAATAACAACACCAAAATACAGTTGTTAATAAGAACTATACCACAGGAACCAAGGAGAATGGTACCTGGTCTCAGCCAAAGTCAGGCCCAGGCCTTGATGGGAGCTCCCAAGGAACTAAAAGACAGCTGCTCTTTACTCTTTTTCCCATGTGAGTTGATTGAAGTTATTTATTTTTATGCAAAGGCCACTCTAGGAGAAGTCCCATTACTGGTGCCCTGTTGTCAAATCAAAGGTATCCCTTTCCTATTCCTGGGTCCCCAGGACTTGCACACATTTAAGATTCACTCCTAGGAACTGGAATAGTGGGCAGGTCAGCCAGTTACTCCTCAAGCACCACTTGGCTGCACTAGGTATCCATTGGATCTGTCACTCACTTCAAAAAAAGGTTGAGTGTAGAATCAGTCTCAACTGCTTCCAGATTTCCCAGCATTAGTCATGAGCAATAACTCAATTAGCTATCTCTAGCTTCACACTTAGGTTTCTGTTCAGATTTCACAGACCAGGGTGTGGGGTTGGTATATCCTACATTACACAGCCTAAAAATAGTCTAGATTTAGCAATTGGAGAGGGAAGAAAAACCTTACTTTTTGTTATTGATTGACTATGAAGTGTTCCTCTAAAGCTCCTGTTTAATACAGAAGGCAAAATGGTTAGAGTAGGAGATCTGGAACCTAATCAGTGGATTAAACCATTTGATGGATGATTAATTTGAATAGGTTATTAATTAGTAACTGTAGGCAGATGGGGCATCGTTGGAGGAAGTGGACACTGGTTCTGTGTCTGGGGTATCATATATTTTAATCCTGGCTCTTGGTGCTCTCTCTCTGCTTCCCAGCTGCCATGCCATGCCCTTCTGCCATGATGTTCTGCCTCATCTTGGGCCCAGAGCAATGGAGCTGGCCAACCATAGACTAAACTTCTGAAACCATGAGCCTAGAATAATTTTTTCTCCTCTAAGTTGTTCCTGTCAAGTGTTTTAGTAAGAATGCTGAAAAGGTGACTAACACACTCTTTGTGACTTATGTTGAAGCATATGTCCAGGGATATTTTTAGACAATTAGTATACCTTCATTTATTAAAAATTTTAAATGTCTACTACAGTCTTCATTTTGTGCTGCATACAGCACAGAATATGGCAGACATAATTCCTTCCTTTATTAGAAGTACTTACAGTTTACTAGGCATTAAGTAAATATGAAAAAATAATTGTCTATGTCCTCTAACATAATGTATCAGGATTTTAAGACTCTGGGTTAATATGTTGTTTCATATGTCCAGAATCACACCTTAGGTTTTTCAGTTTTCTCCCTGTTGTCCTTTGAACAGTGCCACTGGTCCAAGACTGCTTCTCTCAACCAAATCCACTTAAAATAATGATGTTTGCTCACTCCTGGAACTAGTGATAATGAGTCGAGGTGAGGCAAGCTTTCCCTTTTATTATGCTATTCAGCCTGTGTATTCTCTTTCTTCAGTACTTTACGCCATCCAGTCCTCTGCTGCACACAGATATGCACAGTTTATTAAGAGACGTAACAGTAAAAAAAAAGAGAGATAGATAACAATTAATTGAATATTTCTAAATAGCTATTAAAGAGGATTTTGAATGTTCACCACACAAAGAAATAATATATATCTGAGGTGATAGATATGCCAGTTTACCCAGATCTCATCATTACACATTGAATACATGTACTCAAGCACCACATTGTACTCCATAAATGTGTATAATTAGTATGTACCAATTAAAATATATTTTAATAATGAAAACATCCCAGAATAAAATAAAATTAAAAGTGGCAGGTAAGTTAAAGTCATTGATAAGTGTGTAATTTCTCAAGTTTCAGAAGAAAATTTCCCATGGGTCAATTCCTTTCACAAGGGAATTGACCATCTTATTTCCTAGTGACTTTACCCTATTCCCCATATCACTTGGCCGGCCCTCAACTTTATCCCTCTCACAAGCACCTTTTTCTTCAAGATGCTTTTGGAAATTCCATCCATCCAATACTTCTTGAAATCAAACTTCCTGAAGTCTCACTCCATATAGCAATCTCATTTTCCCACCATTTATCTCCCCAAGTTAGAGACATTCAGCCTAAAGTATCTTGGATTTTTTTTTTTTTTTGGTTCTCTTTCTAATTCTTTGAGTTGAATGCATGATTTATTTATTGTTTGTTTTCTACATATACAAGTAATTAAACTGTGAATTTTTATCTCATCATTGATTTAACTCATCCATTCTTTTTGAAATGGGAGATTTTTATTTTCAAGATACTTTTTATTTTGGCTATAATGGAATTTAAAAAATTTTTAGAATTATCAGTGTTTTTATGTTTTTTTTTGGTCATTTTACTCAAATCATAGTAGAAAAAGATATTTCTTCAATGTTATTGGTGTTTCTTTTTGTCATTTTACTCAAATATGGCTAAAAAGATACATCAACAAGACATAACAATCTTAAATATCTATGCCACAAACAATGGGGCAACTATGTATATCAAATAAACTGTTCTCAACTTCAAGAATCAAATAGATCACAACACAATAATACTGGGTAACTTTAACACACCTCTCTCACCACTGGATAGATATTCCAAACAAAAACTAAAACTTAACAAAGAAAATATAGAACTCAATAAAATAATCAATAATTTAAACTTAACAGACATATATAGAATATTCAATTCATCAATGAGCAAATGCACTTTTTTCCTCAAAAACACATGGATCCTTCACCAAAATAGATCATATCTTATGCCACAAAGCAAGTCCTAGCAAATACAAAAAAATAGAGATACTACCCTGCATTCTATCTGACCATAATGGAATGAAATTAGAAATTAACGACAAATTAAAAAACAGAAGCTATTCCAACACCTGGAGACTAAAGAATATGCCATTGAATGATGCATGCATAACAGAAGACATCAGGGAGGAGATAAAAAAATTCTTAGAGGTAAATGAGAACTTTGATATGACATATCAAAATCTCTGGGACACTATAAAGGCAGTGCTAAGAGGAAGGTTCATTGCATTAAGCTCATTCATTAAATGAATAAAAAGTCAACAAATAAACAATCTGACATTACAACTCAAAGCCCTAGAAAAAGAGGAACGAACCAAGACTAAAAGAAGCAGAAGATAGAAAATAATTAAAATTAGGGCTGAAATCAATAAAATTGAGACAAAAAATTCAAAAAATTGTCAAAACAAAAAGATGGTTCTTTGAAAAATAATAATATTGACAAATCCTTATCCACCCTAATGGAAAGAAGGGGAAAGGAAACTCAAATTATTAATTTATGATGAAAAAGGAAATATTACAACAAACACTACTGAATACAGAAGATAATTTAGATACTTTTGAAAATTTATACTACAGTAAAATAAAAAACTTTGAAGACACTGACAAATTTCTAGAGGTATATGATCTAACCAAACAGGAGCACATACACAACTTAAAAGATCAATTTCAAGCAAGGAAATAGAAGATGCCATTAAAATCTTACTAACCAAGAAAAGCCCAGGAACAGAAGGATTCGTCATCAAGTTCTACAAGATCTATAAAGAAGAATTAATACCAATACTCCTCAAAATATTCCATGAAATAGAAAAGAAGCAAACCCTTCCAAACTCATTCTACGAGGCTACTATCACCCTGATACCAAAACCAGACAGAGATATATCAGAGAAAAAAAATTTCAGACCAATATCCCTGATGAACATAGATGCAAAAATTATAAATAAGATTTTGGCAAATCACATACAAAAACATATTTAAAAACTAGTGCACTGTAATCAAGTGGGGTTGATACAGAGATGCAAGTTTGGTTCAATATATGGAAATCAATAAATGTAATCCATCACATCAATGGACTTAAATATAAGAATTATATGATTTTATCAATTGATGCAGAGAAAGCATTTGAGAAAATATAGCACCCTTTCATGTTCAAAACATTAGAAAAACTAGGGATAGTAGGAACATATCTTAACATTGTAAAAGCTATCTATACTAAACACAAGGCCAACATTATTCTAAATGGAGAATAACTGGAAGCATTCCCTCTAAAAACAGAAACAAGACAGGGATGCCCTCTTTCATCATTTCTATTCAATATAGTCTTTGAAACTCTAGATAGAGCAATTAGACAGATGAAAGAAATTAAAGGGATATGAATAGGAAATGAATAACTCAAACTAGCATTGTTTGCTGATGACATGATATTACACTTGGAGGATCCAAAATATTTCACCAGAAAACTTCTAGAATTAATAAATGAATTCAGCAAAGTAGCAGGATATAAAATCAACACCCATAAATCAAATGCATATCTATACATCAGTGATGAATTCTCTGAAAGAGATTAGGAAAACTACCACATTCAAATAGCCTTAAAAAATGAAAAATGAAATAATTTTGAATAAATCTAACAAGATAGGTGAAAGACCTCTACAATGAAAACCATGGGACAATAAGGAAAGAAATTAAAGAAGACCTTAGAATATGGAAAGATCTCCCATGCTTGTAGGTAGGCAGAATCAATGTCAAAATTGCCATACTACCCAAAGTGCTGTACAGATTCAATGTGATTCCAATTAAATTTCCAACATCATTCCTTATAGAAATAGAAAAACCAACCATGAAATTTATTTGGAAAAATAAGAGATCCAGAATAGCCAAAGCAATCCTTAGCAAGAAGAGTGAAGCAATAGCCATACAATACCAGACCTTAAAATATGCTACAAAGGCATAGTAACAAAAACAGCATGGTATTGGCACCAAAATAGACATGTACAAAATAGACATGTAGACCAATGGTACAGAATAGAAGACAGAGACAAACCCACATAAATACAGTTATCTCATACTAGATAAAGGCACTGAAAACATACATTGGCAAAAAGATAGCCTCTTCAACAAATGGTGCTGGGAAAACTGGAAATCCATATGCAGCAAAATGAAACTAAATCCCTATCTCTCACCATTCACAAAACTCAACTCAAAGGGGATCAAGGACCTAGGAATTAGACCAGAGACCCTACACCTAACAGAAGAAAAAGAAGGCCCAAATCTTTATCATGTTGGATTAGGCCCCGCCTTCCTTAACAAGACTCCTAAAGCACAAGAAACAAAATTAATAATCAATAAATTGGATGGATTCAAACTAAAAAGCTTCTTCCCAGCAAAAGAAATAATCAATGAAGTGAAAACAGAACCTACATTTTGGAAGCAAATTTTTACCACTCACACATGAGATAGAGCACTGATCTCCAGGATATATAAGGAACTCAAAAAACTTAACACCAAAAAAACAAACAACCCAATCAATAAATGGGCTAAGGAGCTGAACAGACACTTCTCAGAAGAAATACAATCGATCAACAAATATATGAAAAAATGTTCAACATCTCTAGTAAGTAGAGAAATGCAAATCAAAACTATGATTTCATCTCACTCCAGTCAGAATGGCAGTTATCAAGAATACAAGTAACAATAAGTGTTGGTGAGGATGGGGGAAAAAGACAAACTCATACATTGCTGGTGGGACTGTAAATTGGTACAACCAATCTGGAAAGCAGTATGGAGATTCCTTAGAAAACTTGGAATGGAACCACCATTTGACCCAGCTATCCCACTCCTCGGTCTATACCCTAAAGACTTAAAAACAGTATACTAAGTGACACAGCCACTTCAATGTTTATAGCAGCACAATTCACAATTGCTAAACTGTAGAAGCAACCTAGATGCCCTTCAATAGTTGAATGGATAAAGAAACTGTGGTATATATACACAGTGGAATATTACTCAGCATTAAAAGAGAATATAATCATGGCATTTGCAAGTAAGTAGATGGAGTTGGAGAATATTATGCTAAGTGAAGTAAGCCAATCCCCCCTCAAAAAGGCCAAATGTTTTCTCTGATTAGCGGATGCTGATCCATAATGGGAGTGGGGGTGGGGAGCATGGGAGAAATGTAGGTACTTTGGACAGGGCAAAGGGGAGGGAGGGGAAGGGAGGGGACATGTGGGTAGCAATGATGGTGGAATAAATGGATACCATTACCCTGGGTACATCTATGAAGACATGAATGATGTGACTCTATCTTGTGTACAACCAGAGAAATAAAAAATTTGCTGTACATGTGTACTGTGAATTGAAATACATTGTGTTGTTTTTTTAAAAAAAATGATTCTTAAGACCACAAAAAAATTAAGGTATTTCTTCTTTGTATTCCAGCTTCTAGTTTTGCAGAGATGTTTAAGGCCAGTAGATTGTTCTTTCTTTGTAAAAGTTAGTACTATTTCTGGGCACAATGGCATATGCCTATAACCCCAGCAGCTCAGGAGGTGGAGGAAGACCCTGTCTCAAAATAAAAAATAAAAAATACTGGAGATGTGGCTTAATGGTTAAGTGGCTCTAGGTTTAATCCATGATACAAAAAAAAAGTTAGTGCTATTATTTTATATTCACATCCACATATATTTTCCTTAGAAACTTGTAAACCTCTTTTATACTTGAAATAAAGCAGTTTCACTAGAAGACATCTTATTGGTAATTTTTGTATAAGGTCGGCTTCTTTAATATGCAAACTTAAATATAGTGTGAGCTTTTCATGTATTTGTAATATTTTCAAGTGTATTTCCATTGAAACATTGGATTCAGTATTTCAATGGAGCAGTGAACGCTTAGTAACAAAAAAAATGTCCTGGGATTAGTTTTGACTGTCAAATTGAGGTTTTTGTGTTTATATGTCCAAATAATAGCAGTAGTCTTAAAATCACCATCAAAAGATTGTATAAATAATATTAGCTTCTATATTAGTTTTCTATAGCTGTCATGATAAAGTACCACAGACTGAGTAACTTAAATAACAGAAACAATTGTCTCACAGTTGAGTGTCAAGGTGTTGGCAAAGTTGGTTCCTTCTGAGGACTGTAAAGGTAAGATCTGTTCTAGGTTTTTCTCCTTGACTTATAGATGCCTGTCTTGTCCCCTAGATCTCTTTGTTATCTTTCCTCTATGCGTGTCCCTGTATCAAAATTTCCCATTTTATGATGACAGTAGTCATCTAGGATAGCAGCTTACCCTTGACCTCATTTTAACTTGATTGCCTTTGTAAAGACCTTATTTACCACTAAGGTCATATTTTATGTTACTGGGGATTAGGCACTCAACATAGGACTTTTGGAGACACAATTCAGCCTTTAACAGCTTCCAAACATTAGAAGATAGAGTTATATATGAAGGGTATTTTAGCTAATGAAGAAAAGGAATGAGATAACCAGGGTAAGCCTGCTTCTTCAAGGTTAGTAGACTATAAAAGGAGCTTGGAAAGGCAAGGAAGAGGTGAAGGTACTCCTCTCCATGCTTGGGTGGGTCAGGGAGTCCAAAGGAAAACAAATAACCTGGGTTTTTTCCTTACCTCAGGAAGTAGCTCCTCTAACTTTGCCCAAATCTGGAGAAGTCTAACGAAAGCATACCCAGGGACAGCGTGACTGTGCAAAGGAAAGGTTGAAGTTGGAGATGAGTTTCTGGGGCTGATGGTCAAACTAATGTGGTCCTTCCCTTATTTTCCCAGGAGATTCCCAATATTGCATAGAAGATATCCGTGGCCAGGCTGAACTTTGTTCCTCTGGAAATATTTCTTCCACCTCACCTGATCCCTGGATACTTAAAAGATTCCCTTCCTTAACAGAAAGGCTCAAAAGATTTTGGTAGATATTTCTAGGTCTAGGTGTTCCTAGTGTTTTTTAAAAAGAGATATTTATAGATCCTATTTAATTCCAGGCCTGAACTATAGTTCATTTTCTTTCACTAGAAAGGAGATTTTTCCTCTGAGATCCATAAATTAAATTGTTTTTTAGGGGAATCCATGAATTTTGAAATTCTATGCAAAGTTATAAGTACTGCTGTCTTTCCTGGGAAGCAGCTTATGCTTTACATTAGGTTATAAAATGGATACTTTTTCTTATTCATCTGCATTGAGGGAAAAGTCTTAACTTTTCTTTCAAATATCAGAAACAAATTTCAGTACTATTGCTAGTACTTTTTGTAATATTGTGGTGGCATTTTAAAATTTTATTTAAAACATTTTATATTTTCAACCATCTAACATTTTCCTACCTATTTATATCAAGTTCCCTTTTAACTCAGATTGCTTACTTATTTCATCTGTCCTCTCTTATTTAATATTCTAAATTTTTTGAGAGCTAAAGAAAAAGTAGATCTTATTTAAAATGCACTTTTGTTTTCTGTAATAAATCTCCCCCTTTCTTTAGTTCTTCCTTATACTATTGAGTACTGTATTCATCAATCCTTTATTTTTTCTAAATATTTTTAGATCTTTTATGTTGACACTCAATTTTCATCTCATCTGTCTGGGTCTGAATTTTCTTCAATACAGTGTGTGTAATTTTCCCTGAATCCCTTCATTTTCACAAGGTTGGAACTAGATTTCTTTTATGGTTGTACCTAACTCCTATTATGCAATCAGGGAATGGGTGTGGATCTGTGATGTGGTAGTCACAATGTTAAGGATTTGAATTTAACCCCTATGATAGGTAGAATAATGGCCTCCTTTCCCAAAAATGTTCCCATCCTAATCCCCAGAATGTTTAAATTAGGAGAATTAAAATTGTTTATAGAATTAAGGTTTGCTGATCAGCTGACCTAAAACTGGAGAGGTTATCCTGAATTATATCCTACATCCTAATACATCTGAAATTTTCATATACTCCAACATTCATGAAGCTAATTTCAGTGAAAAACAAGATAAATAAATAAATTTAGGAATGTTTAGTGTACATGTGGGCATCAGAAAAAGTTTTGAGCATATGAGTGGGGCAGTACTTCTGTACTATCCTGAGGATGTTTCATTCAGACTTGGTATAACTCTAGTTTTGAATATTGCAAGACACTCTATAAAATGTTAATCTCTCCCAAAACTAACCTTAAATTTCACCTCAGAAGAACTATAGAAGGCCATTGAGCAAAAGAAATTGGTGAATAAGGCTCTCTTAAATATTTATTAGAAGAAAATGGGTTACTCTTATAATAGGTAGGCATTTTTCCCCAACTATAAGTCCACTGATATTCAAAATTTTATTTTAAGCACTTAA
>CM053411.1:22458985-22511647 GCA_028644305.1 Xerus rutilus | reverse complement strand
AGTAACCTATCTCTTCCAGCCACACCCTACCTGCCTACAGTCACCACCCAGTTAAAATCCATGGATTAGGTTACAACTCTCTCAATGTAATCGTTTCACCTCTGAATGTTCTTGTATTGTCCCCCACATAAGCTTTGGGGAACACCTCATACGTAAACCATAACACTCTGCATTTTTGTTTTCTTCTATCCTTTGTTGAGCATGGTAGAATGGCAATTAGCACGGTGGCAGAAATCAGCACATACTACTCCCTCTGCCACAGTGGTTTCTGGACATGCCTCTCTCATTCTTTTGAAGTGGGTGTGCTATCTCTGTAGGGTGAATGACAATAGTCCTAAGCATTCATTTTGGAAACTGTTTACTGGAAGTGGAAATTACAGTGATGTAACAGATGAGACCACCTCAATCTTGATACACATAGAAATAGCTTTTTGGAAACTGAGATTTTATTATGAAACAATAATTAAATCACTGTTGTGTGCATTTTTTCCAGCCCATGAAATGACCATGAAATTTGTCAACTTTTTCCAGGAAGTCACAATGAAATCAGCACATTTTTTTTTCCCTCAAAAATGGAGCATTGTGGAGATTAGAGCTGGGATTGCTGGAGGCATTATATCTCTGCTACTCTAATTAAATGTTTCTTGTCAGAAGAAAAAGCTTTTAATACATTTTTAGAACTAATTTCATGACTATGGGGCCTGGGCATACAAAGTTTGCTGGAAATGAAATGGGAAATAAGGTTCTGTAGGGTCTGGTTCCACTTTTAGTTAAGATCTTGTGACTATAAGTAAAGAGACCTTTAATAAACCTTAATTTAAAGGACAGAACCTGCCTTATGTACTTGTAATGCAATATGACTTGTCTGTTTCCACTTCCCCCACACAGTCTGTTTTATCCAGCGTGGGCATCCTTTAGCTTTCCCATAGTTGAAGCCTACTACTTCTGTGGTAGGTATGCTTGCACTTCCCTTGGTGTGCCAAAAGGGGCATCTAGAGTTAAGAAAGGTGTAAAATCACTAGCCTAATTAGTGATGCTAAGGAACCCACATGTCAATCCATTCATTTGTCTTTAAATTCTGATGAAATCCCAAAACAGGAACTACTTTGGTCTTCAGCATTACACACTATCAAGGAGCCATTTATATTTAAGTTTTTAAAATATTTTTATATTTAAATTTTCTTAGGAAAAATTTCATCTAAAATATTAATATACATATTAACATGCACATATTAATCAAATACTCAGTAATTTCAACTTACTAATAGCTTAAAATTGTTATCTGGATATAAATACAATACACACATATTGAATAAATATATATTCAATATTTATGGAGAAAGCCACATATAGGAGACAATATCTACCTTGTATTGTGTGGTGAAAATCAACTTATTTTAAAAATGTATTTAGAGCATTCATATAAATACTTTTTATAAATTTCTGCATGTATCCTGGAGGATACATACCAATGTGATAACAATGGTCTCCTGGGAGATGGACTTATGAGTAATTTTTATATCTTTTCTTTATTTTTATTTCCAGCTTTTTCTATAATAAACATGTATTACCTGTGTCCCAAATGTAAAAGGAAGAGAAAATTATATATAATACATATATTTTTAAGCATTTTTAATTTAACTGTACTTGCTGTTAGCAATTTCACATCATTTGGCTTGGCTCACTAAGCTTTTCAAGTGATACCAGGCTGTTTATATTAGAGAGTACTACAAATTGGATAACCAAAAATCTCCTAGCGAGAGCTCATAAAATGACATGGTTGGATGGAAACCTGAACAGATGGGCTAACTCTACCATGTGCTATATTAACCCTGCTGTTCTCAGACTTGTGGCCAATAACACATTGAAAAAGTACAATTCTAAAAATAAGTTGGTGAAGTGGAAGATGTTAATCTACGAGTTGGGATTTGGTGGACAGGCACTTGTTGAACTGTTTCACTCTTATTAAGACCATTTTTTTTTTCATGACTATGAAAATGCTAGTGCTTCAGAAGATTTCTGGAAAGATGAACTATAATGGGAGATGAGGGAACAGAGGCCCAGCATGTTCCCAGCGTCAGTATATTACATTGAAACTAGAGTAAGTGGTGTCTCATTATGTATATGATGATGATAAGCAAAGGGAAAGTGGAGTGGTAATTGGCTAAATAAAAAGAATAAGACCATTTCCTGAACTGAATGTTCCCATCACTAGTTGGAAATCAAAGGCAAAAATATCCACAGTACAGGGGAAAAAAACATTGATGTTATCTGTTGAGAGATCAGAACTTAGTCTTGAGTTATCTATATGAATTATACATAGGAAAACAAAAATTTAAAGATAGTTTAAATTGAAAGTAAAAATATGAAGAAGAATAAAAATTTACAACTTTAGAAATACTCCTAAGTAACTAGTTAGTGGTTTAGATCATGGCAAGTCTAAAGGTTCTCTTAGCAAACCCCAGCAGCTCTGGAGGCTGAGGCAGGAAAATTGAAGTTCAAAGGCAGCCTCAGCAAAATTGAGGCACTAAGAAACTGAGTGAGACCCTGTCTCTAAATAAAATACAAAATAGGGTTGGGGATGTGACTCAGTGGTCGAATGCCCCTGAGTTCAATTCCTGGTACCACTGCTCCACCAAAAAAACAATAAAAGTAAAGAAGAAAGGCAGGTCATTCCATCTTGATTCCTGAGTGGGTATAGTGACCATGTTGTCAAAAACTTTGATTTTTTTTCTGTTTGGTCACAAGTCTGTCATTCACCAGGTTTATGACTTGAAAGAAATCATTTGTGCTTTGTGAGACTCAATATCCTCTTATTAAAAAGTAATGAAGCAAAGTATATGAAATCTGCTTCCTAATGTTATGATTCTGTAATAAGGGTGCGTTTTAAATTTAGTTATTTCAAATAAATTGTCTAGAAGGAGTGTGTCCCATTTAAGATGAAGGTACAATGATATGATATTCTGAAGATTGTTTCTTAAAGGCATTTTGCAAATCTAATATGTAGTCAGATAACATGGAGTGAGTTGGAAGAGGTTAGGTTGGACAGTCTTTTATCTGAAATGTAATTAAGTAAATCATTCTTCTTTCAGACATATTTTGTGTTTAGTCATGGTTGAAGGCCCTGTGTGGGCCTCAAGTCCCAAACTCTGATTAATGACTCAGCTCTATCCAACTCACTTCCTCTTTTCCCTGCCAGAAATCAGATTTTATCTCCAAATGACTAATTTGACATTGCTGTTGGTAAAATATCAGTGATGATTATCTGTAATTAATTTGAAGAGTAGTTAAATTCTTCATTTAATCCAGACTCAAAGGCATAAGCCTAGTTCCTTAGGACAAAACAATATGAGAAACTAACTCAGGAGTTTCTTAGAGGAATTGGGTTGCAAACCCGTGGGTACCAGACCAGTTCTGTAAACTTTATTTTTAGAAAGTCTTCCAAACTTATAGTCTATGATCCTAAAGAATGTCAAGACTACTACTTTATGACTTGAAGGATTATTTGGTTACTGGAAAACTAAAATAACCAAACAAATTCCTACAGTAACTGCACAGGATGATTAAAACAACAAAATGTATACTAGTTCTCGTGCTCAATTCATCTTATTTAAATATTAGCTATTTATAACAAACACCACCTTATGAAAGCTCATATGAAACAAGGAAAAACGAGTAGGGAAATAATTGTAAGATAGAAGAAAATAAGATGCTTTTGGAGAGATGCAGTATTTAAATGATATTTATTGATATTAAAAACATGTATGGCATCATGGGGCTTATCCAAGGACAGTTCATCAAAGGCCAGAGAAAGCAGACCAGTAACGTGGTTGGGAAGAAATTTTGTTTCTACTACATGTTCACATATGATAAAAAATATCATCAATTTGTAAATTGAATGGAAGAGATGATCAAAAAATGAAAAGCTTTCCTCCAAAGAGGGCGAATGTTAGTAAGAGATGAAAGTGAAATTTGCAGATCACAGAAGAGCGTCCTGGCTGGAAAATATTTCTAACAGACAAATGACTGATCTTCTTTCCAGAAAGGAGTAGATCAGGTGCTGATAAAAGAGAAAAAATATGTGAAATTTCCCCAAATTACATAGTTTTTAAAGAGTGGAAGAAATAAAGGCAAGTAAGATCTATCACTGGGAACTCTTAAATGAAAAGATAAAAGAATGTGGGAATCATAAAACACAGAAATAGGAATTAACACTTAAATTGAGAATAAGCTGCTAGACTCTAAAACTTGAAATTGGCATAGTGGACAGCCTAAAGAACAGTTACAAAGAACAGCCTAAATTTAGTAGAGGAATGCACCTCAGTCTCTAATTGTCCTATTCATTTGATGACTGCTCCAAACCACAATGTCCCCCTATTCTCTTTTCAATTGATTGTTCTAAGCTAAAATTCTGGGTAATATGAAACTCTGGATAAACCTTTAGTTTAAGAAATTTGTTCAACTATTACTTGCTTGAGTATAACTCTGAGTTTAAGAATGAGACCACTAACTTTGATCTGTAGGAATCATAGATATACAGTTCTATTTCCAAATGTTTGAAGGAAAGGTACATTTCTAAAACCACTTCCATCCAAACAACTCATGTCTGCTACTCCTGAATATTAATTACCACTTCCTGATTACTTTTCATATGGTTATCAAATCTCATAATCACTTAGAAATTAAATAAACATTAGAGGGATTAAATGAGTTCTATGAGTCACGCAGACAGACATGGAAAGAAATTCAAAGATTTACTCTGCCTACTTCAGCCTGTCCCATTACCATAGCCAAGATACGTAAGGACTGATGATAAATACGGGGAACTCTCCATCTTCTATTTATGGTTGATTAGGAAAGCTAATACATGATGAAAACCTAAAACAAATCAAATATCTAGTTTAGAGAGTTCTAATAGTCTTTTGCTTGAAGAATCCTAAGCAAGATGATGATATAGGCCAGATTCACCTTAGGTCTATCCTTTTTCTCATTGGGTTTTATTTCTCCCCTCCAATCCTTTTTCTCAGTCACACTAAGGACCTGTCTCTTTCCAGTAGTGATTGAGCTACAATATAACCCACAGTTTTGGATGTTATGTTGTTAATAGCTCAATATGTTTTACAGGATTTCTAAAGTTCAAAATCATTTAAAACTCTAAGAGGTAAAGGTCCTGGTTTCAGGGGAAGAATAATTTGAGGCAGAGGGGTTTCTTTAGAACTTCAATCATACCATGGAGACCCTTAGTTGGGTAAATCCAACATTGACTCAGTTCTTACACTGCTCACAGTCATCTTTTTTCTACCCTTGAAAATCCTATCAAACATTGTATATGTTTTTCCCCAAGCACATTCTCTTTACAACTTTAAAAAATGAATTGCTGTGTGCCTATGTCCTCTTTAACGGTATTTTCAGTTGATGTACTGACCTGGGAGAAGAGATAGAAGCTTTTAACTTCTACATCAATGACACTAGGAAAACACAAGGTTTTCCAAGCAAGACAATTCCTTTATAGGTCCCTTAGCAATTAAAGGACAGTCAAAGAAAACCAGTTTTAAAATGGAAGTCATGCTATCTGTATCCAATGAAACTCCATGCCTGAAAACTCCTTGCACATAATTCAGTTTATATAAAATACACCAATAGAAACAAAATTTTTAAATGATTTAAATCTACTCCCAAAATATTTATCTTTATTATCAGTACTTTCCTCATTCTGATTGGCTGGATTATCTGGAAATCTTTGGAATAAATATAGATAAGATGGAGACAGATTCTATAATTAAAAAATATTCTTCATGTTTTCTTTCAATTATAAAAGTTCTTAGTTTTTTTCAGTGTATGTTTCTATGTTACATTATCTTGCCAAGATTTTATAGAACAAAATTATAGCCTTAAATGCTAAGCAAGAATATCAACGACAAATTGTTAAAGAAAAAATTATTTTTAACTTTTGGTATCTTTTTAGTCTCCCTGAATCTTGCACCTGTGACGAGTATTTTGGGCAGAAGCTTGGAGCCATTGGGGATTCCCTCAGATCTAACATTTTGTTGGCTGTGAATTGTACCCCATTATGTGCTACACTGCACTTTATTTCCCACATTTGGCACTTTTAGTGATAATTCCTCCAAACAGACACAGGGAACCATGCTTGGTACTCTTTAAAGGGAACAAATAGATGAGCTAATTGTTTTCAATATCTCCAATGAGATAAGTGGCAGGATGCTGTAATTGATCATCTAATTACCTATTTGCTATCACAGAGTAGAGGAAAACCCAGCCATAATTAATGTTTAGGGAATGCAAAAGTTATCTTCCTGAATCAAGGTAAAATAAAATAATCACATTGAGAATTTATTGCAGAGAAATTCAAATGATTTGCTTGATGTTGGGAAGATAGGCTGGTTATTTTTTTCTCTAATGGAGGGTTGGCACATATGATGTGGTATGACTGAAGAATTAGTCTGGGATTTAATTCTGATTTATAAGCATTTTCACTTACAGAACTTACAGAATATTGGATGCCATTACACTTGATGTCAAGAAAAGAATGGCTCTTGAGTTCTCAGTTCAGGGCCAGCCACTTACCCATTATGAATGCAGTTCACAGCATTAAAAAGGGCAATGGCAGAACAGTATTGCCAACTCAGCCATCTATGCCATTCTTATAAGGAAAGTATGAAAATATCCTATAAGATGTCCACAAGGAAGGTATCTTACAGGATAAGCATAACTCTACAGAACAACCTTTGTTTATTTCTAGTGCATATATATTTATTCTATGCATAGTAATATTATGATTGACTCAGGGGAAAGACAAAAGTTCTCACAGGAAGAATTTTAGATGAAAAATGATTTATTTCTCTCTCTCACTTTTTTCCAATTATTTTGACAAATCCTATGGGTTAATTTGATGCTGTGATAGGCAAATGATAAATAAGATACATAGATGATACTCACTGCTCTTTTATCCTAGAAAGACCTCAGTTTCTGCTTTATTTCCCAACTCATCCTTATCAAAGTGGATGTACTTTTTCTTGAACACACCTTTGCTCACTTCTGGAATGATTTGGGTGTGGTCTAGAGAAAAAGTGGCCAAGGAGAAAGTTTTGATATATAAGCTTCTCTGCTCAGGCAAATTTGACATTGCATTTCAATGTGGACTGGTACAACCTATGAATAGCAGAGAAACCATGAAATATGCCATCAAAAAACTAGAAACTTCTGAGGGCTAAAGAGACATGCATATATCAATTCACTTGGATAGAAGTACCCCCAAGAAAACTAGAATGTGTGATTACTCTCTCTAGCAGAGTTCATTGGCATTAAGAGCAGTATTCCTATTGCACATAACTCCCTAGAATGAACCTGGGAATCTAGCAGAGGATGGTTGTGATAGAATGGGGGTTGGTAGGATGGGGTTTCAGTTTTAGAGATTCTGGGTTTCTGATGTTTATATCTTTAAACACACACATGGGAAGAAGCCAACTTTTGACGTATTTGGCATACGAAGATTTGGATAGGTATACTAGCAAATGGAAAGGAATGGAGACAGGAAGGGCTTAGATGATGGACAAGCTTTTAGTGGTTACATTTCAACTGCAGGTGCAATTGAAGACTGCTAAAATAAGTCCTGTTTAGAGTTACAAGATCCTACATTAATAAGGTAAGTTTCCTTTCTACAGTTAAAGCCACTCAACAACTTCATTCATGGAAACACCTGGCTTATATGTTCTGAAATGTTGTAAGGTGGCAAGGCTCTCAAATAGTAGTTGTGGCTATAGAAGATGCAATCTGACATTAGTGGGGATTTAGATGTACGAGGAGAACCAGGACAGGTTTACACAGTACCACAGATTGTAAATGGAGTTATAAGTTTAGTTGAAAACATCTCTTGCAAAGCATTAGGAATTGGTAGAGGCCACAGATTTGGATTTTTTTCAGTACTAGGAAACAAACATTTCTTGAAGTTTTCATGTTTTTTTCTGAATTTTGTAGGTGTGAGAAAGGTAATTGCAATATGCTTATGTGTCCTGCTGACCTCCCTAAATCTTCGGAAGTGTAGGACATGAGAAATTTGGATAGAGATATTTTAATTTTGGAAGTTCGGAGGACATTTTAATATTCTGAGTAGAAGATAGCCTCAAAGGAAAAATTGTCACCACTGATTACTGAGACCAGTACTTCCATTGAGGACCAGGAAGAGTAGAAGGATTTAGAGAGAGAGAGATTCTGTTTTTACTTTTGGACTTAAATTTCTATCTTTTTTTAAGGTAAAATAAGTACCACTAAAATAAAATACATTTAACTATCTTCATAGGGAAAATAATTTGGCAGGCAAGATTCTTTTCAGAGGCATTTAATAATTTGTAAAATCAACCCAAGATGCCCAGAAGTCATTAATAAGCAAATTTGTAGTTTGCAATATTCACTTTTGGCCAGTTTACCTTCAAAGTCAAGGAAAATTTTTGATCTTAAAGTCAAAGAAATTACTGAATATATTGTATAATTATAAGTACATGATTAAACAAGTAAATAAGGCCCATTTGGTTATAAATTAAAAAACAAAATATTATAAAATAAATACTAAGACTGAAAAACTTTTTCATAAAAGTAATCTCCCCTTAAGCAAATATTTCAAAGATCTTCAAGGAGGAATTTAATTTTTAAAAGTCTGCAAATCCACCATTATGAGAAAAAAAAAAAGCATTGCTTCTAGACTCATCTACAAGCAAGCACTTATACTCAGCCTAAGAACTTATCCCTGTAAATAGCAAATAAACAGAAAGCTCCTAAAGGATATAAGAAACATGTATCTGCCCTTCCATCCAATTTAGTTTTGATCCATTATGTTCTTATCATTTCACCTGGAGAATATTTAAGCCAGACTATAGTCCAACAACCTTATACTAGAATAGAATCATTGGTCTAATCAGTAAAACTTTCTTTAGGATCCTCTGCACGTAAAGCGTTTGGGGAAGTAAAGAAGGAAACATGAGGTATGCCTGCAGGGATCATCTTAGGTCCTTAGAGTTTCCATTAGTTGGATTCCAGAGTGTGACAAGGACTTGAGAGATAAGCAGAATCTATTTGGATCTCCTCTCAATAGTTACAATAATTACCTTTGGCAGACAAGAAAAAAATATGAAAATAATGTAGAGTTCTGTCAAATTAAAAAATACTATAAATCAATTCTGTAGTAGTACAAAGCATTCCACTAGTTTAAAACCAGCAGAAAGGACACCTAGAATATATTAAGAAAACAAAATGTTAGTGAAATTTAAGTACTAAAGTAAGTTAGCTGTAATCTGAGTGGAGAGTTTAAACATCTGTGATTAAATAGGAACTTAGGTAAACACACAGGACTGTATGAGGTCTTTGTGGTCAAAGCAATTACATAAAGTCCTAAGCTGCTCCCTCTGGGGCTCAGGAAAAATTGCATTTGTCCATGGCCTTTACAAGTGTTTAGAAGGTCACCCTGGTTTACCGGAAGTGATGAATTAGTGAGTAAATACTCTTTGAGATCATTATAATTAAAGACATAAATAGTGAAGATAATTTTAAAACTTGGTATGAATACTTTCTTTTAACTTCAGGTATAATAGGTTTTTATTAAAGTGTTTAAACTACAACAATTAAGAAAATTTTGATATATTAGACTATTTATTTTGATGCAAACCTAAAATATGTACTTGGGTAATATACTTTGACTAGTGATTTTCAGTCGAAAACTATAAGGCACTTTTACTAATGTAAATAATGTTGACATGCTAAGAGGAATGAAGTCATAAGTATTAAGTCATAAATATTACAATTGGTAATATTTATAAGAATTACTTAAGTATGGGGGAACCTTTTGTTCATTGGGTAGACAAAAGGAGTACAGAAAACAGGTTGATTATACTTATAAGTTTAATTTAAAATATATAAAGAAAATTATTTAACTAAAATCCTCTAAAATGTCATTTCCAGAATAGGTAGATTTATAAATAATATTAAGTTTAAGCTTTATTTTTAAAGATTAAAGAAAAACAGTCTTTAAAATTTATAGCAGGCAAAAAAAGAAAAAACACATTTTGTTCAGTGTATTAAAGTTACCTTTAAGGATATCAAAAAAATCCATGTTGGTAGATGAGAGAAGAATAATATCTTTTAAAAAAAAAGTCAAGATAATGATTCACGAAATATCCCAATGCATAGTTGGTGAATAAATAAATTATGCAGATAATAATAAAACTGTGGGTTTAAAGAAGGAATAGCTCACTGTGGTCTCAATTGTTCTGTAAAGTTCAGTTAAAGTGTATTATCTCTAGCTTCATCCTCATGAATCCAATTGAATAGAGCTCTAAAATTTGCATTATGGGGTGATAATAAAGGGACAGGGGTCACTTATCACCAATGCTGTTGAAAATGAGAAATTACTCTCTCATAGAAAAGTTTCTGAAAATATTATCGTTTTTTTAATGTGAGGATGTCAATGTGTTTTATTGATTTGTGTATTTGTATTTATTGTTCCCTGAATGTGAAAATGTGCCCCTTTGACTGAACAGCATTTCTTGCTCAGTTTTGAAAAATGACCTCATTCCTTTGTAAGTATTAGTCACATTTTAATGGGGACATATTCAATGTTTGTACAAGAACTCCCGAATCTTCTGAAAGCATTATCATCACACATGGGTGAATTTCAATTACTGATGGTGCCGCCAATTCAATGTTCTTTGTATATTATGATCACAGATGAAGGTGAGTTTAATATGGTCAATGACTAAAGGCATCCAAGCAACTGATGTTGCTTGCTTTCTGTTTGTATCTTTTTTGCTCTTAATTGTTGCTCTTCCTAGTAAGTAGGATGTGTTATTTCAGAATATGTTAAGCTTTGAAAATATAAGATCATTTTCTGTGTATGATCATTTCTTTCAGTTAGTGCCTCATCATTATTTCCTATTTAGTCCATGGGGAAAATGAAACACAAGCAGAAACAGATTTTGAAATTAAATCTCAAGAAAGGGGAACAGATTTTACTTTTAAAAGGAGAAGAGAAAAACAAAAGTTAGAGACAAAACAAGAACTTTTGAGTTACACTTGAGAATCAACTGGTGGGATAGCAGTCTTTTGAGTGCTTAGAGTAACAATCGTCACAGGATGGGAGATGGTTTGCTAACTCCATCCAGGCAGGAGGAAGTTAAGAACAGGTGCTTTTAAGTGTTATCCTGAGTCTGGCAGGAGGTGCAGACCAAGGAACAGCTTTAGAATCCATTAGGTTGCTCCTATGACCAGCCTTCTTCCACTTTACCTACCTGGGATGTTATTTCCTCTACTGTCATTCTGTCTTGCATTGTTGTGTGAAGTGCTGATGTAGAGCAAGCATTCAGCAAAAATAAAATAAAATAAAATAAAATAAAAAAGGTTTGAGTGTTAATAAGGGAAGGTAAATCCTGCTCACACAAATAAGAAGCCACAAACTCCTTCCAGAGTCCTTTTCTTCATCTGTTGAATCAGGGGTCAGGACTCTGTTTCCTGGGTTGTAGACAGGATTACATCAGTAAAGCACATGAAAGTACCTCCCACAGAGTCTGGTTCATCCTAAGTGCTAAATGAAGCCTTTTCCCTTCTCCTCTTTGCCTACAGATTTGAGGGTGTGTGTGTGGATGTTTTCTGGATGTTTTGGTTCTCTTGTTATGAGTTTCTAAATTTATGAAACATTTTGATGGTACCTTTTTTTAAATCCAATATTTTCTAAGGAACTAGATTTGTAATGAATAGCCAATATGACATGGTAAGTTAAATGTGGAATTAAGTGGTAGAATATTCAGGAATATACCTGTCCTATAGGGGAAAAAATTGCATCTGTAGAATATAAGAATTAAAGAAATTGAAAGAACATTTAGTCTACCATCTACCAATTATCAGTCTCCATTCCTGGGTAACCTAATTTAGGAGACAGGAGTATTGGCTATGAACTCCTAAAAAGGGCATTAGATTGGCTGTTGATCAGCAAAGCTAAGTTTATTACACTTATTGTAGCAAGAGACAGTACCTTCTTGATAGATTCTTAGTAGTATCTTGGGGACATTTTATAGATTTAAAATTTCATTTGGTGGCAGGATACATTAAAATGACACTCAGGAAAAAAAAGATCATTTTATTAACTACAGCTGTATCAGAGAGGTCTGCTGGGTAGGATAGTATCAAGCTAGAGCTTAACGTATAATTTTGGTATAGTATGAGCCATAGAGTCAGCTGGAATTCATGGGCTTCCTATGGACTAACTCAAATTCCTGAGCTTGGGCACATGGGGACTGTCTTTTCTTGTCTGGTACTGAGCCATTGAATAATTCAGGTGGGTAGATAGGGACCAGGAGCAGGAGCACCCAGTTAAAGAAGTGCTTGTTGTATGAAATTCATCAGCTGCTCAAGGAGGGCAACTGTCCAGACTCAAGCCCAGGATTCAAACCTAAGACAAGACAGCATTTAAACAACAACTACAAAACAAAACAAAACAAACACCCCTCCCCCCCGCAAAACCAATAACACCAGAATCTGTATTGTAGGAGTATAATGGAAAGACATTTATCATATATTGGGGTCTGAGTTCACATGGTTTAAGGTGGATCTTCCATAGCAGAGACTGACTTGCACTGGGCAAAGGGCAGAACAAAATAGTTTAATAGTAGTGAATCACAGAGAGGCAAGTATCTAGAAACAGAACTTGATAAATTCCTGCTTGGTAAGCCAGCTATTTGCCCAGGTGAACAATTCACACTCTTGAGAAGGAGGCTGTTTGCCTAGATACACGAACTATTTACCTGGATGCATTGGTATTTAGAAGTTTTCTGAAACAAACAGTGAAGTTTTATTTTTTTTTCCAGGCTAGAATGTCTTGTAACAAATAGAAAAGGCATGTTGACACAGGTGTTCTTAGTTCAGTCCTGATAGTTAAGTATTGTGGATCCAAGTGTTCTTAATTCTCAGAGGAAAGAATATTTATTGGCTTCTTAAACTCTAGGAATAATATAGAGTAAGTATACTTAGATGACTGATATACATGAAATGCAAACCTACAAAGCAATGATATATATGTTCATGGACGTACAGACAAGTAGATTGGGATATTCAATGTTTATGCACATATTGGAGTGTGTATCCATGTGATATTCTATACTATAGAACATAAAGCTAGAATACTTAAATGAGAAGTAGATTAGGCAACATATGCAATTTAAAGAGAATTGAAATGCAAAAAAAAAAAAAAAAGGACATAGATTTCAAGCTGAACTTGATTTTACCTTGTCCTTAAGGTGATATTTCTATTGGGTGAGTTGCTGATTTGAGTTTTAGGACAGGAACTGCACTTTTTCTTTTGTTCTCTTTGTAACCATAGTGTGGTGCTTTGCAAATAATTAATGATCAGTCACTATCTGCTGAATCAAGAAATGGATAAGTTTGCTAAAGAAATGTTCATGGAAGAAACAGGTATTGAATTGGGCATCAAATTGGGTGGAATTGGGGAGAAAAGAGGAAGCACTCTAAAAGAGGCAGATGCGATTAGTAAAAAAGAAATGATCTGACAATAAAACATTAACTTGATGGTAAGGCTGATGAGTAGGGTTGGTCACCTGAAATGGAAGACCTGATAATCCATATTATACTTGACAGGCTTGAGAATGATTCTTCAACTTTTTGTATTAAGTATTTCTAATAACCAAGGGAGACAGCTTCTGCAGTCCCAGGACAAATCTTTGAAGGATACTGGTAAGCCCCAAATCCACAGAGTGTCTGCAATAGTTTAGATATGAGATGTCCCTTAAAAGCTTATGTGTGAGATAATGCAAGAAAGTTTAGAGGTGATATGATTGAATTATTAGAGACTTAAGCTCATTAGTGCATTCATTTACTTGAAGTGATTAACTGGGTGGTAACTGTAGGGAGATAGGGTGTGAGTGGAGGTGGTAGATCAGTGGGGGTATGCCTTTGTAATATATATTTTGTCCCTGGTGAGTAGAGCTCTTGCTACTTCCTGGTGCCATGTCATGTGCTGCTTTCCTTTTCCACAACCTTCCACCATGATATTCTACCTCACCTAGGGCCCAGAACAATGGTGTTAGGCATTTATGGACTGAGATCTCTGAAACTGTGAGTGCCAAATAAACTTTTTCTCCTATAAAATTATGCTTTTCAGATCTTTTGATCACAGTGGCAAAAAAATGAACTAAAACAGTCTTATTTTATATCAAAATTTTGTCATATTTGCATTCTCTTTTAGTTTTGTTGTAAAATTATTAATTTCTCCAAATCCTTGAGTCAAAATGTCCCTACAGAAATTTTCACTATGTTAATTTGAGCACATTTTTTTTGCCCACCCTGTGCTCCTGGCTCCAGGTTTATGCCAACCTCTGTCTGAGGGCCACTTGAGAAAATTTAGTGGAGAATTGATGTAATGGAGACAAATAATTCTTAAAGATTACTGATCCACAAATGGCTATTTGAGGAGGAACATTTTTCATGCATGAAGTGCGACGTCTAGTGATAGTGATCCCATTTGTATGGTAGTAAGGATAGGGAAGGGGTTGGTCTGTTGCCCAAAAGCTGATAGCCATGTGTTTTATAAATAAAGATTTTTAGACACAGCTATGCCCATAAATGTTACATATTATATACAAATTTTTTTATGCAATAAGTCATTGCTAAGTATTGCAACTGAGACTATATAGCCTGCAGAGAAGTAAATACCTTCTGGCTCTTTACTGCAAAAGTTAACTGACCTCAGTTTTAGCATAAGAGGGTGTCAGTGGCATTGGAGAGGGAAAAAATTCTCGTGAAAGTAACTGTGAAGAAATAGTTGAGTTGACATAAACCCCCCAAAGAAAAAACTTGCTTTGCAATTTATAGGAAATATGTTTTAAAGGAAATAGGATACTTACACTTTATCTACTTCAAAGGCAACTTGAAATTTTCAAGCCTGGGTGACTCAGAAAATTGTGGTGTCATTGTCAGACATGAGGTGATGGAGAGAAAGCCAGTTTAGGGGAGCTCAATCTTTTACATATTGATTTTGAGGTGACAGATTAACTTCAAAAAAATGGCTTAATGAGATACTGGATATTGGCTTGTAACTTGAACACAAGATGATGACAGAAGGTTTAGATTCAGGAATCATCAACAGAAGATATAGCCATAGTCATTTTAAGTGATAGAAGAATAGTCAATATATTTCATGATGAGAGAAAAAAGGCACAAGGGCAGTTCATGAGGTTTGTCACTCAGCAGTCTAATAAGAGAGCCAAACGCCTGTTTATTGTGTGACAGCTTCCAGCCTCCCTTCTAGTTTATCTGGTGTCCTTTGATTCTCTGTCATTTAAATAAAAAATGACCAACTTTTTAGGGAGGAGGGGGTACCGGGGATTGAACTCAGGGGCACTGAATCACTAAGCCACATACAAGCCCTATTTAGTATTTTATTTAGAGACAAGGTCTCACTGAGTTGCTTAGCATTTCTGAGGCTGGCTTTGAACCTATGATCCTCCTGTCTCAGCCTCCTGAGCCACTGCACCCAGCAGAAAATGGCCAACTCTTATGAGAAAGTTTTCGAGAAAACAGAATAATGGATTTGAAACCCATTTATATCTCTGGGAAAAAAAAAAAAGAGTCACTACAGATAAATTCTGGGGATTATTATTATCCAAGAGAACTTGCAATGCCTTGGATATTGTAATACTATGGGTCAAATTATTCCTTTTGTGAATGCAGTTAACTGTATAATATGTCACTCTAAAAGTGTAACTTGATCTAGCATTAAGAATGAGATTCTACAGCATTTCCTTGAGGGGAAATGAGTGGAGTGACTATCTGAACAGCTTAGAGCTTGTTAGATTTTTTTTGCACTTCAGTTTTACAGTTAAGACGTCTTAATGTATGATAAATGAGCTGAAGATTATCCCTCGAAGATTTTAAGGAGTATATAAATGAACTATCTGTATTAACTCAGAACTAGTACAATCATAGTGGACTGAACTACATCCATTCCATTTGTCAATCCTCACCTTTTGCTGTTGAGTCAAAAGCAGTATCCACACTTACACACTCCCACTCTGGCCAGTAATTTGCTTCCTCTCAACAATACTCATTTGATATTCAGGTACCTAAAACCAGATGTTGGAAGAGTCAGAGCCAATGTGAAAACCCTATATTCTAGGCTTTCATTGAGTTTGTCATTAACTATGCTACTCAAGACCTACTGAGATAAAATTTTTTAAAACTACCAGCTGTTTTTAAGGGAGGCGGAATGAGAAAACAGATCCTTTCACTTTCACTATAGTTCGTTGTCCTTAATTAACTTGCATAGGCTTGAAGGCCAATGCATGTGCCTTTATAAAGCTCTTACAATATGCCTTTGGTCACTGGTATTTTCTTTGTCATGTTTTAAAAATAAGCAGAGATAAATTTATGGAGATGGGAGAAAAAATTGATGCAGCTTAGAAAGATCATTAAGAAAAGCAGCTTTGTTATTTATCTGCCAAGGTTGATTCTGGGGAGAAATAATGCCATTAAGCACTATCTTGGGTAATCGATATTTATTCTGATCCTCCCAGTCATTCAGAAAGCAAATGGATTACCAGAAAATAAAACATTAACCCCCAAATATAACTACATGTTGCGACCTTGCCTGCATAGTTTTGCTCAAAGTCAGCAGGAAAGATGCTTTAGCCATATGCAGAAAAAGACAGCAGAGGAGACACCTGTTTTCTATAGACATCATGAGCTTAAAATCCTCCTGCCAGCCACAAGGGAAAAAATGATTGGAATTGTAATCAGCTACAAATAAGTATGACCTAAATCAATGACTTAAACAAATTAGAATTACATTTTTCCTATGTAGCAAAAAGTCCAAGATAGCTGTCTTGGACTTGCGTCTGGCTCTGCAGTGTCATAAAGAACACAGATCTCTGCTTCTCTTCAGCCATCATAGCATGAGTCCATTGTCTCAGTCACAGGAACCATTTTTCTTCTTTATTTTTGCTCTTTTCTCCTCTAGCCAGCTCTGCAAGCATGTGCTGGGCAGGAGAAAGAGGAAGTGGTGTGGAGAAAGTGGCTCATGCCAGCTCACTCAAACTCCGCTTAAAAACACTTTCCCTCTGATCACGTCGCTGGACAGAGTGACTGACATAAGACAACCACTAGCTCCCGGCAGCTGAGGAATTGTTGTGGGCTATCTGCATAGCCACCCTGAGTGAAATGAGGAGTCTATAGAAAGGACAATAAAGGGAATAGATATTGGATAACAGCCATTAGACTCTTTCAGAGGCACTAGTTTCATGTCTCCAACACTCTTTTAAGTTGGCAATGCTTTGTCCAGATATTGCTCAGATCTGATTTCTATACCTCTGGGTAAAGTCTGCAGATAAAGAACCCAGACATTGTGAGTTCACACATAGGAGTTTTTTACTTGTACAGTCCATACCAAAAAAGCAATATAGCAAGTTCTGAGATGGAGAGGAAAAGAACGTATGAAAAGAAGAAATGATCTTAAAATCTCCCTTGCTCAGACAGTGTGGCAGTCATTCTTTCCCAACTCATTCCTTTTTCATGTGTCCTCATTAGAAAAATCTTGGGTTAAAACTGCAATAAAGAGGTAGTGGATATGTTTCCATCTCAAATGTGGGACATTCCACAGAATCTGAAGCCCCTTTTTTCCTTGAAAGGCTGATCTATACTATAATATACTTCCACTTCAAGGCACTGTCAGAAAGTCCAGAGTTACATGAAGTTGCTACTTCTGTTAAAACAAAGCGATTAGGTACAATTTTAAAAAAATCAATGTAACTTCTTAGAATAGTTTTAAATTTCCATAAAAATTAATTATAAGACAGCACATAGCATTCCCATGTACCCACATTCAGGTTTCCCTATTAGCAACTTATTAGGGTGAGATATTTGTTGCAATTAATGGAGTATTAATTGGCTTTGGGAGTTTCTTAGACTTTACTTGTATTTGTTGAACTTGACAGTTTTGAACAGCACTGATATATTTCTTTTTTGTAAACATGTCCTATTGAGATTTGTTTTATATTTCTTTTATGTTTTCTTATGATTAATGTTGTTCGAGGGAGGAAGACCATAACGTAAAGCACCATTTTCACCACATCATGTTTGTGAATATTGATCTTGATCAACAACCCAAGTTATGGTATGTATGGCTTTTCCACTGTAAAGCTACCTTCTTTTTTTCCTCTCCTTTTTGCTATTCTGAACTCTTTTGAAAGAAGTCACTATGCATAGCCTACTTAGAAGAAAAGTATGCTCCAACTCCTTGCAAAGCATCTACATAAAATAATTTGGGATTCTTCTGCATGAGAGATTTGTCTCTTCTCCTTCATTTATTTATATTTATATGACATCATGGATATTTTATACTTTCATTTTAAATTCAAACTTGCTTAATATATTTGGTTAGATTGTTCCAGCCATGTCTATCATGATCTCTTCCAACTGGATCCTGTTTCCCTTTGACATACTCATCATTATGGCAATTTTTTTCTTTTTTCTTTTTTAAAATTTTTCCAGCACTTCCTTACTTTCCTTACTTTAGACTCATCTTGTATTTTTTTTTCTGTGTTCTAGAATTAGCCATTTCTCCAAGGAGCTTGATTTCTTTTGGTTGGATAATGATATTAGAAACCAAGGTATGTGTATGCTCATTACTACTGGAGTATAGTTGCTCTCAGCTGACAGAACATGGAAACTTATGAGTATATATTAACCTATGTATAAACACACACACACACACACATACACACACACACACACACACACACACACTTCTATATTAAACATTTGTATCTGATGAAGTTAAACATGAATTCATACTGGTCTAAATTCTAATCTATGAATATATGAGCATTGTAGCCATATCTTCTTACTTATTTGTAAATGGTCACCACAACAATAAGAAAATTGGTGCCCACAATTTGGATATTTACTTAATTGGATATTTAAGTTACAAATAAAAAGTAATAAGTAAATAAATAAATTAATAAGTAAATGGATATTTACTTAATTGTTCAATTCCAATGTATATGCTTTAAAGAATCAGAACTGTTAACCCGGATCCCCATGGGAAATCATCTTATTAGCTAGAGCATGGTTTTGTACAGTGTATTGTCTCTAGTTTTATAGATTTCACTAATTTCCAAAGTTATGCAGGTTAATATTTCTATTAACCTTGTCCCCTGATACCCAAAGGAGATTCTATCACAATTTTTTATTTAGTTAGATTGCTTTGTCACATTTTGTACTCTGGCTAGGCATTTCTCTGACCATCTATGTGATTTAAATTTATGTACATTAGGGTTTATTTTTTGTGTTATAAATACTTGTGAATTTTGACAAGACAGAGTGTCATTTATCCACAATTATAATCTCGTAGAGAACAGCTTCACAACTTTAAAAGTTTCCTCTTGTAGCACCTATTTAATTCTGCCCTTATTTCTCTTAAAATCTTGGTAACTACTAATATTTATATTGTCTGTATAGATTTGCCTTTTCAAAATTGATGTATGATTTTAATAGTGTGTGTATGTAGTATGCAGTATTCTAATGTATGTGTATATATCTTGTATATTAATGAATGCAATATGTGTGTATGTGTACATGTGTGTAATATTTTAGTGAATATATATATTCACTGGTTGAAGGATATTTTGATTTCATACAAGTTTTTGTAGTTATAATATCTGATATATGCTATAAATACTTATATGCTATAAATATTTACATACGGGCTTTTTGTGCATAGAAGTTTTCAAATTAGTTGGATAAATATCTAGGAGTGCCATTGATGGATCATATGATAAGACTATGCTTGCTTTTATAGTAACTGGCTAAATTGTCTTTCACAATGCTGGTAACATTTTGTATTTCACCAACAATGAATGAAAGTTCCTATTGTTTCATATCCTCATTAGTGATTGGTATTGTCAGTCTTTGAGACTTTAGCTGATCTTTCATTATTTCAATTTGCAATTTCCTAATGAGTGTGAAGTTGAACATCTTTTAAGTTAACTAAGTTAATTTGCCAATGGGTTATGTTAACTGATGTTTGAAGATTGGACCAGACAGGTATACTGGGGATAAATCCCATTTAGAAATGATGTGTAATTCTTTTTAAACATTGTTTAAATAAGTTTGCTAATATTTTGTTGAGAATGTTTGCTTCTATGATTATGAGACAGATATATTGATCTCCAGTTTTTATTTCTTTTTTTCTTTCTTTTTTTTTTTTTTTTTTTTTTGTACCGAGGATTGAACTCAGGGGTACTTGACCACTGAGCCACATCTCCAGCCCTGGTTTTTTTTGTTTTATGTAGAGACAGGATCTCACTGAGTTGCTTAACGCCTCTGCCATTGCTGAGACTGGCTTTGAACTCGCAATTCTCCTGTCTCAGCCTCCTAAAGTGCTGGGATTACAAGCGTGCGCCACCACGCCTGGCTCAGTTTTTATTTCTTTTAATAGCATTACCTAGTTTTATTATTAACAAAGTGCTGACCTGACTAAATAAAATAGGAAGTGTTTGCTTCTATTTTTCAGAAGGACATTAAGGAGACATGGTATCATTTCTGTCTTAAATGTTTGGTATAATTCACTAGTAAAACTACCTGCTTATTAGTTATTAATTTTTTGATTCAACTTCTTTAATATGTATAGGCCTATTTTGATTCCTATATTTCTATTTTCTGAGAATTAGTAGTTTGTTTCTTAGTTAATTGGCCCATTTCATCTCTGTTATCAAATTTTGATGTATGGAATTATTAATAGTACTTCTTTCCATTTTTGTTAATACCTATGGGATTAGTACTGATGACACTTTTTCATTTTTCATATTGGTAATTTGTGTGCTTTCCCACTTTGTAATGGTTAGGCTCTCCAGAGAATTATTAATTTTATTGATATTTTCAAACAAGCAAATTTTAAAAATTTTAAAATTTTTTCTCTAGTTTTTCAGTTTTAGATTTCATTGATTTTTGCACAATTTTTTTATTGTTTCTTTTCTTCTGCTTGCTTTAGGATTATATTGTTCTTCTTTCTCTAGTTTAGATGTTAATTTTATATTTTTCTTCTTTCCTAATATGTGTTTACTGCCACAAATTTTCTTTCAGGAACTACCTTTACTGCATTCTGAAAAATTTAGAAAAATTGAAGTTTCATTTTCATTTAGTTAAATATTTGAAATTATCTCTTTAAACATTCTCTTGGGTCCATGTGTTATTTAGAATTCTTTTGCTTAATCTCCAAATATTTGGGGATTTCCCAGCTGTCTTTCTATGATTTATTTCTAGTTTAATTCCACTGTGGTATAAGAGCATACTGATATGATTTCCATTTTTTTTACATCCATAAAGGTGTATTTTTTGGCCAGAATATAGTATGCCTTGATGGATGTAACACAACAGCTTGAGAGGTATGTATAATGTGTTGTTTTGGCATGAAATACTCTGAAAATACAATTACATCTACTTAATTGATGGTATTATATTCTGTTTGCTTTCTCCGTGCTGTTTTGTTGATTCTTGATAGGTAGGTGCTGACGTCTTCAACTAAAAAGTGGATTTGTGTTTTTCTTTTTAGTTCTATCAATTCTCACTGCACAAATTTGGATGTTCTTTTAAGTACATACAGGTTAAGAATTGTTATATCTTTTTGGAGAATTGCACCCTTTATTAATAGAAATGTGTTTATTTATCATGGATAAATGTATGTGTTTCCATCTGGGAAAGTCTATATGTTGGATTCCTATTCCTTCCATCTAATAGATTTTGACTGTATTGGGAGGTGGGGCCTCTAAGGAAATGATGAGAGTTAAATGAGGTTACAAGAAGGAGACTCTAATAATATAGGATTGTTATCTTTATAAAAATGGATACCAGACAGTGTTTGCATTTTCCTTCCCCATTGCATGATCCACATGCATGCATAGAAAAAAAGTTTTGTGAAGACTTCATGGAGAAATTGGCATCTGTGAATCAGAAAAAGAGTTTCCACCAGAAACCAAATAGGCTGGAACCTTCATATCTGATATTCAGCCTCCAGAACTGAGAGAATATATCTTTCTTTAAGCTACCCTCTGAAATTTTGTCATAGAAGCCTAAAGCAGCTAATTTACTACTTTACATTATATTTTACATTATATTTACATTATATTTTACTAAGTCTGTCATCAACTTAGTAAAATTATTGGCCATTAGTCTAATCATTTTATAATGTACTATTTCCAAGTTTTCTTTCCTATCCCTTATTACATTGCTGTCATTCATTTTATTTATCTGTATTCTGTAATCACCCAGTATGTCACTGCTATTGCTACTTTGGTTGATTTTTTTCTTTTATCCCAAGTATTAATAAGAAAAACTTTACCTTCATTTATCTTTTTCTGATATTTTTATTTATTTAGTAGATGTGTTTTCTGATTTATACAATTTTTCTTCTCCCTGAGGAAGTTTTAAAATTTCTTGCAGAACAGATATGCTGACAATAAATTCTTTAATTTTTGTTCTTCTGACAAGTGTTTGTTCTCATTTTTGAGTGATTATTTCACTGGATATGTAATTCTAGATTGGAGGTTTTATTCTTTCAACAATTTAAATATTTTCTCCATTCTTTCCTTGTTTGCATGGTTTCTGACAGGAAATCTAATGTTATTCTTTTCATTGTTTCTCTGTAGGTAAGGTCTTTTGCTCCCAGTGCTTTTTCAAGATTTTCCCTTTTAGTTTTGCTCTCTGAAATTTGAGTGATATGCATATATGTGGGTTCTGTTTTTTGTTTGTTTGTATGTAGCCTGCTTAGTGTTTGCTGAGCACTCTGGATCTGTTGTTTGAAGTCTGTCATCAACTTAGTAAAATTATTGGCCATTATATTTCCAATATTTTATCTTTTCCATTTTTCCTTTTCCTTCTGATATTCTAATATTATCTATGCTATGTCTTTTAAAATTCCTTAGAATTTTGTTATATTTTATTCATACTTTTTTTTCATTTCAGTTTGTAAGTTTCCATTGACATATCTTCAAGTTTAATGATTCTTTCCTTGGCCATGTCACCTGGCCCATCATGAGCCCATCAAAGACATTTATCATTTCTGCATCACAGTTTTTGAGTTCTAGTGTTTTTATTGGTTCTTTTTAGTTATACATGATAATATAATTCATTCTGACATAATTATAAAAGCATGGAATATAATTTGTTCTAATTCAGTCCTCACCAGTACTTTTCCCTCCCTTCCTTCCTCCCTCTGTTCCCTTCCCTATAGTCTACTGGTATTTCTGATATTTACTTAAGGTTTTTTTTTCTTTTTAAACTTCATGTCTTATGGATGTACATGATGATGAAATGAGATTCACTGTGGTACACTCATGTGTGTACAAAGGAAAGTTAGGTCAGATTCATTCCACTGTCTTTCCCTTTTCCACCCCTCCCCTCCCTTCATTCCTTTTTGTTCTAGTATTCTTTTTACTTTTTTTCTTAGAACTGCTATGTCTGCTTATCTTAACACTATGTTCTTGCATATTGTCTACATTTTTTGACTAGTGCCTTTAATGTATTATTCATAGTTATTTGAAATTCTCTTGCCTGAGAATTTCAAAATCTATGCCATATCTGAGTCTGGTTTTAATGATGTTTTATCTCTTTAGATTGTGAGTTTTTCTTGTCTTTTTCTTTCAGTTTATTTTTGAAAGCTTCCTATTATATATTAAGTAATAGGAATTGAGGTAAAAAGCCATTAGTGTGAGGTTTTATGTTAATTTGTCTAGGAGTAAGGCTATGTTTAATATTTATCTGAAACGCAGGTATCAAAAACTTTCAAATTCTTCTAGTGTCCTTGATTTTATCTGCTATCTTTGGCTTTTCTAAGAACATCATTTTACACAAATTTTGTACTACTTTGAGCTGTCATCCACAGCTATCAATTATAATTGTACTTGTTGGTCTAATGGTTGGGTGTGAGGAAAAGGAAGCTTTCTATTGCATGTATAGTAATTAAATATCAGTCTTTTAGTGAGCTTACATCTCTGGGTTGTGACTGTTGTTAGGTGTTTCTTAACTTTACCCCCTCTCCTTAGTAAGTCAGGAAAACTAGAAGAGTTTAGAGTTGGGAAAATGACCTTCCTCCAAATTGGATAAGGCTCTGGTGAAGACTTATTCCCCAGAGTGTAGATATTCCAGTGAAGAACTCTCCACCATAATAATTCTCAATGGTTAATTATCCCCACTCCATGTCTGAGCCTGGAAATAATCTTTCTTAATTCTTCATGGTGACAACCTAGTAGATTTTCTGGAGGCAAAACTTATACAGTTTTGGCCCTGAGGATTTTTTACTCTAATGCTAGTTCATATTCAACTTTAGCATTTTGTCAAGATTATTATTTGTTTTGCTACCAGTTTATGGCTCCTGGGGTATATGCTTCAGGTTAATATATATTTGCTGTGACTCTGCATTTATATGTCTCTAGAAATTGTAGGATTGTAGCTTACTCTACAACCTTAGTTCTCTGATAGGTTTGAGAAAATTCCTTAATTTTTATATTTTAAGATCATTTTCTTAGCTGAGTGTGGTGGTGCACACTTGTAATTGCAGCACTTTGGGAGGCTGAGACAGAAGAATTGTGAGTTCAAAGCCAGTCTCAGCAATGGCAAGGTGCTAAGCAATTCAGTGAGACCCTGTCTCTAAATAAAACACAAAATAATTCTGGGGATATGGCTCAGTCTTTAAGTACCCTTGAGTTCAATCCCCAGTACCAAAAAGAATAAAAAAATTCTTGTTGTAAAGACAGGAGTGATAAACTCCAAGATTTTCACCTGTCAAAGCTAAAACTGGAAGTCATCAATTTGTTTTGGTGGTAGCAAAGTATACCCTGATTCTGGTATCTTACCTACTCTAACACTTCTTTGTAAAATGTGATTCATCAAGACTTTCTTCACTAGTGGATTCCATAAAGAGATGCCAGGTCAAGAATTTGATTGAGTCACGTATTACAGGAGTTGCAGAAGATGCATCTGGAGCAGCTTTACTTTGGCTCTATTGCAGTCCTAAACAGAACAGCACTACTGAGCTTATTGTAGTTCTAGCTCTAGAAATACTTGAAACTTATTAGGATCTTCACAGATTTCTACTATGAACTTGAGATGGAATCTTTTCAATGGTACCCTAGAGTAACAAGAGTCTATTTTAAAAGATACTCCAGCTGCTTGGAATATTTTCATTAACAGGAGCCTTTGGATCACATCAGGAAGGGTTTGATTAGAATGGGATGAAGATTAAGGTATCAAACTCCAGGATGTTTTAGAAGAAATTTATCTTTTGTTATATTTATTGTTCTGAATGAAACCATGTGATCGCATTTTTTCCAGGTAGGCTGGTCTGACTGGTGAGGAGGTGGTTGTTTCCACAACAATGAATTCATTTTTGCTGTTATTCTTGTTGACTTGCCTTTACCTAGTATATTAGTTTTCTGTGGATTTTTAACAATATTACAAAAATGTCAGTGGCTTAAAAAGACACACAGTTATTATCTATTTTTTTGTTCATCAGAAATTTGGACACAGCTTGGTTATCTCATAAGAATGCAATCTTAGTCTCACAAGACTGCAATCAAATCATGATGCTGGCCAGTGTTTGGGTCTAATTTCAAGGTCAAATGAGGAAAGATCAACTTCCAAGCTTACCTGGCTATAGCATTATTCACTTTCTTAAAGTTGTAGGAGTGAAGATTTTAGTTTGTTGCTGGCTTTCAGGTAGAGGTTGCCCCTAGTTCTTGGACATGCAAACATGGCTACTTGATTCTTCAAACACAGTAAGGGACAGAATCTTCTCAAAGAACAGTTACCTGTGTAATGAAGTCATGGAAGTGACATCACCTTTGCCATATTCTATTGGCAAAAGTAGTAGGGGCAAAGGTCTTGGTCACACTCAAGTGGGAGAGATCACATAAACACATGATACAAAAAGAAAGATATTGTAGCATCATCCTAGAGTCTGTCCATCAAGATATGCAATTATCTTTTATGCAATTTTTATAGTCATTGTCTGTAGCTGGCTGAGGCAAGTGATGAGAGGAAGAAAGGTGAAGTGAATCTCAGAGAAGCAAGATATCCTTTTCACTCTTGACAATTGAAATATTTGAAAAATGTAGACTTGATGTACATACAGTTAGTAATTATATAATTTTTATACAAGACAGTAATTACATAATTCTTGGTTATTGACTTAGAATATACACATGAAGAAAAAGTCTATTAATTTCATACTGTTTTTAAAATTATATTTGTTTTATTATTGACAACAGAATATACATACCCTTAGAAAATAGTGGCACATTTTCTAAGACACATTGTTACTCATTTTACAAACCATGGCTGCAACATTTATGGATTTGTAGATACCTCTTGTCATAATTCTGTTGACATTCAAGGGAGAGTTGTCTTAAACATGGAAATAATTTCCTCAGTGGGACATGGAGAAATTCCCTTCTGCAAAAATTAACTCTGAAAGAAAGTAAATACTTTGAGTTTGAACTAGAAACATATAGCACAAACAGTGGAAAGATAGGTGTGATTTTTTGGAAGATTGCAAACATTGAAAAAGAATATTGATGCAATAAAACTGTTAACATGCTTAATTATTCTTCAATTGTAGTTTCTCAAGTATCACATGCATTATGGGACTTATGTGGGTTGAATGGCACAGAGGGTGTTACCAAAATGATACTGTGTGGATGTTACTAGCCAAAATTATCTTTCTGATTAGCTGGTACTTACACCTGATCATTACTTGCTGCTATTTAAGCACCTAAGGATGCAAAGCAATAAACAAAGCAGCAGCAAACTAGAAAACCAAAGAAATCCACTTCAAATGGATTAACATAATTACTTCAGCCAGAGAGTGACAACAAAGTGACAAAACACACTTGAAACATAGATGTTTTTGTAGCCCACCTTCTGCTTGTACACACCTGTGCACTTTGTAAATGGCTCCATATGCTTAATCAAAAGAAATCTAATTGCCTTAATTTACTTCATCCAAAAGTAGAAGAGTAAATTATATGTTTAATTATAAACTTTCCACTTTGGGCAGCTATAATTAATGACTCAAGGAATTGTGCAATAAGCCAAGAGCAACCTTTTATTACTCCTGAGGTACCTCAACAACACCAGCGTTTCAGAGCCAGTCAGGTTCTATTAGTACAGGAATCAAAATGCCTACCTAAGGCATTAATCACAGAGCACCTCTGAGCAGAGAGACTTTTAATTACATATGCTGCATACTCTCCACATGGATTGTCTGCATCATGGGCTGGTAATAAATGTTCTATTCTAAGTAATGATTATGAAAAGGTATTTTTGTTTTTTAATTTTTTTTTAGAGAATGCCACCTGAGATTTCTACAACCTTATCAAGATATGGCCTTAGGTCTGGAACATGGGGAATTCTTGCCTGTAACACATTTTTCAGAAAGCATGCCTTTTGAGATTGGAATCTAACTTGTGTTTTCTGCTCGAATTTGCAAGTGCAGTGAGAATGCCTTTCCACCTAGAGATCCAATTGGCTTTGCTCTTTACATTCAGGATTGCATTTATAAGAGGAATCAAATCTATCTACTGTATTAAAAGAGTGACAATTATAGTTTCTTATCAAAACCTGAATTCTTCTTTATCTATTCCAGGATAATGCATAACTTGAAAATCTACTGACAAAATCAGGAGTCATCCTATGAATGAAGCAAAGAAATTTAAATCTTGAACACAAGAGCACCAATGGATTACACATAGTGTAATTTTGTTATTTTTGTGGAAGTAGCAGTATTTTGTCATGGATAGAGCATGCGCTCCTGCATAAAAATGTCTGGATGCTCTGCCTCTTACTAACTAATGGACTTCAAACAAGTTATTTAAACACTGTGAGTCCTGGTTTACTTCATCTCTAAAATGGGCACCCTTAAAACACCTCACTAATTATTAACAAATATAGTAATGATAAATACAGCTTGAGGTATAGATTATGTTATAAGCTTTCAATAATTGTCATATGTTAAAGAAATATTAAGAATAATTTAGAGACTCTAGCTCAACCCTGCAGAATTTCATGTATTTCAACTGCTAACAAAAGCATTAAGCTTGTATCATAGAAATAATATAAAATGCAGGTTTTTCTTGAGTATGGTTCTAGTGATCATATTCTAGTTGTATCTTCCCAAGTTCTTCCGTTCCTTGCCTATCTCTGCCCTCTCTGTGCCTTAGAAACCTAGCATCAAAATTGTGTCTCCAGGGCTCCCTTGACTATGGCTTTCAGTTAGATTGGCTAGGGAGGAAAACTAGCAGATGATAGAATGTCCAGAGGAAAAAGATTTCAGGATTATTATTCTCCTTCTTCTCTGCTTCACCATAATTCTGTTACTGTATTGGTTTATTTAGATAGCAACTCTTAATTGAATGTGCATCAGTGTTACTTGGAGGGTCCAGTCCATTGGAGCCTGAGAATTTGAATAAAATTTCTAGTGATAGTGATGATGATCCAAAATATCTATTTGATGTCCAGGACACCAAGACAGCAGGTCCATAGCATAGCCCCGCTTTATGGCCACAGCTTTCTGTCTCTGACAACACTGTTCACTCCCCTTCAGGTTCAGAGTTAGGGACAGCACCTATCTGTTGCTAGACTCTTAGTTCTGCCTCATCATCCTGTTAGTCTCCTGATACAGGACTTGTCTACCTTTCCAGAAATAGTCCCTTCTATTATCTTTCGCTAAGTGCTTTTAAGTGTATCATTTTTTCCTTGTTCATCATCACTGATACAGCAAAGAAATTACTCCAACTAAACATTTAAGGATTTTTTAAAATCACTAGAATTGTTGCATTTTAATTGCTCTTGATTATTTTAAATTTTATGCCACCTAGTTTTCCATGTCCAACATAATTCAGACATCTTTATAGATTTCAATCAGCAAGAATAGTGGATTTGACCCCATAGCCTTTACTCAGCCATACCAAAAATTTCATTTTGGTAGTTAGTTTCACAAGTGGAGTAAAGCAACAGCAAAAAAAAAAAAAAATGTTACCCTGGAAAACTTTAGTATCAAATCTCTTGCTATTTCTATGATAGTGAAAATTTGAACTGTAGTTGTGATTTATGTAATGGGATTCTAAAATAAAAATGTTCTAATCATTTAGTGTGTATTAATGTATGCTTTTTAACAAGTGTCTTAAAAAGCTTAAATAATTTCAAAATAACAGCATAACTATATTATTATTAAAAACTAAGTTTACACTTTTTTTCTCAATATTCCCTGCATCCACTAAATTATTATGATTAAAAATGTTTTGAAACTTCAAGATCGAATTTCAAGTGTCTTAAAATGTGTTTTCACATCCTTCTGCTCTTTTTATTTTTGCATAAGAGGTTTTTATCTATGATAATCACTTTTCCCTATTTCAGGAAGCATGCCTGTTTACTGTTTAAAAGGTTATTCTTAACTGATGTCTTGTGGATTATTCTAGGAAAAAATTGAGAAAAGTGACAAGAAGGGAAAATTCTTTAGATATATTTGGTAATGAGAAGAGCAGAGGTCAGCTATGGTGTCAACGAGGTGTCAGAAGTCAGAAGACTCAGTGTGCATAGGGTCAGCTCTTTCCACTATAGGATCTTAATGGCTTTGCATCTAAGATTCTTGTGTTCTGTAGGTCACTTTGTGGAACTTTGAAGAATGAAGTCCCTACCATCAAAACAAAATCTAAAATAGCGATCTCACATTTTTTCAAAGTGTCAAAAGGTCTTTCTTTTCCCAAGTCCTAGATATAAACAATGTACTCTCTTGAGTTTCTCATATCAGCCAATTGGTTGATGCTATCATTGTGTTAGGAACCATATGAACGTTTCTGAGGCAAGAGGGCTGTTGTGGTGAAGTCTGAATTTAGAATTTTATTAATAGAGACAACAGAGTTTAAACATAAGAAATAAGATAAAACATGTATAACTTGATTTTTGAAATATATGATGAGCTTGCTTTACTTAGAAAGTATAGCTAAGTTTTTTTGAACTTTCTCCTCTATAAACTTGGCACTACCATCAAGGCATCTTGGAGGAATAGTATTAAATGTAATGTCCAAATATGTTGCCCCAAACCCACAGTGAAGCTATATAGCTCAATTATTAAAAAACATTTATTATTATAGATATCAGAAAAAAGCAAATACAGGAGTTCACTATAATTTGAACTGTTTTTTGTGTATGTGGAACTGATTTCAAAATTTATTATACCATGCTCAGAAAATCTTTTCTGTTGAAACTTCCCTTGTGGTATATCAATTTTTTCCACTATTGCTTAGAAAAATAGGTTTTGTATATTGGTTAGATGTGGCATTAGTTTATGTCTAACTCAGGCTTATTTATTGTCATTTCATATTTTCTTAGCTTCGTAAATCTTTCCTGCAAATTCTATTAATTCCTAAGAAGAACGTGTTAATCATCCACCTTTACTGTAGGTTCATCAATTTCTCCTAACCTCTCAATTTTTGTTATTTGGTGGTTGGATGTTTTGTAATCAGGTCCAACCCATTTCAAGATCATTATTTCTCCTTGATACTTTGCCCTTTGATTACTGACATGACACAAGCATCTTTAATATCCCATATCACATCAGTATTTTCTGTCTGATTTACATTTGTGGTTTGTGTTGATTCCACCAGTTATTATCACTTCAATTGTTACCACCTGGCTGAAGCCACCAGCATACTGAGTCTCTCCTAGATTATTTTTGTATATAAATATACCTCTCCTGCCTCTACCCCTACTCTCTCAGAGTATGTTCTTATTGTTTTAAGTAATGCTGCGTGTGTCTGCTTGACAAGTTGGGGTCCTGAGAGACGAAGAAAAGGAGGTCCTTGAGGGACAAAGTGGGGTCTCTCAGGACTAGGTTTTGGGATGATGGTCCATGGAGTCACTCCACCCAGACTCTGGGGTAGGTAAACAGTTCTGCCAGGGTGAGACGCAGAAACACTGTTTATTCCAGAAAGTACAGAAGCTTATATACACTCTTGGACCAATTAAGGCCCAAAGTTACAAAGAATGAGGTGCTCTCTGTCAAGTGCACAGTCTATTAGCATAGAATGGGGAAAGAGGGAGGGAAAGGGTTAAGAGTCAGAGAGTGCTCCTACAGTTCTCAGCAAAGTTCATCCAAGATCCTTATTTGACCACAGTGCTGTTAAAGTGATCCTACAGAGGAGCTCTATATTTTATTTGTGGGGGGTGTACCAGTATCAACAATGTTCTGTTCACATCACACCTGTTTCACATCAGGTTACCAGTTGCAGTTTCTGTACCATGCAGCTATTATAAACTTGGATCCATATCTATAGATAATGAAGGACTGGAATTTTGATTTATTGGTGAGAACTTTTCCCATCCAAATAGCCCTAGTGAACTAGTAAACATTTTGCTGCTTCCCAGGGATAAATAAAACAGTTCTTCTGTTTAAGATAAATGCATTGAAATTTCAGCATAGCATTCCACAAAGAGGTGCTGGTTCTCTTGCTTCATAGAAGCTTCAGTCAAATCTCTAGCCTATAGGGATCATGGACTATCAACCCCTAACACACAGAGCCTAAATCTAGGGCCAAATCCTTGTAGACTGCCACATTTATAGTCTTTCTTTACCACTTTATTTCATTTTGGAAGCCTGGAGATTGAGCTGGAGATTCAAGCTAGTCTATGCATGATTTCATGTATGCACATGCATATTTGTGTATATTTGCTTTTCTGTATTTTTAATCTAGAGATTTCATTTTAGATTATTGAAGAGGGTAGTTCATTGGTGACAACTGAATCTACTGCCCTATACTGGATTAGGATGGAATTTATGACTAATGCTCAAAATTATTTTAATAAATAATTAATTCAAGTTTTCAGCAAACATTTATAAATAATTTTGTCCCAGGAGGTGTCAGGTTATGAGAATTTTGCAGTGAACTAAATATACCCGTTCCTTGCCCTCATAAGGCTTGAAACTGAATGGCAGAAATAGCTATTAAGACACAAATAAGTAAATAAACAAGATTACAAATTAGGATGAATGAGTCAATGTTAAAAAATTATCGTGTACAAGCTGGGCACGGTGGCACACACCTGTAATCCCAGCAGTTTGGGAGGCTGAGACAGGAGAATTGCTCAGCAACTCAGTGAGATCCTGTCTCTAAATAAAACACAAAATAGGGCTGGGGATGTGGCTCAGTGGTTGAGTACCCCTAATCCCTGTTACAAAAAAAAAAAATCTTGTATAAGAAATGAAACAAAATTGAGATAAAGAAAATAATTTGCATAATGGTCAAAAATAACCTATTACCTCCAAGAAAACAATCAAAACAGTTTCACTAGAAATGGTGCTTTTTAGAGTTTTGAATTATTTATAATGTTCTTAAATATTGTAGGGTGTAACATTCAGCATCATTTAAAAAAGTCTTGGCTTTCCATCTAGATCTTTCTTTATCCAACAGATATCAGGGTTTTTTTTTTTTTTTTTTTTACGTAGATTAAAACTTACCTTAGGTTAAATAAGGTATGGAGTGGAAGAATAGAAGTTCAGTAGATTAGACAATGATAAATGGAGGGTAGGGAGGGAAGATAGAAAAACAGAAGACAGTGAAATGAATCTAATATAATTTTCCTATGTACATATATGAAAACAGCACAGTGAATCCTACTATCATGTACATCTATAAGAATAGGGTCCTACTAGAATAAGATATCTTCCATGCTTGTATAATTATATCAAAATGGATTCTACTGTCATGTACAACTAAAAAGAATCAATAAATTAAAAAATGTTACTTGGTTGAAGTTAGAAGTTGCCCAAAGAAAAAATGAGTTATAAACTAACTCTATAAATATGACATGGTTAGTACATAAATTCTGTTGGGGAGATGGTGTCTGAAATGTTTCCATGATATCAGAATTAGTTTGAATAGACTATTAATTTCTGGAAAAGAATGCAAGGAAGGAAAACTTTCAAGCACTTATTTTAATCAAAAAATGACATTAGAAATTACCTCATTTAGGCATTAGTGGAAGCATGATTAAAGTTTGTTCCTATTTTTCTTGGAAATAGTTCTTGCTTCATCTCAGCTCATGTTATGTGGTAATAGAAGTTTGAGAAATGCTATATAAATGCTTTCCTAGAAATTTCTTAATGCAAATGATTCTCAATGCATACCAGACGTCTAAAAAGTTTGGAAGACATTTTTTTTAACTTTGTTCAAGCCACCACCTCTTGAAATTATTTGATTATAAAATGTTATGCAATGTGTTATATATGTGCAAACTTTTAACCAGTGGCATGATCAGAACTCCTAGGAGTATACTTTTAGAAATTCTTCCTTATGTTACATGTCTAATATTGATATTTTTCATTCTTGTCTTGATATCATTTGTTCAGTTAAAAAGTTAAGAAATATTGTGAGAAATATTATGAGTAACATCTATTTTTTGAAAAATATTTCAAATATCATAATATTAATTCTTAAAAAGTCACTATTAGCTAATAGCTGGGCCAACCATGCATTCTGATTTTCAATAATGGTCCCAATTTATATTTTCCTCTTCTCCTACAAAAGGAATCATGGTTAAGATAATAAATTATCTGTTCATCAACTGTTAGCTACAATTATAATAGTTTCAAAATATGACAGAATTACATACTCTGTGAACTTGGATACCTTCCCCTTTAAAAATGCAGCTCATTGTCTAATTTAAAAATTGAAATGATTTCAGGAAACAAATTCAGAACTTTAAGTACAATGACAGCATGAGTTTATTCTTGAGGCCTCCCTTGCCCACATCTTGGCTTAGGAATGTAAAATAAAATGCAGCAATATAAAAAAAATGGAAAAAAAAAAGAAAAGTAAAAAGACTTGCACCATCCCTGGAAACTACAAAAGCATGTCCTCTACAAGTTAGAGTCCTGAAAGCAGCAATTCTGCATGAATCGTAGTTGAGACCAGACTACAAGGTAGGAGGCCCACTCAACAAGAAAGACATTAGCCATAGATATGGAAGACTCTAGTGGGAAGTTTGCATTACTTTTCTGTTATTGTTCAACAAACTATTACAGAGGAGTAGCTTCAAACCACCTACCTGTAATATGTGTAATATATCATAATTTTTATTTGTTACCACTCTGGGTATGAGTTAACTAAGTCCTCTGCTCAGTTTCCCATCAGGAAATCAGTCAGGATGTCAGCTAGGAGTGTCATTTCATCTGAGGATTAGAGTGTGCTTCCAGTATCATTCAAGCTGTTGACAGAATTTGGTTCTTTGTGGTTGTAGGACTAAGGCCCCTGCTTTCTTGCTGGCTGTTGGCCAGAGGTTATTCTCAACTGCTGCTAGAAGGTTCTAGCCACTGGGCCGTTTTCATGCTATGGCAGCTTATTTCTTCAAAACTACCATGGGAGTGGCTCTCTAGTTGACTGAGACAGAGTATTTCATAATGTAACCTAATAATAAGAGTATTAGTTTATCTTGATCACTGGCCACACTTAAATGGAGGAAATTTTGTAATGTGCATACCATGAAGAGCTATCTCAGGACTCTGTCTAGCCATGAGTTCCAGTACCTCCTTGTTTTGCAGGGTAAGAAGATGAGCCTTGCGCATTATAGCAATGAGTGCTTTCTTTATATCACCTGGAGGAGAAATGTATTTGACAATTTATCACCAGGAAGAGAAAATCTTTAAAAAAGTAGTATCGTTGAACTGGTGTATTTCTTTTTCCCCTAATAAGAAGCATGAAAAAAATCAAATTTTGTTTTTAACTGACAACTTTGAAGCTAAACTGTGTGTTCTCAGCCCTCTCCATCTGTAGTGGATCAAAAATATTTGGAAAAATGCATCAGCACTGGATACGTACAAACTATTGTCATTATTCCGTAACAATAGAGTATAATAACGATTTACATAGATTTTCATCGTATTAAATATGAAAGGTAATCTAAAGTATATGGGAGAATGTGTGTAGGTGCTGTGAAAATGCTATACTTTTTTTTTTTTATAAGGAACTTGAGTATCTTGGGATTTTGGTATCTGATTGCATACTAGAATCAATCACCTATGGATTCTTGGGAGTTGTTCCTGTCTCGAACATTTTCTTATTTTTCTGAATGACACTTTTGCAGATAAAAATTTATGATAATTTTGAAATGATGCTTATGAGGTAATAAAAAAAAGAAATGTAAAGTATGTGCTTTCCGTCCTGTCTCCTGCCACTCACAATCCAAAGCATCCTTCTTTTCTTCTTCAGAAGTTGGATGATAGAAGAGAAGATTGGAAAAGAAGAAAAAAGAAAAAGAAAGCAGAAAGAAAAACCAAGGCAATTTAAGTAGAATATGAAAAACACAAGTAAATTCAAAATGAATTTAATACTGGATTGGGATAGGAATAGTTGTTTCTCTTCCTGACTACCCAGGGGTAAAGGATAGGGAACAAAGTGCCCATGTAAGAGAATATAGATGCTAGTTTCTTCCCTTTGCTGTTAATCAGGAGTATCATCCAATGAAGTGAGCTAATTCTTATTGCTTCAGGGAGAAAGCCTCCTAAACTCCAACTACTATTTACATCTTCATATAGGTACTCTACCTTTAAAAGTGAAAAGAACCAATATATAGCTCCCTCTGGCATCGAAGGTCACTTTCCAATTTCTTCATTTCACTATTAAGCATCTATTGAGCTCTTTGAAAGTAGCAGGAATTCAATAGGAATGGTATGGCTTTACTTGCAAGGAATTCACAGGAGACAGAAACATAAATAAATAAACAATATAATGTAATATGTACTAAAATAAAATATAATGTCATACATAGTGAAACCTTACATACGGATAACACACATTTAGTAATACATACTAAAATACGAAAAAGTTATTGGAATGAGTACCTAATTATTTGAAAGGATAAAAATAAATCCAAAGGGAGGGTGTTGTTTTGTCCATGTCTTAAAGGATGAAGGTGGAAGCGAGGATGGGCTGGGAGTGGGTTAAACAGAATTGGTGGGTTCAGTACACCCTCAGTGTATGAATTTCAAAGCTCAGGTGTAAAAAAATACCTTAATGAAGAAAAGTTTCATCAAATAAATTAATAAAGGCAACGTTAATCTGTGCTATTAGGATCACAAGTTCAAAGCCAGCCTCAGAAAGAGTGAGGTGTTAAGCAACTCAGTGTGACCTTGTCTCTAAATAAAATACGAAATAGGGCTGGGGATGTGGCTCAGTGGTCCAGTGCCCCTGAGTTCAATCCCGATACAAAAAAGAAAAAAAAGGGGAGGGTTCTTCAAAACATTCCATTTTTCCCATCTTAATCATATAAAGAGTAGTAATAGTGAAAAAATAATTAGAAGGAAAGCAAAGTCAAGAGGGGAATGTTTTCATTCATTTAGTTTGTTGGTCAGCCCACAGAAGCAATGAAAATCATTTCATATTAGTCAAAATTCCCCCTCTTTTTTACTTAGGCAAGCACAACAATAAGAACTTATAATTTTCATTGCAGAGGCAGCATATTTGTGGTTTGCAAGGGGCAGAACTACAGGGGATAGGGATTCTCACACCTGATGCCCCTTTTGTGCTCATGGAAATGAGTCCTGGGAGGCTACTTTATCTAACAATGCTCTGCTTGCCTAGCACAGACTCTTTTAAAATCTGGATGATATCACTTATCTCCTCAGGAAATGTATGATAGCTGTGCATTACTTATTTTGGAGCCAAAATGAAATGGTAGCACACTGAATGCATTACTCTAGTTGATGTAATATCTCTTGATCAGATTGTTCATTAGTCTGGCTTATGAAGTTAGTTTTTGAAGGTGACATATGACTAGATTTTTAACCCCAAAGATCTCCACTGATTACCTTGCAAGGAAACAGAATTATTATTATCATCATTCATCTTCAAATTACCTTTTTATTCATTTATTTTTGACACAGAACCAATATACAAGTTTATTGGTGGAGTGCTTTTCTAGCATTAGTGGGGCCCTAGATTCAATCTTTATGCTTTATTAGATCATATTCTATGTGCTATTTTGTTATTTGCTAGTATTGTTAAATAAATTATTTTCTGCATATATATAGATACAAACCCAAATTGTGATTCTTTGCATTTTAGAACATCATGGAACACTTTTAAAATGGGTAGGTGTTCAATCTTTGAAAATTTTGCAGCTAATGTCAGGGGGCTTATGCATCCTCATTCTCAAAACCCTAAGGGATTCCATGGATTTCAGTATAAGATCCCTGAATCAATGCATTGTTTATTTGTAAATATTATTTGTAGATATTGTTTATCGTAGATATTTTCTGTGGTCTCTTAGTCTCATTACCTTTGTCACTGTGAAGTTTTCTAAAGAACTAAGTCTAGGTAAGTAAAGGTAATTCTTTCCTCTTTCACAACTGACTAGGGAAGACCCATGGACATAACACGTCAGGGAGTCAGTTCATTGGCTGGACAGGAACACATTTGTTTTATCTTGGTTTTTGTTGGTGCTCTTCTAGGAAATGTGAATTCCAAAACATGCAGATTCGAATTAAAGAAAGGCATGAGACCTCTTAATGTAAGAAAGGGTGAAATGTTTTCTCTCACATACAGAAGCTAGAGAGAAATAAAGAACTTAAACTAAGGCAGGATCTCATGAAAATAGAAGGGAGAATAGTTGAGTAGAACAAGGAGATTGATTAATGGGTAGGGAGGAGAGATGGGAAAGGCAAAAAATTACAGAATGAAATTGACCAAAATAAGCTATGCATATGTATGAATATATCACAACAAATTTCACTTTTATTTATAATTATAATTAACCAATTAAAAATTAATGGAAGGAAGACCAAAGAGTAGAGGAAAGGAGTCAGGGGAAGGAGGCAGGAAAGGAAGAAGGTACTACTAGGAATTGAGATGGAATAAACTATGTTATATGCATTTATGAGTACGTCAAAATGAATCCCACAATTATATATAACTATAATGCACTAATTTTAAAAAAAGACGATCTGAGTAACATGAAGAATAAATGTAAATATCTATTATACACCTAGAAGCAAAAATGTAAATATGAGAGATAAAAAGAAAATATTAAATATACCTGCAAGAAAACATACCACCCTCAGAAGCATAATAGGAAATGTGTGGAGAGACACAGCAGTGGCAGGCATTGGAGGAGTGGCCTTAAAATTAAAATTTTATTTCAGCAAAACTAAAGACATCCAGAGTGGTACAATTATAGAGTTTTTCATTCAAAAGCTAACTCCCACATGTCACCTGCCAATCAATACACCAGTCAATGCACATCTTTGCATAGAAAGGTATTGGCTTTATCAGGCCAGATATTTGAGGAAAACCTCCTATGTGAAGAACCAAAGGAATCAGACATACAGAGGGAAGGAAGACAAGAAAACAGGCAAACTAGAAACATAAATCATCATTGTATCTATCCATTAGATCAAGGTTAAGAAATAACTCTGGGATCCTAAGCAAGAACGAGGAAGCTATATAAGGATCATTTCCACAGCAAGGAAGCACTATTAAATATTAAAAATTATGATAGTTCAAATGAAATATATAATAGGAGGTTTGAAAAATAAAAATGAGACAATTCCTCAGAAAATAGAACTTAAAAAACATAAAATTTAAGAAATGAGATAAAAGAATTAGAAAAATAAACTTAGAATTTTTAACACAGAAATAAGAAGCATGCACACCTTATACAGGAAAATATTTTGACATTTGATTATAAAACTGTTAATAGCTTTGGTTAAAACTATACCATAAATAGTGTAAAGACAAATGAGAAGTATAATAATTGCTACACATATCTCTACCAAAAGATATTATCTGGAATTTGTGTTCTACAGATTCATAGGAAAAATATAAATACAACTACAAATGAATGATTATATAGTGGCAAAGCACAAAAAAAGGAAGCTTGAACTTAGTAACTACTTAAGTTGCTCAAATTCAGTAAAAATCAGTGACATAACTTTGAATAATAATAATAACTAACACTAAGCAGATTGGAAAATTTATAGAAGTCTGAGAATACCAAGTGTTGGCAAAGATGTGGCTAAATGTTGACATCTGTTACTCTGAGTATTAATATAGATAGAATGTCTGTTTTAACATTTTTCCTGTACTTGTCTGTTTTTAAAACATGAATTAAAAATTTTTAATGCATAATCCATAATACAATTTTAAATATTTTTCTCTATGTCTATAGACAAGTGAAATATCATAACAATTATCTCTATTTGTGAAGTTGTTAAGAATTCTCTTTGAAAGCATCTTTGCCTGGTTCATTTTTTAGGGGTAGTTTTTAATTATTATTATTATTATCATCAGCTTTCTAACATTTTCCATTCTCTTTAATTTTAGTAGGTTTTAGACTATAACTTACATTGTAAATTCTAATTTGAAAGTGTGTTATTAATGTACGGGGCTCCATTTCCTTCCTTTTTCTTATTATATAGTCTCAGGATTTTTCTCTGTTGTTATTATTAGTCTTGAACATGTTCAACTTTAGCAAATACCTGTAACTCCTGCAATTTTTCTAAAGTGGTGTACTAATTTATAGTTCCACTACGCAAAGGGTGGGTAGTAGAGTCCCAGTTTCTCTGTATCCTTGCCAACGCATATGTGCAGTGTTTTACATTTTAGCCATTTTGTTAGGTATATACTAGTATTTAATTGTGGCCTTAATTTGCATGTCTCCTGCTATTGAACTCTTTTTGATATATTTCTTGTTCATTTGTATACCCTCATTTTGTAAAATGCTATTCAAGATCTTGCTCAATTTTGAACTATGCTTTACGTCATTGATTTCTCTGAATTCTTTATGTACTCTGGGTTTAAATCCTTCATTGACTACATGTATGGCAAATATCTTTTCCCATACTATGGCTTGCTCTTTTAATCTCTCAATGGTCTCTATTGATAAATAGAACTCTGAATTTTAACAAAGTATATCTACCTTAGGATACTAAAAGAATTCTTCTAAGATATCTTCAAGAAACTTTATTTTTTTTTAATTTCTCTTTGGAAATTAAATTTTATGTATAAAATAGTATAAAGGTCAAGATTTAAATTCTTTCCATAAGGAGTAGGTTCTCTGTTCTGTTACTTTGGACTTTTTTCTACCTTTGAGTCAATTCTGTATTCTATTAATTATTGTAGCTTTGTAAGTCCTGTTACCTGGCAAGTTCTTCAATGTTATTTTTCTTCTTCAAGGTTGTTGCAACTGATATTGTATCTTAATACTTATATACATAATAGGACCTTTCTTTGATACCATTTTATCCATCTACCTTCAAGTCTCCACTTTCTTTCATGGGCCAATTTGTAGGTAGAGATTCTGCACACCCAAACTTGTTTTCTTTGTTTCCATTTTTTTCTAATATTCTCTATTCCACTGACTGACCCCCATATCTGAGACATCTATGGTCACCTATTGAGAAATCCAATGACCGCACATCTTTCTTCATCTTATTTGATCTCTCAGAAGCAACTAATTTTTTAATAGACACCATTATTACAGTTGATAGTTTTCATTTTCTCTTCTCAGCTTTGAATATAGATATTCAAACACACAATGTTTTGAACATGATAATCAAAACCTTTTAAAATTGGTGTTTTAATAATTCCAATATCTACATATCCTTTTGGACTGTTACTATTATCTTTTCCCCCTTAATACTGGTATCTGTGTGTGTGTGTGTGTGTGTGTGTGTGTCTTTAATTCAAGACTGGGCTTCATTATGGAATAATTCTGAGGTCTAGCAGCTATCTCCTTCACAGTTCAACTTCCTTTTGCTTTTTTCAGGCAGTTTAGATGTCGGCCTAGGTTCTTTGCATCCACGCTGAGATTGAACTTTTGCAAACTGCATTTATGATTTGGTAGTTTTAACTGAAATTGCGGAGTCTTAACAAGATTTTCTCCTCATTGGCAGACTCGGATCTCCATTTTTTTGTCTCCCCATCACTGATTCTTCCTAGAGCTCTTGAGTTTTAACTGGTTAGCTGCCACTTTCTGTTGACTTAGTTTTTGTGACCTGTGCAGCTTACAATTCAGCAAGTGGTCTGAGCTGTGAAAGAGTACAGAATGTTCCAGCTCTGCTCTTCAGCTCTTCTTTCTAGAATCCTGGCACTCTAGGTGCAAGCTATTGTGGTTGCTCTGAGCTCTGTCTGCATAGCTGACAACTCTCTTTCCAGCTCTCACAACTGCCATGAGTTCTGTTTGCTTCTTTGCCTCTTAGGCTCCCCATTTGCTTGGCTTTTTGAGTATTTGGCCTTATTATTCTTAAAGAATAAGTAAAGGCTGAGGAGAAAAACAACTGTACAGGAGCACAGGCTCATAACAATGGGTTTTCCTTCTCTTCAGGATCTTGGGTTATCAAATTCTAGCAACAAAGGTGACTTTCCAAAGCCTTCACATAGCTTGTTTTCTGCACCTCAATTTTTGCTTTGTGTAGGAAAGTCCACTAATTTGTCACAGTCAAAATCAGAAGTCTTCGACTCCTTGTGTAGTTTCTCTGAAACTAATTGAGGTATATATTCAATATAATTTTTGTGTTTTATTTTTAACAATCTCATAAGTCTTTCCCATATTACAAATTTTTGAAATCTAATTTTAACAACTGCATTATATATAAATGGCTCACTCATGATTTCACTCTTTCTTTAATATTAGTCTTTTTGCTTGGATTCCAAAGTTTAATTATAAAAAATAATAATAGGAATAGGTTTGTGGCATTGTTACAAACATTCATGAAATATTGGATTTGAGGAACTATAATCATCAGTAGAAACTGCATAGTTACTGTGAGCATAGTCACTGTAGCAGTGACCACAGGAGATGCAAGATAAACAAACACATGATCCTTATTCTTCAGACAATATATCTGGAGAAAGAAACAAATTTAGAAAACTGTAGACTAGCTTTTCATCAAAACTTTATGAAAGGCATATATAATAATGGAATATTCAAAGGAGAAACAGATCATTAGACATTGAAAGAACAAGAAAAACTTTTGAAGCCAATATGATCTGAGATGGAGAGGGTCTTATTGGATAGAGTGAGAGAGGAAGTCATATTTAATTATTTTCTAGTTCCTCTTATTTTTATCTAAGGTTGTTTTGAAAGTATTATTCCTAAGATACCTATGCTTGCATTTTTCTCTGTCTGAAAAAAAATGCTCATCATTGATGGATTTTTCATGGTCTATAAATCTGTTTCAGTTGAATAAATACACTTAACCTAAGCTACTGGATCACAGGAAGTTTGCTGACAAATTGCATAGCTGACAACCCTCTATATGCAAATATAAGGACAGGGTTGTTTTGCTCTGCCAGTTTGAAATAGGAAAAGTTTATGATCCTTATTTTCTCACCTACTCAGAGACAAAGCCAGGATGTGCACATAAGCCAATGACTAACAGTGATATTGAAAAGAGTGCACCCAGAAAGGAAAGAAAACCTCTAAGACCGTCAATGAGCAAGAATGTATCAAAAATTTGCATATGTATTATTTTACTTATCACATTATCCTATAAGAATAGGCATTATTTTACTTACAAAGTTAGAAAACAGTTCAAATCAAACTCCTATAAATTGATGAATTTTCACTTAAATTCTATGTGAAGTCAATAACATGTTCTTTCTACTAAAACATTAGGGATTGAATTCTGTTAACAAATATCAAAAATAACACTACATATCACTTCAGGGTAAGTCTATAAATTCAGTAAGAAGTTGCCCTATTTGAAAAATATGTATACCACTAATGCATGCATGTTTAGCCTCACGATCAGAATTCAGAACCTTTGAGTTAAGTTGATTTTCTAATCCTTTTTTTTATCAAAGGGTAAGTCTCACAAAGAGTCCTGGCAAAACAATCCCAGGGCCCAAGAAAAAGCAGTTTCTTTTTGCTCAGTAACCAAAATAGTGACCACACTTTATACCCTCCTCATGAGGCACAATAAATATACAATAAACATTTTCTTTTTGTTAATAACCAATGCATATGAGGTTGCAGATGAATGTGGCTTGCTGGCACCAACGTGAATTGGTTCACTACTTACAGAAAACATACATAAATATTCTGTCAAGAAACATAAAATTGTTTATTCTTATCGACTCGGTCATTATGTTTCCAGAAATGCTTCCAAAGTGATTTAACAGATGGACAAGTTATGGACAATGTTAGACCCTTTAGATTATAAAGAAGAGAAATGCTTAGGATATTTAAGGTGATGATGTTATTGTAAAGAAGTAAAGTCAAAGAAACCCCAAAGACCCTCTCAGCAGCTGGCAGCATGGGGAGCTAGAGTCACCTTAGTCATCTTTCTCAACAGAATTTCCAGTGGCCCATCAATGGCCCTGAAAATCAGTCTGCTTCTCAGAAGGTCAAATCCATTTATCTCTCTTTTATTGCCTCAGCTTCTGTCTTGAGCACTATCCTTGTCCCAGAGTGTAGTGTTTCCTTAGCAAATGTACATTTTAACTGACTAAATCTCCTTACATTAATTAAATGGCAGTAATAATGATAATAAGGTTATAACATCAACCAGCTCCTTTTGACAGCTTTCTATGTTCTAGTCATGGTTCTACTAACTTCACACACGTAACTCATTTAGTTTTCATAATACTTGCATGAAATAGGTGCTTCTATTATTACCACATTATAGATGGGGAAAATAAGACCCAGAGAGATTTTCCCACCTAGGAAACAATGGCAGTACATCTTGTATATAGGGAATTATTCACCAAATTCCACTGCTTCTCAAAGGAAGATGTTGCTGAGAATGATACATATATATCTGAGAAACATTAGCACAGTATGGAATGTAAACCCATTGGGATCACAGGATCATTCAAGAAGAGGAACACTGGTTTCCTAACGGGCAGTTACTGGTGTTAGAATGACGCTTAGTGTAATAGAGGGAGAAGTCATACTGGAGAGAAGAAAAAACAGATGTGTAGATAGTGTGTGTAGCAATTTTGCCTAGGAATATGGCTGAGATGGAGAGGCGAAGACTTGGAACAGAAGCTGAAGGAAGGTAGTGCTATGAAAGGGTGGTCTATTTTTAAATATGGCAGGAAGATATTGAAGTGAGTTTGTAAGCTCTTGGAAATCACCTTGCAGAAAAAGACAGACAGTAAAGGATACTGAGAGAAAAGAATCGCTGAAAATTTAAATCTTTAGGCTACAAGAGAAAACGGGAGGCAGAACATAAAGTTTTTTGTGTGCTAGGGGGAGTAACACTTTTCCACAGTAAGAGAGGTGAAGGAGAAGACGACTGTAGAGGCAAGTGTAGGAAGCTGAGGAAGGCAGTCTTTTTATTTATTTAATCAATAATTCATGAAGTGAGGTGATCCATTAAGCATGTAAACAGACACTTTCAGAGGCCGGGGTCAAAGAATTACAGCAATGAGGGAAATTAGCAAAGAAGCACTATAAACACGAACTTGCTTTAATAATATTTGAAATTGGTATTTCAGCTGTGAAGCATTTTCAATTTCTGATAATATTAGGGATGTGTTCTGATAACTAACTGGTCTTTGGAAACTTTGTTAAGTGGTGAGATATATATATATATATATATAAGCAAGCATGAAGACTGCCAGTGCAGTAGAGGAAGATACAGTGGGGCATAAAGAAACCACTGGTTTAAGGCACTCAGGTACTAGAATGGACTCAACTACACATGCCGCTTACTGAAGAAAAGTTTTTGATGTGACCATGCTTTTGGATAAGTATATTTGAAATTTTAAGATAGTCTACTTTCAGGTCTTGGAAATGAGGAGCATCCTAATAATGACCAGCTGATGTCTTTGGAGATATTGTCATTCTGACCCCAAAATGCAAGGAAGCCAGAAAAGCAAAACAAACTTGGGAGGAAAAAAAGAAAATTGTTATAGAAATCACTTTTTTGACTTCAAATCTGGCTGCAAAACTATAGTAAACAGGACGGGTTGGTTCTGGCATAATAATAGAAAAATAGATCAATGGAATTGAATTGAAAACCTAGAAATAAACTCTTCACCATCACGGTCTATTGATCTTCAGGGATGCCAAAATAGTTCAATATGGGAAAATAATACGATTGGCCATCTTTGTCCATGGACTCTGTTTCTATGGATTTAGTCAATCACTGACTGAAAATATAGGAAGAAAAACATGCATTCGAGAGTTGGGCATGACAGGGTTTGCAAGTTTGAAGTTAGCCTCAATGTAGCAAGACTTTATTTTAAAAATAAAATAAAAAGGGAGGCTTATATCTCAGTAAAGGCTCCTGAGTCTAATCTCCAGTACCCCCCCCCCCCAAACGCATCTGAACATGTACAGATATTTTTCTTACCATTGCTCCTGAAAAAATACAGTATAGCAACTATTTATATATCATCTACATTGTATCAGGTATTATAAGTTATCTTGAGATGATTTAAAATATATAGCAGGATGTTCTTAGGTTATATTCAAATACTATGCTTTGGTAGATAATACTAGAGCACTCATGGCTTTTGGTGTTTCAGGGCATCTCCTGGAACCAATCCCCTACAGACACTGAGGAACAACTCTATGTCCAACATACAGTGCTAGGACAGCTAGATAGTCAGTCACATGCAACTCAACTGTTGCAAAGCATTAACTGAAAACAGACCAAAGACCTATATATAGGGCTAAAACTATAAACCTTTTAGAAAAAAACAGAGGTATATCCTCATAACATTGGATTAGGTAATAGTCTCTTAGATGATACCAAACACAAGAAATTAATAGTAAAAAGATAAATAATGGAATTAAAAATGAGAAAAGGATTTTAATAGATAATTTCCCATAGATGATATACAAATGACCAATAATCATATGAAAAGATATGCATCCTCATTATTTATCTAGAAAATTCAAATCAAAACAATGAGATATCACTCCATACCTACTAGGATAGCTAGAATAAAAAGATAAAAACAAATATTGGCAATCTGTAGGGAAATTGGAACATTTATGTACTGATAGTGGAAATGTAAAATAGTGTAGCCACTTTCAAAAGCAATCTGTCAGTTGTTTTATGATTAAACGGGGTGTCTACATGATCTAGCTAGCCTACTTCAAATATATACCTGAGAATAATGAAGACATATATCCATGCAAAAACTTACCATGTGAATAAGTTTATAGTAACCTTACTCATAGTAGCCAAAATGTGGAAATAGTCCAAATGTTCATCAACTGATGAAATGATAAATCAAATGTCCATGCAACATACATGGACAATATCTATTTATTTGACAATAAAAAGAAAGGAAGTACTGATATATATGACAACATGAATAGACCTCGAAAGTACTATGTTAAGGGGAAGAAGCCAGTTCACAAAGGACCACATACTATACTATTCCATCCACAGTAAAATTCCAGAGTAGACAAATCTATGAAGATAAGGAATATTGGTGATTACCTAAAGCTGGAGTTGGAGAGAGAGAGGGAGATTAGGAGCTCATGTCTAAGAGTTGTAGAGTTTATGTTGGAGGTAATGAAAATGTTCAAAAATGGACGATGGTGATAGTTTTACAATTCTGGATATACAAAGAGGCACATAGTGTTGGTGAACTATATATGAATTATATCTCAATAAAATTCCCAGTACTCCAAAGTAATAATTGATCAAAAGGATTAATCCAATGATGAAGTTACAGTCCTCATGATCCAATCACTTCCAAAATATACCCTATGTTTGGACATTGCTGCATTGGGGAGCCATGTCTTCAACACATGAGTTTCCAGGGTACATTCCAAATCCAATTCATAACACTGATATAGGGGATAAAACAAAACAAAATAAAATATAAGGAAATTGGAACATTTAGAATGTTCGAATATAGGGAATTGGAACATCTCGAGAGCTAGCAAGAAAACAAGACTTTATAACAATAAATCTGGAACCAGAGAACTGTGTATTCACTCTTAATTTTGTTATTGTTATTCAATAAATATTTGCAGATGACTTAATGAAGTATCTAAATCAAGTCAGAGATCGTTTATTCTGGGCTTACTCTTGTGACAAGACTAATACAGATGTTCTTGCCTTGAAAACCAAAATTTTATTTCCCTCAGTTTTCCTCTCTAGTTATCCTCAAATTGTTCTTCCTACTTTTTCCAGTTTTTATGAATTTTTATATCTTCTGCTTCTATTTTTCCATGTATTATCTTCTTAATTCTTTATAACTTATTTTTCCATTATTCTCTATAAATTTTATTCTTAGAGATTACTATCCTTTTATCAAGCCCTTTGCTCTTTGGCCTCTTCAGTTGATGGATGTTGAAAAGTTCATTCTTTATAAAACTTGCATCTACCACAATTTTCACAATAGAGTCAAAATTTAGCTTACTTCTGTGTCTTCTACTCATATTTGTCTGTTTAACAATTAGCTCATTTTCTTCCTCCTAAAGTTTTCATAAGAGTTTAATTTTTCCCTTTCTTTGATCTCTCTACTGCTTTATTTTGGCCAGCTGTTTCTGTGTCCTAACTTAAATTGAGCAGACACTCAAGCCTGAACTTCAGGCATTACTTCTTTTTAAAAATGTTTTAATTTGTTCTAATTTGTTATACATGACAGTAGAATGCACTTTGACACATTGTATACAAATGGAGCACAACTTCTCATTCCTCTGGCTGTACATGGTGCTGTCACACCAGTAGTGTAATCATACATGTATATAGGGTAATAGTGTCTGTCTCATTCTACCATCCTTCCCATCCCTGCAGCCCCTCCTCTCACTGCCCTCTGCATGATTCAGAATTCCTTCATTCTTCCCTATCCCCACCCCCCACTATGGATCGGCAGGCATCTGCTTATCAGAGAAAGCATTTGGTTTTTGGTTTTTTGAGATTGGCTTATTTTACTTAGCATGGTATTCTCTAGTTCTTCCCATTTACCTGCAAATGCCACAATTTTATTCTTCTTTAAGGTTGAGTAATATTCCATTGTGTATACATACCACATTTTCTTTATCCATTCATCTGTTGAAGGGCATCTAGGTTGGTTCCATATTTTAATTATTGTGAACTGAGCTGCTGTAAACATTGATGTGGTTTTGTCACTGTAGTATGCAGATTTTAAGTTATTTGGGTATAAACCAAGGAATGAGACAACTGGATCAAATGGTGGCTCCATTCCAAGTTTTCTGAGGAATCCTCATACTACTTTGCATAGTGGTTGCACCAATATGCAGTCCCACCAGCAAGGTATGAGTTTACCTTTCTCCCACATCCTCACCAATACTTATTGTTGCTTGTATTCTTGATAACTGCCATTCTGACTGAAGTGAGATGAAATCTTAGAGGAGTTTTGATTTGCACTTCTCTAATTGCTAAAGATTATGAACATTTTTCATATTTGTTCATCAATTGTATTTCTTCTTCTGTGAAGTGTCTGTTCAGTTCCTTAGCCCATTTATTGACTGGGTTATTTTGTTGTTGTTGTTTGAGTTCTTTATATATCCTGAAGATTAAACGTACCTCTATCTGAGGTACATTTGGTAAATATATTTTCCCATTCTCTAGGCTGTCTCTTCATGTTATTGATCATTTCATTTGCGGAGAAGAAGCTTTTCAGTTTGAATCCGTCCCATTTATTGATTCTTAATTTTACTTCTTGTGCCTTAGGGGTCTTGGTAAGGAAGTCAGGTCTTAAGCCGACATGGTGAAGATTTGGGCCTACATTTTCTTCTATTAGACATCAGGTCTCTGTTCTAGTGCCTAAGTCCACTTTGAGTTGATTTTTGTGCAGGGTAGGAGATAGAGGTTTAATTTCATTTTGCTACAATATATATGGATTCCCAGTTTTCCCAGTACCATTTGTTGAAGAGGCTATCTTTTCTCCAGTGTATGTTTTTGGTGCCTTTGTCTAGTCTGAGACAACTGTATTTATGTGGATTTGTCTCCATTTCTTCTATTTTGTACCATTGATCTACATGTCTATTTTGGTGCCAATACTATGCCATTATTGCTCTATAGTATAGTTTAAGCTCTGGTATTGTGATATCTCCAGCTTCACTCTTCTTGCTAAGGACTACTTTGTCTATTCTGAGTCTCTTATTTTTCCAAATGAATTTCACAATTGCTTTTTCTATTTTTATGAAGAATGTCATTGGAATTCTAATAGGAATTGCATTTAATCTGTGTAACAGTTTTGGTAGTATGGCCATTTTAATGATATTTACTTCTTGCAGAAGTTCCTGTCTTTTATCCCCATATTCTAATAGGGTGGTTTAACATTTGTATCCCATTGACACCTAAAATCTAATACCTTCAATAATGATTCATAAGTTATATAATTATATGTCACTGCTCTGATCTAAGTGCATGGAGCATCTAAGGGCAGGGAAAGGAGAGATGATACTAGGTACCAGACCTAAGTCTTTCCAATTTGAATGAACAACAGCTTCTCTCAGATTTGGTCAACAAAGTAATTCTTTGGGAACCCCAAAGCCCAAGAGTCAAAACAGGCTCAAATTTTGGAACTCAGTTTCCAGAAGGGATCTCAAAAACATAAGTGAGGTCTAGGAGCAGGAAGATGAGGTGGTTCGCATTTAGAAACAGAGAAGTTAGGTAGGCCACCAGAAAAATTGTCAAATGTCTAGGATGGTAGTTTTGTCCATGGGAAAGACACACAAGAAGAAAGAATGAAGAAAATTCAAATGGAGATTCAGTACTTGAAAAGATGGCATATGAGTGTGGGAAAAACCCACAGTTGTCATGGCTATCTGTGCTTGCTAGCAAAGCTCTCCATTCTAGTTCTGACTTTAAACTGGGACTTTGGGGAAAGTTCTGCCCTGTAAGACCTAAAAAGCTCAGCACCTAGATGTTGGTCTGACAGTGTGTGTGCTTCTGCTGCTGTGCTTAGTGGACAGTTTGGGCAAAGGTGAGCTGATAAGCAGATGGGTTTGTGGGAAGCCAGAGAGAACAGGATTTTGGCAATGGCTTAAAGGCCTTTTAACCCTCACCTGAAATCCAGGAATCACAGAGACTCTCACAGATTCTTTGTGCTACAAATTTTTCTTTTTTCCCTTTGAAACATATCCATATCTATAATCATGTTTTAAATTCTGCTGCTACAATTGTAGTCTAGACATCAACTTACTCCAGATAAACCGCAAGTGTTGGTTGGATCAGCCTTTCTGCACCTCCTTCACCTTCCCCGAGCTCCTGTAGTAGCTCTCAAGATAGTATCCTTAAGGTCTCATAGCTATCACATTCTTCAACATTTATAACAATTTCAAATTTGTGTCAGAATAGAACGGAATTCTCTGGCCTGAATTCAAGGCTACCCATAATCTGGCTCCCAGCTACCAATCCAATCTCATTTCCTAATTTTGTATCTGACATTCTCAGAGTGAAGAAAGAATTGGGAGGCAGCCAGCTTCATGTCTAACTCATTTCTTACTTCCTGTGACCATGAGAAATTTACCTAACTTCTGTGGAGTTTAGTTCCCCATCTCTTGGGAGGTTTTGTCTGTTGTTTGGAGTAGTTTTGAAGATCAAAGGAGATGACGTCTGTAGGATGCTACACAGATTTCCAGGTATGCAGTCAGCCTCAAAAAACAGGATCTATTCATTGTGCTCATTCCTTTTTTTTGATAGTTATGATATCATTTATTGCTTATTGGTGCATTTATACCTTCATACTCTTTATGACTATTATGGATAACTCTTAGTTTTCATTTCAGTGTTAACATTTTAAAATTTGGATTGACTTCTATTTCAACATATTTCCCATAAAGATTGAGAAAACTGATTTGGATGATGTTGATTTGGAAGTTTCAGTGACATTAACATTTCAATTGAAATACTTTTTTTTAAACCTCTTAAAAATGAGTTTAGATATTAAAATTTTTATGCATTGCATTAATTCATGCATTCATTTTTTTCATCGTTAATTTGTTTGGCAAAAATCTACTTAAAGTCAGCTTTTTAAACACAAGGAAGGGTGTAAGGAACAGGAAGTGCAGGACAAAAATGTGTGGCTCAGATAACTAGTTTCCTCTAAAATTCTGTTCTCTCTTTTTCTCCATAGAAAGTAAGATTTTGAACTGAACAACTGTGAGCAAAGTGTACATACATTTTCAAGCCTCCTTTTCAGCCAGGTGTAGCCATGTGACTATGTTCTAGTCAATGAGTGTACAACAAAGTGTAATGACAGAGTACAAGAAAGTAAAAGAGTTTAAGGATACTCAATGACCCATGGCCCCTCCCTTCTATTCCTGTTGAACATTTGGATTGTAGAGAGATGTCTGGATCTCCTGTAGGACCAAGAAGGTGAAAGTCACTGTCTAGGGAGAAAGAGAGACAAAACCTGAAAGCAGATTGGGTTCAGCAATATGTACAACCACCATATCTGCCCTATATCCTGTGCATGGACTTGGTCATGTGAGAGAAATGATCTGACTTTACTTAAGCCCAAATTTCTGTTTGTTGAGGGTAAACCTAATCCTAAATGCTACACATTCCAACCTAGAAGCTTATAACCTCATGGGACAGATATGTTTTTATGTGAACAAATTACTTATACAAATAGACTTTGGGAAACTGAAATAACATTACTTACTTTACAAATGGGCTTTCACTTTTTAAATATTTTCTAATCAATGATATAAATATTATTTTAAGTTTAAAGGTTTCTAATGAATTCTAATAGAAGTGGGTAGATGTGGTTGGGGGAAAATAGTTTTTAACTTTTTATTTAAAAATGTTCACATTGGCATTCTGGGAAGGCAAATCAAAATTGTTTGGATATTACTCAAACATACCTCAGGAAAAATAATTTGAATATTTTAGTCGAAAATATTATTGAGTTTCTTTGACATCTAATATTACATCTGTAGCCATGTATAAATTCAGGTCCTGAAAAATGAACTTCATTCACAACCCCAGACAATTAAAAAAATCATTTACAAATTCAAGCCTTTTTAATATTTAGCCTACAAAAAAAATCATAAAAATGGCTTTAGTGATACTTTTCCATCCGAGCCTGAAAAACATTACTTTATGCCATTTAACTTAAATGCCACATAATCAGTTAGCATATATATAAACATTTTCATTTCTATAGCATTGAACATTTTTATGTTCATTAAATTCTACTCAAAGGTTAATTCTTTTTTTGCTATTTGCTCAATGGTGACTGGTAATAAATGATGAATTATATCTATAATTACTATTATCAGGAGAAATTATTACATTTATCAAAAGCACATGTTGAAATAATTTTCCTCTTGTTCTAAGGGTTTACTATAAAAATTCATTATAAATCTCCTGATAACTTTTCAGGTAACATTTGTTATATGTTATTATCTTGAAGTAAATATGAGTAATTTATAAAATCATCGTAAAATGGCTTCAAAATAAAGATCAAAAAAATCTACATCATTCAAGGGAATCCTCTTTGAAACCTTATTTTTTAAAAATTCAGATGCTTCAAAAAAACTATTAACTGCTGATTTATCATAAACTCTCTCTAGTAAGTCTATCAATAAAACCTGAAATCCAATTTCAAAAGACTGTAAAGATAAGGTTATCTATTACATACCACATGTTTGAAAGGT
>CM053411.1:22385296-22458485 GCA_028644305.1 Xerus rutilus | reverse complement strand
GGAATGGAGACAGGACAATGGCTATCAGCTTTCTCATTAAGAGTGGGAGATAGAACAGTCACTATTATAACGAATTCCAAAATCTTACTGTGTAGCTATTGTGAGGGGACTCTACTCAGTACAGGCTACATAATTTGCAGAATCCAGTGTAAAATGAAAATGTAGAGTTTCATTTTCAAACACATTTTAGCAGAGCTTTATATCAAGTATGGGTCTTTCTGATCTTGGAGCCTTGTCTAACTACACAGGTCATACAACTATAAAACCAACACTGAGATTCTGTTGGGGAGGGTAATGTTCTTTGATGAGGCTTGGATTCCTTCTCTGGCTGTGACTGACTACTGTTCTTAGAAGCCTTTGTCTTCACCTTTTGGGTATTCTTCCTTATTCAAATATTCTTTTTGGCTGAATTTAAAGAGGGTATTGAGGAAATATTTTTCAGTCTTCCTGCTCATAAAGATGGAAGGCCCAAGAGTCATTTTAACATTTGAAAAGTCAGCCTCTAAGTTCAAACTAGAGGATGTTGGGCACTATAACTTTAGGGTAGCAGAAGTCAGTCCATAGCAGTTCTCAAATTCTTTATTCTATGTTCCCTTTTATTCCTACATGACTATAGAACACCTCTTTTCTTAGGTCTTCTATTTCTTTCAGTATTTGAGGGCAAGGAATGATGCTAGAATTCTTATTTTTATTTTTTTCACATAGAGCTAAGAGGTTATTTACTTTTTAAGTTATAAAAGTTATCATTTTAACAAAATATAATTTCTGTGTAAGGAGGATTGATATATATCCAACTTCCAGTATTTGTTTCTTAACTACTCACTGTCTAGTCTTTAACTCAATGCCATATATTTTAATTAAAAAAATTATGGTGAAGTTCTAACACATTTCAATGGGAAAGAATAATCTTTTGGACAAATAAATGGTTCTGGAGTAATTGTGGATCCACTTGCTAAACTTGGATGTGAAGAAAAAGGAAATTGGTCCTCTACTTCAATCACATATAAAAATGAACTCAAAATGGATCATAGACCTAAATATAAAAGTGAATCTCAAAAACTCTTAGAAGTATTCATAAACGTACATTTTCATGACATTGAATGAGGCAATGATTTTTTAAAAATGACACCAAAGTTACAAGTGACAAAAAACAGATCAATTGAACTTCATCAAAATTTTAAAAATGTTTGTGACTCAACCGACACCAAGAAAGTGAAAGACAACTCACAGAATGAGAATAAATACATGTAAGTCATATTTCTAATAAAAGAGTTGTATTACAAGTATATGAAGAGTTCTTAAGCCCAAAAATAAAAAGACAATCCAATTTAAAATGATCAAAAGATTTGAATAGGTAGTTTCCCTTAAGGACATATGTAAATGGCCATTAACTATGTTAAAAGATATTGCCATCATTTGCTTTTAGAGAAACCATAATGCCACATAATTTTATACCTGTATGGTAGCTAGAATAAACAGGACACATGACTGTAAAGGTGGCAAAGATGTGGAGAAATTTGAAAGTTCATTTATCGATGTTAGGAATAAAAATTTTAAAAATGAGGCAGACACGTTGGAGACTTTTTGGCAATTCCTCAAAAATATAAATATAGAATTACCTTACAATGCAGTAATTCTACTCCTAAGTATAGATAAGAGTAAAGGTAAAATGCCTGTCTACTCAAAAATTGTACATAAATATTCATAGATATATATGAATATATATGAATAATAATATATATAATATTATATTGTTAATTAAAAGTGGAAATAACCAAAAGTATATCAGCTGATGAATATATAAACAAAATGTGATAAAACTATCAATAAAATAGTATTTGGCAATAAGAAAAAGAAGGGAAAACTAATACATGCTATAACATTGATATTCCTTAAAAACATTATGCTACATGAAAGAAACCAGTCATGAAGGCCACATGTTATGATTCTATTCGTGTAAAATGTTCGAATTGACATATCAATTCAGGAAATAGATTAGTCATTGCTAGCAGTAGAGGGGGCTCAGGGAGTGCAACTGCTAATGGCTATAGGATTTCTTTTGGGGGTGATGAAAATATTCTCAAGTTAGATAAAGGCGGTGATTTCATGATACTGTGGATATGCTTAGAACTTTTGAAACATACTTTGAAAGGGTAAATATTAAATTTTGAGAATTATGTATCAATAAAGGTATAATTAAAAACAATTATGGCAGAGTCCTATGTTTGGACTATTGTATTAGCAGTCGATACAGGCTGTTATACTGTGGTAATAATTCCAGATTTTCCATGGCTTATAACAATGTTTAGCTCTAATCCATGTTATTTGCTGACCATATATCATCTGAGATCCTGATTTGTTTCATTGTTATCCTTACCCCAAGACTCAGGCCAATTCAGAGATGCTATATGCAACACTGTGGATCACTATGGAGAAAAAAAAGAATGTGATGAATTACACACTGGCTCTTGAAATTCTATCTGGAAATAACACACAATTGACATATCAATTGCCTGGGCAGCAAAATGTAAGCCTGAAATGTGTTCAGAAGCAGAAGGAATAAAATATTTGTGGAGAGCTCTAATGACCATCACTAATTTTGCATGAAAAGACAGATTGCTCTAGTTGCTTTTTAGCTATTTCCAATGTTCCATAGGTTTTTACTTTTGGTGAATTGGTTAGTAATTATTGTATAATCAGAAGTACAAGAGTGCCAAGTGGAAACAGGCAGGCTCAGTAAGGCCTGAACTCTGACAGGTCTGCCACTACTTCTAGCCACAGTCCATGAGCCAAGATCCCCATCACCAGGGCAGATATTCATTCTTTGCATGGTTTGGGGTAGAGAGAGAATCTAAGTAATCTACCTGATTAAGTGCCAGGGTTTGTTTGAAGCTTTTTACCTATAAGGATTCATTTTATTTTCACAAAAACCCAAGAGGTAAGTATACATTCTTTTTCTCCATTTCACAAAGGAGTGAATTGAGGAACAGATTTCCCAGTGTCAGGTATCTTATAAATTTTAAAATCTGGATATAAATTCTGGTAACCTTGTCCCATTGTTTCTGTGCTTTTTAATCCCCACATTCTTCTAGCCATCATTTCTAGTCCTTTTATCACATCTCTAAGTCTAAAACTTATATCCATGTATCCTAGATTATTAAACAATAAAGATAGCTCCTTTCAATTAAAACTCTGCAAACAAACTACTTACCAGTTGTTGAACTTTCAATATATGAAAACATGAGAAAAAACAACTACGAATTTACTTTTAGAATAATCTGTATTTTTATCAATCATGATTATGTCTATAATTTCACAAAAATATAGCATTACCAGGTGGAGGGTTCCTCTGTTCTTTTCTTCCCAAAAGAAAGGTTTCAGTTGAGAGAAACAGAAAAAGCATAAGTGTGTATTTAATGAAATGGAAGTAGCACTCTGAGGACCTTTGCATTCTGAGAGAGGAAGCAAACTGGGGTCTCCCATGTGGCAGGTTCTTACATTTAGTCTGAGAAGCTCCCTTTTCTTGTATTATGTATTTGGGGTGGTTACTGTGGGTTTTGTTTGTTTGTTTTTTGTTTTGTTTTGTGCTGTGGTGGTTTAATGTACCTGTGCTGGTTTCACTGTTGGGAAATTGACACTAATATCTAAGTAAGATCCATGGGGGTTTAAAACCATGACATAAGTTCAAATAAATTGGAATGTTTCAGTGCTAGGCACATGATTCAAAGCTGGAAAGTTTCTTTATCTGGTGCCACCCATTTTTTTTGTTTGTTTTTGATTTTAAGAAAGTAGTATCTGGCTATAAAGGAGGTGGGTTTATGGGCTGTATTTTTGTTGTTGTTGTTGTTACCAGAGATGAAGTAATCTCTTCTTGCTCAAGATGGAAGGAGCCCTATTTCACCTCCCCCTGCCCTGCTCATGTCTATGTTACCTACTCTAATAATATATACATATATAAAATATGTGTTTATATATATGCGTGTGTGTATATATATTTGTGTCTGTACAAGTCATTACTCACTCTTCATTCTATAGACAGTACTTAAAGCACACTTAGAATTTTGAACCTTCCAAGTTATCTAAATTCCACTTGATGGGAATGGCAATCTGTAGCAATTCCTTTACCATATTGGAATATTCTTCTATATGTCTTGTCAGATCACATTAGCATAACTATGGAAATCAAAAACTAATGATCCAGACTGAAAGAATGTCTTGTTACAAATATTTGATATATAATATCTCCCTTGCCTTTGGCTCCTATTGACTAACTCTCCAAGATGTGATGGAGGTATGTACAATAATCCCTACTGTGGTCCTAGAGGAGTAAACAAACAAAGGGCATGATCTGACTTTCCTTTTCAAGTCACTATTTTTTCTCAAAGCTAGTCAAACACAGTGACCTAGGTCAAGTTTTATTTTCAGTCAACATATTTATTCCTTTTTCTTCAGTTACAGAAGCAAAGCTTTGAAGTGTGAGATGCTTTTGTTTAAAAAAATGTTAGTAAGGAAACTAGATAGATGTGCTATCTTTAGAAATCAATTTCACAGGGGAAAATAGAGCTGTTTAATAAAGTTTGATGGAGAATAATGTGGTCAGAGATAGGGAATAATGAAACATAAAGCAGGTATGATCCAGAATTTAGCCTTCTAAAATCATTCAATTAAATGAAAGTCCACACTGATCATGATGCTAAAAATCAATGTAAATAGTTTCAAGGTTTTGAGAAGAACTTTTTAGTATAGAAGTCCCACACCAATTTTTTGTAATCCAAACATTAGGTGTTTTAATTGCAACTAGTATCCAAATACATAGCTAGTTTCAATATGTATGTGCATCAGAGAGGATATTTGAACACATACATGGACAGGTACTTGCTCTTATAGATGGGCAATCCTTTATTGGGGTAGATGGCACATCTTTGGTATGTGCATATTCACTGAACTCTCCTCCGTACAGTGCCTTATCTCCACTCTTACCTGACTCAGACTTGCCCTTTGTCATACTCTGCAGAGACTAAACTTCAAACTTCCTTTCTGTTGTATGTGGGAAAGAATTGGCTACTAAGACTGTGGGAGGATACCTAGGGCCACAACTGTTCCTGTTTTATTCATATAAATTTCTGTCAGAGAAATTTGGCTTATGAAGTCCTTCATTCTTCTAAACAAGTAAAATCAAAAAATTATGACTGGCATTTCCAGTCCCCCAGAGGTCTCCTCTAAACGTATTCATCCTTTGGCATTAACTGTTTATCTATTATCTGTATATAACTTTGATATCTCTTATTATCAATGATTTCCTTAATCCTATTAATAACCAATTGCAGTATGATTTAAGAATAAACACTTTTTTGCTGGAAAGTGTACTTTTTCCTACTATCCCATTCTACTGTTCTGTTTATCATAATTCTCAAAAATCTGAAGGATTTTCGATTAAATTCTGTCAGTTTGTTGTTCTTTGTGTGTGATCCTTAGGGTATTCCAGATGTCCTCTGATGTTTTCATTGCTGCTAAATATTTCTTTTCTTGTGCTTTTTAAATTCTAGGCCTTAATAGTATTTGGTATACCATGTCTTCTCCAGCCCTTTTTATTTTTTTGTTTTGAGACAGGTTCTTGTTAAGTTTCTCATTGCCTTGTGAAGTTGCTAGGCTGGCTTTGAACTTGCAATCCTCCTGCCTTAGCCTTCTGAACTACAGGCATGTGCCACCTAACCTGGAACCATATTTCTTTTTGTCAACTATTTGTCCTATAATGGAGTAACTTCACTTTTATCCCTCTAAGGTTTCAGGTCATCCTGTCTTCTGGACATTTCTCTTTCCTTCCGATTAAAGTAATCATGTCAAAAGCACCAGAGTTGGGATGATAGCATCAAGAACTTGAAAAGAAACATAACCATGGAATTGCAATATAATTATTAATCAATAATTGTCATTAATATTCATGTATTACTAATTAATAACTAATAATAATTACCAGTGATTTTCTAGTTCACAGACTCTTTTAGCTAAATAATGAGGAGAGGAGAAAAAGCCAAAGCAAAGCTAAATGTCTTAAATTTTGATACCATTAGAAATGGCAGAGGAATGAGTCTAAATTTGAGAAGATTAACGCTAGCATATTGGAACAACCATCAAGGTTAAGAAAAGTCCCAATTCTCTGAAACTTCCTCCTGTTCTTGTCTCATGATCCTTGTTCTCAATTCTATGAATATTTCAACGAAATTGACACAGGTGCATTACAATGGAAAATGTAAAATGGAATCTAGAGCTTATATATGTTAATTAACAGTAGTACATTATAATTATTGTATTACAAAATAATTGTATATTGTTACATAACTATATTATGTGATTATATTATATACTATATTTAAATTTTTTAGGTTTTCCACATATTAGACAATGAGACAAAATGAGTTGATGGTAATAAGTAATGATTAAAACAATAAGAAAAAGAAAAAAGTGGAGCTTTAAAAATAAAAACAAAACTTGGAAGAAGAATATTTGAAGAACATCCTTCTGAAAAATACTAATTAGAGGTTCATAACAAAATGTCCATACAGTGTTTGAAATGTCAATAAAATGTAAAAGAAAGAGCACATTTTAAAATAGGAACGAGAAGCCACATGAAGGAGGACCATCTGAGATAGCAAGGCAATGGTTTGAGGGAAGATGATGGATGAGATGGGAGAGAGAGAGAAAATAGAACACTTCAAGAAAAAAATTCAAAACCAGGAGCACAATTCAAATCCAAATATGGAGAATTGAAAAGAAAAATTGATACTCTGAAACATGGAGTCACGATACCTAGAGAAAATCTGGAGCTGCATCTCACAATTCAGGGGAAATATATAATACAATAAATATTAGATTTTAAGAGATTGGGTAGAAAATTTGAATGCAAACTTACACACAAACATTTGGCAATTTTAAAGAAGACATCAAAATTAACATAACAGGAACAGTATTAATAACATGATAAAAGAGAACACACACACATACACAAAACTTGTTAGGAATTATACAAGAAATATAAGCATGTTTTAATATTCAGAATTCTTTAATTAACTAATATTAATGAAAACAAAGATTTTCATTAAAAATCATTTGATATTATTAAAAAATATCCTATTAAACCAGGAGTAGATATGTATATTCAAACATAAATAAAATTTTTTTTCAGAGAAAAAACACTGCTCTGAAAAATACCAAATATTAAGTCCAACATCACACCAATGCAGCAGGTTTAGAAGTTTTCTTCAAATAAAAAAGAGATGATGATCGTCATAAGTGTTCATATTAGTCGAATTGTATCCTGGAATTTCTAGATGACATAATAAGATAAAAATGAGGAATAAGAAAGTATAAATATAAAGTATAAAAAAGTATTTATATAAACTATAAATATGTAGGGAACAAAAATTAAATATTTGATATCATTTATAGACAATACATGAAAAGCATCAGAATACTGAGGCCTATGTGCAAGATAAACTTCCAAGTATGTTAAGTGTACATGCATGCATAATCCTCTCTTGATTTTGTGGAGTTTATTATTTCCAGAGTTTCTTTGAGCATTTTAAATGATTTAACATTATAATGCATGTCAGATTTTATCAGTAGATTTAATGCCTCTTATGTGAATGCTCCCATTTTTGTGTACTGAGTTAACTTTCTTGGCACTAAATTTCCTTTAGATGTTCTGTAATATGCCATGTCCATTTGTTAATTTTACATGTGATTTAGTTCCCATGGACATTTTATTTGACACATTTTCTGAACTGTGCAAGCCTCACCCTAAATTCATTCTGTGCTGTCAGTCTATCTTCCATGCAGTTCTCAACTCTAGACCTGCCTGCATGTGAGTGCCTTGGTTTCAGGTTTACTCAGAGGATGAAAAGGATGAGTTCAGTCTCCAGCTCTGCCCAGGAGTTCTGCTTTTCCAGAAGCCTGAAGCAAGGACCTGACTTCCATCAAGAAACAAGATAAGATTAGAGTGTCTGTACACAAAATAGGAAGTCACTAGTGAAAAGCACAGAATAGGCTCTGATTTAATCAGCATCAAAAACAAGGAAATTTTCAACAAAAATGTAGGATGATGAATTTGCAGCAGCTAAAATGAAATATGTGCTGTTGAAGCGCACACAGCAAGTCTATTGCACACTTTGGGAAATCACAGATGTGAACAGAATAATATGCTCTGATTCCGTCTGCCACCTGCATCTCTCTTTCATTTTGGGTCAGTACATTAGTCGAGAGTTGTGTGTCCCTAATTCTCTGTCAAACTGCACTAAAAGGAGGAAGAGACACATTTGTCTAACCTCCTCAAGTAGTTCTTCACTTTGCTTAACAGTTTTGGGTGGAGTGTAATCAAAAGATTGTTTATTTGTATATATGCCAACAAATTCCCACACACATACACACAAGCACACACATACACCAAATCTTAGTTTATCCTAATCTTTGTAGTTAATTTCGAATTATCATTTTCTTTCTCTTTTTTGGTCTCCTGCATTCTGAAAATCCTCAGAAAAACACAGGCGACCAGGCTTTGATGCATTGAAAAGGTCAAAATCTTAGATTTTTCTCTATTGCTTACTTCTTAACCATGAAAGCATTACCTAAGCTAGCAAACTGTGTGGGGTTGGAAAACTGGGAAATTTCCTTTGAAATCTATGTATACCCTTTATGTCTTCTCTGTCTCTGCTGCCTCTTACCAGGTATATTGCACAATTTAAAATTCCCATTTAAATGAAAGTGGCTATATGGATCAATGTCATTTTATCATCTCTGCTGAGGCTCAGCAATTTAATTTTTGGTATTAAAGATTCATTTTGTTTTTTCTTTAAGAATGGAACTATGGTTGGTTGGTTAAAAAGAATGAACATTTAACATTTCATATTAAAACATTTACATTTGAGAACCAGATAAACAGAGGTTTCAAATTTGTTCTTAAAATTTTAAAAACAAAGTTTAAGGATTATTACTTAAAAAATGTCAGTTAGAAATACCAGTTCATGATTTTTTTTTGCCATACATTAATCAGAAAATTACAGAAGTTAATTCTGTTCTTAGAAATAATTAAATATCCATCAATAGATTAGTTTACAGGTTAGCAAATTGCAGGCTGTTTTTGCAAATAAATTTTAGTGGAACATAATCAAGCCCATTTATTTACATTTTGTCTATGAGTATTTTATACTATAATGGCAGAGTTGAGTAGGTATAATACAGACAATAGAGCAAGCAGAGACGAATTATTAACTATCTGATGGTTTAAGAAAAAATATCATCTCCTGGGCTGATAATACAAATTATGATACATCCAAACATAAGTTACTATGTAGTTTCAAAAATAATGGATATATATATATGTGTATATATATGTTAGTTTATGTATATAACATATATATGTTAGCTTCCTATTGCTTCTCTAAAAAAGCTATCACAGATGTAATAGCTTAAAACAACACAAATTTATTATAGTTCTGAAGATTGGAAGTTCAATAAAGGTCACATTGAGCTAAAAATCAAGCGAACTACCAATAGGACTGTGTGCCTTCTGGAGGCTCTTGGCAGAATCTGTGTCCTTATCTTTTGTAGCTTTTAGAGACTGTCTACATTCCTTGGCATGTGACTTTTTCCCTTCATCTTCAAAGCTAGTCTAGTCTTTCTCAAGCTGCTTCCCATCTGGGTCTCTCTGCTGCATTATTCCACTTCTAAGGACCCTTGTGACTATACTGCACTGACCTACATATCCAGAATAATTTCCTTATCTCTAGGTAAACTGATTAGCAACTTTAATTTCATTTACAATCAAAATTCATGCTTTTCCTTGTAATCTAAAACATTGACAGGTTTCAGGGATTAAGATATGGGCATTTTGGAGAGAAGGAGCATTATTCTGCCTACCGCAATGAGTATTAAAAGGAATCACAATATTCTGTTTGGGGAAAAAAATAACATAATAAAACATAATACACATATGGGTGGATCTAAATTTTGTATTTGCATTGTGAAAAGAAAAATAATTTGTTTAGTATTTATGACAAAAATATTTCAATCCTTTTTCAGAGAGATGGGATTATGCTTGGTTTTTGCCCCCTCCTCCAAGTCTTGTTTTTTTAAAACAATGAGCATTTGCCACTTTTCTAATAGGGAGAAATCTAAATGCAAATAATTGTAAATCAGAGACCCATTACAATAGAAGTTTCTGAACAGGCAATTTCACAAAACAAAAACATTGTATGTATATTTTCACAGCTTTTCCTTTATGTTATCAGTCCTTTTACAATATCAAATACATCTTACTTTCAAATTTTTGCTAAGTTTCACTACTACCTAGTAATATGCTTCCCAGAGGAGCTTTACTCTCTTCCTGACATCATGGAAAACTCAATACTAATCTCCCAGGACAGGGATGTCCCAACCCACAGAGAATTGCAACCATTCAAGTTTGTACAGAGAGATCACTCCCTGAACATTTCCATATTTCTTGAATATTCAATACTTTCCAAGTCCCAGCTAACTGATTTATAGCTTCTGAATTTAATTTGCATACTCCACATAATAATCTACAAGTGATTCCAATGCATGTTGTAGAAACATGAGCTTGATTTTCAAATTTTCACTTCCTTTTCACTTACAGTTCCTAGGGACAAATTAAATGGGCCATTTTGTTGCATAATGATTTTTCTTATTTTTAAAAAATAATCCAATTGCTCAATTCTTCCTCAACTATTTATCTTATGGTGTTGATTTAATAGTTTTGCATAATTGTTTGTGTTGTTTGATATCAACCTATTTATCCCAGATAATTAAAGAGTTTAGCAATTATTTTCTCTTATGCTACATCCTGTATGAAATAACATTATTTAGTAAGCAACAAGCATATATGAGGAATATATAAATATATGTGTGTGTATATATATATATATATATATTCTTCAATATTACTTCTTTTTTGATTTTTTGTTTTGCATTGTTTTATACCAGTTGATTAAAATATCACAGTGTTATCAACCAGAGCGGTTGTGCTACTTGAAAGAAAACAATGAATCTTTAAAAAGGGTCAGATTAGAGACCAGTAGGCTCTTTTAAGGATTCACAATAAAAAAAAAGGTAAAAGAGTGGAAAGAATAAAGTGTAATGTTCTTAATTGCTTCAAGCGAGTTTAGCTTTCTTTTGTTCCTTAGCTTCAGTGTGGCTTCAGAGACAACAGTTACCATCCTATCATTATTAGAGAAATTAACAGAAGAGTATGTGAATCTGGTTTTCATATTTTATACATGAGCTAGCACAGCATAGGTCCTTGGAAGAGATTAGTAAGGAGATTATATTAATAACTATGAGAATGATATTGATCCTTAATAGAAATATATGCTGTAACACACACCTGAAGTCAAAACAAATAAGAGAGTCAATTGCTTTGGTCAAATAACTGGTAAACAGAATCTTAAATAAACAGGAGCTATAATTTAAATGAATTGATTTTGTGTGTTAGCCTAGCTATGATATGCTATTATAAGATTCAAGCTGAGGAAAACTATATTTTTAAATGGTTAAAACGTGTCAACAATAAAAATTTCTCAAAATTCTACTTATACACAATGAGTTAAATATTGATCTCATAAAGCTTATCTCTTTAAGGAGACAAAAATTAACACTGACTTAGAAAAACCTATCAGCAAACCTGGTATCATCTATGCTAAGAGCTTCAGTGTTCAGAAAATAAGTAAGGGCTGGAAGAGTCAGCAAAGGCTCAATGTCTGTGAGGAGATAAGCTTTGAGCTTCAAAAGTAGAGGAAGGATAAAAGCAGAGGAAGATTTGATGATATGTGTTGTGAAGATTTCCATGGACAAAATCAGAAGTCAGTTTATTTCAATGGCTCATTGGAGCTTGGGTGAGTTTGGAGAGACTGTGACATTACATGAAATAATTATATTTGTACAAATCATATTTGTATATAAATAAATTGTATTTATTATAGAAGGAATTCCCAATTGTTCAAATATGATGAGACCAATTCCTCTTAACACACATAAAAAGCAAAAGTCAAGGTAAAAAAAGCGGGGGAATTTCTACCCCAAATTGTATTGTTTGCAAAAATAAAAACACACTTCTGTGCTTTCAGGAACCTAATAAAAATAAAGAAAACACAAATGAACACATGATAAAGTATTGTGGATTTTGTTTTTGTTGTTAAAATGAGACTCACACTTCTCTCCTTCCTTATGCCCTAGAAGAATTTGTCATAGAATGTTAAGTAATATACTCGCAATGGTCCAGAGAACAATTTTTAAATGCAAGCATATTGTTAGTAATGATGCTTCCTTTATTCATACTTGGGAACAGCCCAGTGTGGTGAGTAAGGACCAACCTTCAGAGGACACCCTGGAGGCCAGGCTTGCTTGACCAAAGCACCTGGCTCTTTTCCTGTTATATTTATTTTGACTTTAGGTCAGGGCTGCTATGCCAGTGTCTGGTTAATAGAGAACAATAAACTTCCCTTAGTTATTAATAAGTTTCTCATTAGTCTCTTCCAAGGAATCATAATGTGCTTGCTGTGCCCAGAGCAAGCAGACAAGGGTCATCCACTCTACAATTAATTTTCCAAATGCAGGGATGAAGGTAAGTCTTGGATCATTGTCCACGCTGAAACTAATATGAAGGAGAAAGCCAGTCTCAGAGCAATGAAGGACGTTCTGCTTCTGTGTTGTTTTTTTTCTGTTAAACAGGTTTTTATTGTGAATCTTCAGGTGATTCTATCTGTCTCTATTCTGACATTTAAAAATTTATTGTTTTTATTCCAAGCAGTGCAATTGATCTAATTGATAATATTGTAGCATTAATCATCAGTTACGGAAGAAGGCAAAAGAGCAGAGTGTCATTTTGAAACAGACATTTCTTGTGTGATGACATTTCCTTGACATTGGTGACAGCTTAGTGTAAATGGGTAGGGGCGGGGTCCAGACAAGACCATGAAGGCCAAGAGAGAGCATTCCACTCTGTTTTACTAAGTGGATAGGCTTGGAACATTTAAGTGACTCTAGAATAAAATGATCTGTAATTATTGCCAACATTTTTTTAAAAAGAGGCATATTCTCCTTTTATTTTTTCTTTCAATTTGGAAGAAGACTGAGAGTGAATAATATGTAGTTAGAGCAGGGCTTGCATGATATGCCAAATAAGTACCAAGAAATAGCTACATTTATGGCGTTTATGTTAAGGCCTATTACTGGTATGCAAATTCCCAGCCTATAATTGTTTTCACAATCAGGCCCAGAGGCATTACCACGGAGGAAGTAATTATAAAATGGTTAATTAAAAGTAATTATAAAATGGTAAATTACTTTTTATACATCCTCATACATTGTTCAGTTATAACTTAATCTTTGAAATACTGGAATGGCTGCCTCCCAAGAACGCAGCACCCTTCAGGGAAAGGAGACTCATCAGCCAAGTAGCACTGCCCACCCCCTCTTTTTTTTTTAAACTTTGCACACTCAGATTCCAGGATGTTCCAGCTTGACAGCTGGTGCCTCCTCCTGTGCTGTGGTCAATGTTTAATGCACTGTAGTGAATTTCTCTGAAGTATGGCCTGAGCACCCCCAAGGGCCTTCCAAGTCCATTTGGGAGAGCTGAATGTGCTCTGATGGAGTTGAGCTGCAGACCAGCTGTACTGAGGAGCCAGCACACAGCAGGCAGGCTGGATGAGTGCTGCAGGTGGATGTTTGTTACAGGAGCAGAGGGCAGAGCATGGTTTTCAGGATACTGACAATCTCTGGCCAAGTGAAAGGGGAGGCCTGGGAAATTTGACCAGATGCAGAAAGGCCTCACTGGGCAAAAAATATAGGAACTATTTTTTTCCATGCAGAATTAAAGATTATTTAAATTACTAAAAGGGGAATTCCACAACTGAGATGCAATTTTTAAAGGATTTTAAAGGTTTAAAACACAGACAATAAGAAAATTTGTCTATGGTAGAGCCAGTGAATATATTAAGACAGGCAAAGTAGAACCACCTCTATGAACTGGACTCTGCTTTTTAGAGTGGAATTTTATATTTCTTGTCTAAAATTAGAAGGCCCAGTTGTATTTAAATTTCAGATACATAATAGATAATTTCATAGTATAAGAGTATATATGTGTCCCAAAATTTACGAGAGGCATACTGCATACTTTCGTTAAATAAATTTTCCACCATGTATCTAAAATGCAACTATAATTGGATATCCCAGAGTTTTGTTTGTTAAATATAGCAACCCTATTCTGGTTGCTATAGTACATGTTATCTTTTTATCATTGCACTTCCAAACTGGTTATTACTAAACAACAAGACTACTCTATTGTGTATTAACCAAACCACCATACCCAAAGAATTAATATCTTAATGAAATCTCAATTTTCTGGGTTTTCCAGATATGCAGCCCTACCTTTGGCAAGAATGACATTTCTTGCCTTCTATCTTTTCTGATATTCTAATGTTTCATTCCTTTTCCTTCTAGAATTACACTGAATAAACACATAAAAAATGGAGTTTGGGGGATAATGGATATTTTTGTGAAATCTTATATCCCTGAATTACTATTTTCTTTAATTTCCAAATTAAACAATTAAGTCTCCCATCCCAAGTTCTGTGAGAATTCCTGCTTCTGCTGCAGTATTTTTTTGGGGGGGAGGAGGGAGGTGGAGGGTAACAGGAATTGAACTCAGGGGCACTCGACCACTGAGCCACATCTCCGGCCCTATTTTGTGTTTTATTTAGAGACAGGGTCTCACTGAGTTGCTTAGCACCTCGCCATTGCTGAGGCTGGCTTTGAACTCGCGATTCTCCTGTCTCAGCCTCCCTAAGTGTTGGGATTACAGGCGTGAGCCACCACGCCCAGCCCTGCTGCACTATTTCTGAGGATTCCATTGCTTATGTTCTTGTGGTGACTTCATCTCATATCTAAATTTCTCTGTGTATATTAGAACTGATATAATCTAATTACATCATCACAGTTTCTGCTTTTGTGACACTCTTCCCTACTTCATATTCTAAAGTACTAGTGTTATAATGTGTCTTAAATACAGATAGCAAAAGGAAAGGAGTTTATAATAAACATGAATCTACAAAAGAAATTAAAATCACCATTAAGGAGCCATTTTCTTTAATGCCCCACATGGAACTCTCCCAAGTTATCTTGGTGTCTATCACAATTTGCTATACCTTTTGTTCCACTCTGTAGATAGCTCATCCCTTAGTCACTTTTGCTTTACACTTGAATGCACCCCAAAACTCTTAAATATACTACTATCCTCACCAAGCATGGAAAGAGTTCAAATACATGTTGTTTTATTGTGTGTCAGAAAAAGTTTGGGTTCCTTGAAAAATTTTGTGTGTACAAAAACTTGGTATATTCATTAAGAAGTTAATTTTGCTATGGGCCATCATCCAATTTTTCCACTATTAAAAATGCAAAGTATTGCCCAAAGAGTGAAATGACAGATTTTATTTAATTTGGGCTAGATCAGATTCTGAAGCAGATCTCTTCTGGGAATGGGGGCAGTAATTGGAAGATGGGTTCTCCTTCCATTTACAATTGTCTTGCTTCTGACTTTCATGTGTCTTCTAATTACTTTTTAACCATCAATTATAAACTAGGTTGTTGCTTTGAGATAAATACTTTTGTTATGCTAAGGCAGTTCTTGACAGCCATGGTGCTGAATTATATCAAACTCCCTTCTGACATCTATCATGATAATCAATTTCTCCTTACTACCATCTTTGATCAACTTGTGCATTAAATGATACCAGTGTATTTCCTAATAATAAATCATTTTTGCTTTTCTGGAAAATACATGTGTTAGCTATAAGGTCAGGTTGGTGGTAAAGACCACGACCATTAGCCGAAGGGTTATAAGCACGGCTTTATTGGGGTTCGCTCTCAGCTGAGGTTCACCAGTCTGCCAGTGTGGTCCAGGGAAGTCACACCCAAGACTGAAAGAGGCCATTTTTATGGATAGGTTGAGGGAAGGAGATTCTCAGGAAGAGGCATCTCTTCTTGGTTGGCTCAGGCTCAGTGACAGGTGTGGGCTAATTTCAGAGGTCAGCACTTTCATTGGTGTTTGATTGATATCAGAGTGTGAGCAGTTGACCATTTGGTGCGAGCATGGGTAACTTCAGATGCCCAGCACCCATTTGTCTAGCTGCCATCTTTCGACCCAACATCAGCTAGATTCTTTTAGTAATATGTGTGAATATTCTAACGTAATGCGAGGGCTCATCTGACATAGCCTTGTTTCTCACACTATAGGAAGTACCAGTGCTCCCCAGACAAAAAGTCCTGCAATCCAACAGCTAAAGAAACCCTTTCTAGGGATGATACATGAAACTTACCATCATATAAAAGCCTCAGAGAAATACAATTTTTAAATACCTGTTTTCATTTTCCAAATGATTAAAATAACTTATTTGGATAAGAGAAATAATTCCACAAAATCATTATTTTTTTCTTTTGTAAGCTGTAAAAGAATTTGTGTATTGAGTACATTTTATGATTTCATAAACATTTGGAAGAATTTGTCAAAATATTTGTATTGTGTGTGTTGTGCATGTATGACACACACACACACACACACACAGAGCGTGAGAGAGAGACACATTTCTTGAGAACTTAAAAAAAATCTCTGTTATTCTTTGTATGTTCAGGTGAAAAATAAGGTTTCTAATTTCTCCAGAGAAAAGTATAGTAAGTCTTATTTTCAGAGAAACATGTCCATTTTATTAAGGTATTCCTATAGAGCTACATAGAATTACTTAAATAATATAGAATTATTTTGTAGCTTTTAACACATTTTTATTTATATCTCTAGAGCTAGCACTCTGTTATTTCCCCAAATGGCCATTTCTTTCCATCTTACTTACAGCTCTAAACCTACCACCTCTCAAAACACCCTTGGCAAATGATTTGACTCTCCAACACATAAAGAAAATAGATGCCAATAATAGACTCGTCTGTTATCTCTGCAGTTTCCTAACAGTATGTATGGATTTTCAAATTTCTTTATCTTGAAAGTAAAGCCCAGATGGTTTTAAAGCATATGCCTTTAAGTATTTTTGATACTCCTCTCTTCAGAATGGAGGTTAATCTCCCACCCCCTTGGGAATGTGCTGGACATGGCAACTTGGTTCTAAAAAATAGAATTAAATATTCATCTTCTATCTTGAGTGCCCATCCCTCTCATATGTGAACACTCTCTCTTTCTTCCAGATCATTTGCTTGGAGAAGGCCTGTCATTTGGAGTCCCATGGAGAGTTCATGTGTTGAGGAACCAAAGCCTCCTGCCTAAGGGATGTGTGTGAGCTTGGAAGCTGAAACCCCAGGGCCAGCTTCCTGGACTTCCTGGTATTTCCCATAGTGTGACCCAGATGAACAGCTCCCAGGGTCTCGTGGCTCGAAAACTCCGTGATAATTCGATTCCACATTCTTCTACCACTAATACCAAGTTGACAGAAAATTTTAATTGGCTTAAATGCATTTATAATCTCACATTATATACACTTCTAGATTCACAAAGGAGGACAGGTCCAGGTCTGGGTAACTCAATGGCTCAAGCATTCTTAGGATTCTTTGTCCTTTTCTCTTTGCTTCTCTGCTGTCCTCAGCATGTTAATCCTTACGCTGGCTCTCCCTAGGCTTCTGCCATTATCTATATAATTTCAGGCATCACCATGGGGTGACAATCTCTTAGGCAAAATGATACTACTTATTTCTCTTTTAAAGATGAATAAATCTCAGAATTCCTCCAGCACATATTTTTACATCTCCTTGGTTGAAGTTTTATCACAGACTCGTGTGTTAAGGTTTGGATCCTAAATGTCCCCCAAGGTTTCCCCGCTGATGGTGCTATTGGGAGATGGTGGAAACTTCAGACTGTGGAGTTCATTTGGAGGAAGTTAGGTAATTGGGATGTGCCTTTGAAGGGATCATGAGATGAGCAGCCATCATGAGATGAGCAGCTTTGTTCCACCATACACTCCTGATGTGATGTTCTGCCTTGTCACAGGCCCAAAGCAGCAGTACTAAATGATTATGGACTGAAACCTCAGAAATCATGAGCCAAAATAAAATTTTCTTCTCTTAAAAAAGTTTTTTTTAGTTGTTGATGGGCCTCTGTTTATTTTTTATTTATTATATGTGGTGCTGAGAATTGAATCCAGTGCCTCATGCATGCTCTGTAAGTGCTCTACCACCGAGTCACAACCCCAGCCCCCAAATTTTCCTCTTTTTGAGTTGATTGTCTCAAGTATTTTGTCACAGCAATGGAAAGTTCATTAATACACCATGCCCAAACTGATTCCTGGTCAAAGGGAACATGACTATTATATTCAGAATCAAATGAACCCAACCTGAGTAAGTATAGGATGATCAAAATTTTTAACTGGTATTTATACTTACATTATAGTGGTGTCTGGGTAAATGTAAGTTGCGAACTTATGTTACTTATTTTCCTTTTTTTTTCTGTTCAGTCTTATTTGCTAGGCCCAAAATTGTCTTGTTTTTTAGGACTTCCTAATAACCATCTTGTTTAGTGTTTATCCACATGGGAGGATGCCTGCACAAAATGACCCTGAAACAACATAAATTAGAGCAAGTTTTAAAATTCTATCCTATGAATTGCTACTATGAATTTCATCAACATAAAATTTTATAAAATTAATGTATTTAAGATGACAGATGTCCATAAATGTCTTTTTAACTCTGAAAGCATTTAGCTAGAGTCCACCAAAAGTTCATTTTTATGATGAAATTGTAAGGCCCTGACAGGAGAAGGTGCAGTTGACCAGTCAACCAGAGTTGTTTTTAACATCTGTGCCAGGGATAAAATGGCTTATGGTACATTGTGACTGAATAGTAGGTTTGCCTAGAGATGTACACATCAGTAAGCCTAGATGGAGGATATCTGACAAAATTTACTGTTGCATTTTCTAATGAGAAATATTCTTTACTGTCTGTTAGAATTGATAATCTTGACAATATAATTAATCTAAGAGATGAAGGAAAAATATACTCTGCAATGTCATTTAGTATAATAAAAGCTTAATCTTTATATTTAGCTTTATGATGATATAATTAGAATTTCCCTATGTAGTCAGGTTGTTAGGCATTTTTCAAGATCTGACAACTCCAAGTCTTTTCATTATTCTTTGCATTTAAATGTCCATGATGATTTTGAGTATACCAATTTAAGGCTTTATTGCCAATTGTAGTGTAATGATGTATTATATGAAAGAGAAAATAAAATATAAATAATTCGGTTTGGTGGACTCATAGGAAGTGACCCTAATTGAACCATGTCCTTGACCTTGTAAGAGGGTTTAAATCATCCTTAGCACACCAACAGACATTATTTATCCTTCATATTATACAGTGTCCTCTAATATAATTTGTGTGCTAGTCTTGTTTTCATTCAGTAGTATGATATACTTTATCTTTTTCCTATTAATGACTGAATGAATATTTGCGATTTGTTGTTTTAGTTTTTAATGACAATGTCCCATCTGATAAATTCATCTTATAAAAATAAAATTATTCAGCATTTATCCTCCTTTACATTATTTTAGTTAGATGGTGGTTCTTCATCTCTACTTTCACATATATATAGAAACATAAACATATATATATTTCTATATAAACATATTTCTAAAGTCATTTTCCACATTCATTTCTAAATTCATGAAAAATACAATAAAATTAGAAATTTGAAGACAAAATAAAGTGACAGACTATGGGGAATCTTCTTAATGTTCAAATTATTGAAAAAAATTTGTGATTATAAATTACTAAGACATCTGGGATGATGGAAATACATAAATTTGAAGTGAACTAACCTGCATTCAAAAGAAATTCAGTTTAAAATATTCATAAATGAGAAAAATATGAAAATCATTAACCTAAAGATTCATTTTAATAAGCTAGAAAATAGAAAAAATAAAAACATTGAAGAAAAGCAGGAGGTAGTTGTGGAAATATAAGCAGAAATTAAGAAATAACTTAGAGAAAACATATCAATGTCCTGATAAATCAATCATCTATTTCTTTGAAAAGATCTATAACATAAATTCTGGGGAGGTTAAGTGAAAAAAAGGAGAAAAAGAAAGAAAAATCCATATACTGTGAACTAAAAAAGAAGAAGCACTCTTCAGATATATTGTTTGACTTTCTTTTCTTTGAAGATCTAGAAGAAATAGATATAATTTAGATTCAAAGAAGAAATGTTAGTAACACTAGCTGAATGATCTCTAAAGTAGAAATACTAAAGCTAATGAATAGCACTCAAAAAGGAATTTGGTCATAATTGTAGATGAGTTTAGAGGAAATTTAAAGGGGACAATAATTTGTTATATAGAGTTTTCCAGAACATAAAGAATGAAGGAATAGTAAAATCTGAGAAACTGAGTATTTTCATTAAAAGACCCCCAAATCAAGTTTAAGGAATTTGATCAAGGACTATAACAAAGCTAAATGTATTATCACTAACTAGGGTTTATTTTAGGAATATAGGAATGAGTTAATCATTGAAAATATATGGCATAAATTGTTTTAATAATAATTTAAATAATTATTTTAATAATTTCATAATAATTTTAATAATAACTTAAAGGATATAAATTTTACCCTGATATGATAGATACAAAATACCTTGTATTTTTTGTAGTAATTTTTTTTGTATTTTTGTAATGTAATATGACTGAATTGAAAAATATATATTAAGCCATTTGAACAATAAAATGATTTATCTTTTCCAGATTTACCTAGTTTATTCCTTTCCTTCACACAAGGATGTGGATGATACAGAAGTGGTTGTATGAGAATTTTATAAAGTCATTCAGAAAAATGGCAATCCTTTCTTTATAGTGTCATAAACTGTGGAACTGTTCCATATGTTTTCACTTACCACAGTTTCCCAATGTGATGCTGAAACCAGAATTAGACAGGCAGTCAGTACAGATAGGTAAATCAAGTCAGGCTGGATCAATTTGGGTCTGGGAAGTTGGAGAGGTATTGAAGTGTTACTGCCTTCAGAGCCCTTCCTCCAATCTTATCAAGATAACCTGCCCCTGCTCCATCTTGTTGCTAAGGTAACCTATCCCAGGGACTGTCCCTCCCTACGGGAAATTGTTAATTACACCCCCTTCCTGCCCAAATCACTTCACATGGGCCCTTTCCCCTGTCCATCTGCTTTTCATATTTTGGCCATCCCACTGAGCATCTCCTGGGCCTAGTCACATATGGAGGAAGAAGAGAGGTAAGAGGAAGAGAGCAGGAGAACAAAAGAACCCTAGGACATGTAAAAAGGCAAAACACCTGTACTTCTTGGGATACCAGGGTACCAGCTATGGCCCCCTTCATCCTTCCAGGAGAAGTCTATGTTAACCCCTTTTTAAATAAACTTTGCTTAAATGCTTGCCTTGGTGTGCTTTTCTTTTCTTTTTTTCTTGGTACCAGGGATCAAACTCAGGGGTACTGGACCACTGAGCCACATCCCCAGCCCTATTTTGTGTTTTATGTAGAGACAGGGTCTCACTGAGTTGCTTAGTGCCTCGCCATTGCTGAGGAAGGCTTTGAACTTGCGATTCTCCTGTCTCAGCCTCCCAAAGTGCTGGGATTACAAGTCTGAGCCACTGCGCTTGGCTCTTGACATGCTTTTCTAATGTTCAAACTTCAACATGTGAAGAAGGAGAACTTGTCACCAGTACCCAATGGTATCAATGCCCAGGCAGGAAGGAGGCAGCCCCATGGATAGGAGGAAGCTCATGGGAGTTCACATGCCTACATGGTGACTCAGCACACACTGTGCATGTTTTCTACCAATTAGAAGAAAACTGTTTTGAGAAGCAAAAATATCAGATATATACAGAAGACAGGTCACTTAAGTTCATAAACATTTATATTTCTAGCTCAGATCTCACCTGGAGATCTAGTTTTGTTTTACTAACTGCCTATTTAATTTGATTGCCTCAATTGAACTCTTAATCTCCTCCTTGAAACTCCTTCTTGTCCAGTTTTTCTCATAATTACATCTCCATCTTTTCAATTGCTCAAGACATTAGCTGTCATCTTCAGCATTTTGTTCTTCCCTGTAGAGATAGTTAATAATATGGGCCCATCCTTAAGTGACTTAGGAAAGGGGGGTCCCTTAGTGAGGAATTTGGAGAGACTTTGAAGACAGTAAACACTCTCAATGTTATTGTTCGGGGCCACCTGGCACACTAATGAGCTCTTGGTGCATCAGAACTTTTAACTTTCGACCCTGTGAGCTTGCAACCTGGCCAACCTGGTTTATTCTTGCAGAGAATAAACAACCTAGGGCCAGTTGCATAACATCGGCCTGCATATTGGGAGAGGTTGCTGTGCCTTTTTAAGTCCTCCAAAGGGGAATGAGAATGAGAAGAAGGAATACAACTGGAGAAGAAGGAATCTAACTGGAGAAGGAATCCAACTGGGGAAGAAGGAATTCGATGCTTTGCGTGTAGAAGAAGGAACCTGATGACGAGAAGGAACCTGATGATGAGAAGAAAGAACCTGATTTGTGAAGAAAGAATCTGAATCTCACCTATGTTTTTATCCTACCCTCGGTGTTGCTCCTTTTACCTGAGGATAGGTGTTGAAGGTGATGATGATGCTTTAAGTGGAGAAGAAAGACTCTCACCTATGTGTTTACCCCATTCTTGGTATTGCTTATTTTACCCAAGGCTGGGTGTTGAAGGTGATGATGATGCTTTGAGTGTACTTGCAAATCCGTGTTGTGTTATCCGGTGTTGATTGGTGAGTGCTTATTGGGCTGGAGCCGCTCTTTCTTTCTTTTCTTCTATATTATTGATTCATTATGTACAATACTCAATATTGTAAAGTATAACTGTTGCTTGCTTATTGTTATATTATCTCATATTAAAGCCTATAAAACCCATCCTGTTGTGAGGCTGGTGATTCACTCCACGAATCTACCATATATAAATTAGTCTGAGATCCAGACCAAGACACTCCCCTGGATTAAATCCACCAAGTCTTACTGAAGGCCTCTGTGTGTATAGATTCCAACCTACCTCTTCACTTCCTCTAACTCCAAACATCAACCTAACTACACATTAATTTCAGTATACTTCTTTTAATTCTTCAAATACATTATGCTGTTTCTTACTTTGGAGCCTTCATCACATTACCAATCTTAACAGGGCTAACTCCTACAGATCCTTGTTTCCCCCCAAATTATTTTCTTCCTGTCATTGTGCACTGTTCTTTCCCTTGAAAACATATCACAACTTGAAGTTACATGGAGCTTTTCTCCTCATTTGTTTACTATAGTTCTCTTTCTATGTACATAAACATGGGGAAAATAGACTCATGATTATTTTATTCAATTGTATTCTTGGAGTCCTTCACAGTACCTGGAGTCCTTTAGATATTTAATAAGTATTGGTAAATTATAAGATTGGATTTTGCTGTAGACAGATTACTATAACTGAGATAGCCATGAATGTGTATTTTCTACTGGATCCTATGGATACTGATTGGATAGTCTGCTTAGATAAGTTGTTCAAGGTCACATTGCTTACAAAAATAAGTTATTACTTATGAGACAGAAAGATTATCAACATAGGTGTTTCATATTTGTAGTTTTCACATTTTCTTTCAAATAACACAACACATTTTTAGTGCATAAAGGATTATGTGTTAGAGTTCATGAGAAAATAACTGCTAGAGAGAAAAATTTTTAAAAAGCCAAGTTCAGTAAATCTTATAAGTTATTTTATTGGTCTAGTTGGAAATAGTGCTTGATCACCAAGACAGAATTTGTTTTATAAAAAATGGGCCTATATTCAATATTAACATCCTGTATCATATTATCCTATTTCCCATTGCTAAAACAAAACTCATGAAGCTGAGTAGTTTAGAAAGAAAATAGTTTATTTAGCTCAACAGTTTCAGAGGCTTAAAGTCCAAATAGCATGGTGCTAGCTCTGATGAGGGACCCACTGTTTGTATTACATCATGGCAGATGGCATCATGGTGGGAACACAAATAGGAAGGAGAGATCACATGGAAGACAGGAAGCCAGAGACAGGAAGTAGACAGTTTTTTTTTTCCCCCTCACAACCTATTTTCTCAAGAAGTATTCAAGGTTCCACAAGATCTAATTTAATTCCTTCTAAAGGTAACACTCTTGATGTTTTTGTCAGCTTTTTCATTGCTGTGACTAAAGGATCTGACCAGAACAATTTTAGAGGAGGAAAAGTTTATTTGAGGGCTCACAGTTTCAGATGTCTGAGTCCATAGAAGGCTGGCTCCATTCCTTGGGGCTCGAGGTGAGGCTGAACATCATGGTGGAACAGTGTAGCAGAGGGAAGCTGCTCACATCAGGAAGCAGAGAGAGAGACTTCCGCTCCAGATACAAAGTATACACCCCATAGCCACGCCTCTAATTAACTACTTCCTCCAGCCATATCCCACCTGAATCTAGTTACCACTCAGTAAATCGCATCAGGGATTAATTCACCGATTGGGTTAAGACTCTCACAATCCAATTATTTCTTCTCTGAAACTTCTTGCATTGTCTCATATGTGAGCTTTTGGAGGACACCTCAACCCATAATACCTGATAACCTAATCACCTCTGACGAGGTTGTCCTATTTGAATATTCTGAAACCTCCTCAGATCACCAAACATAAGACCAACCTTCCAACACATGAACCCTTCGGGGACACACATATATCATATTCAAACCATAACTCTATGATAAATTTGCAGCATTCAAATTTATTTTCGCTCCCTAAATAACACGTAGAACCGTGTTATTAGTGTAGAAAACTATTATATAAAAATCCTTTAATTTTACTCTTTATGTTAAGCAAATGTGTTCATGGTAAAAATTTAAAGTAATAATAAAAATAAAGTGGAAATTAAGAATTAGCATTTAACACCAGATACAGTGGCTCAGGCCTGTAATCCCTGAGGCTAGGGAGGCTGAGGCAGGAAGATCATGAGCTCAAAGCCAGCTTCAGCAAAAGTGAGGCACTAAGCAACTCAGTGAGACCTTGTCTCTAAATAAAATACAAAATAGGGCTGGGGATGGGGCTCAGTGGTCGAGTGCCCAAGTTCAATCACTAGTACCAAAAAAAAAAAAAGGATTAACATTAACATTTGACTCAAAATGCAATGTTGAAATGTTACTATGTAATTTTTCTAGGTATATGTAAAAAATACATTTCTATAATGAATAATTTGGTTCTTATAATGACTGTTTAAACTATTATTGTCTCCATTTTATACAAGAGTAAATTGAGGTTTATATAAATTTTTCAAGATCACATTTTTAGTAGGACACAAAAAATTTGTTTCCTTTGTGTGTTTCTACAATATTTAATTTTATGGATCACAATTTATTAAGAAAAGCACCATATTTTTACTGGATATTTAGACTTCTTCAAATTTTTAATTATTATAAACAAACATAAAATAAATCTGTCTGCACAATGTCATTTCTTGTAGCTACCATGTCACTCTGAGTTCAAGATAAACCAGTGAGAAATATTAACAGAAATAATTATGGCTCACAGTAACACAGGAAAGAGCAAATCTTGCCCAAAGGAACATAAGAGATCCCAGTTTATAGTTTGAAAATGTCTTCCCTTTTCATTTTCAGCTGAAGTCATTTTGCTATTTTTTTCAATCCCAAGACTTTTCTTTACAAATATAATCTCTAAATATCCTGATTACAATAGTTTCTTTCTATTCATGAGAATATATTCCAAGACCTCCAGTGGATCTCTGAAATCATAGAGAGTACTAAGGCCCATATATTCTATTTCTTCTTATATATACCTACTTATAAATAAGTTAAATTTATGAAATGGGCACGTGACAGTTTAGCAACAATAATAAATAATAAAATAGAACAAATATAACAATATATTATAATAAAATTATTTAAACCTTGTGAATTATTACTTTTTGGAAGGTTCCACTTTCATGTTTTGGGACCATGAATAACAGAAACTATAGAACTGGTAGGTTTAGATAAGTAGGACCTACAGTATTCAAAGTCCAAACATTTCTAACCATCTGGAGTTCAGATGGGCATTTTATTTTCATTTTAAAAGTTCAAAAAATTTAATAGTGTGGGGAGAAGGCTACTTCCTGCTCTGAATTACTCCATATGCATAGAACAGTAGTTTTCAGGCTCTGTCTAACTCAGAATTATTCCATTTTGAGTACAAGTACTGAGGTATCTTGTTTGTAAAAGTCAGCAACCTATATCTGCCTAGCATAACCATAAGTCATTAATTGTGCTAATAAATAATGACTACCTGTGAACATACCAAATTAAGTCAGCAGTACTGCGTGGGCAGATCAACCCTGTATCAGAAAACCAGGCTCATGAGTTCATCAAACATACCAGCACACTAATTAAAAAATTTCCTCAACTGAGACCCATACAAGAAGGAGTACCCCAAGACTAGCTATGGAGACACGTAGTAACCCATCATCAGGCCATCCACCAGATGTGTTACAAAGTCTACAGGCAAAGAATTTCCCATTCTCTGTCCCAGAATTTAGCTCATCTCAATGCATCTGCTTGATGTGGCCTACTTTGAAACTGCTTTCCCTCTGGAACCAGGCCTATAATAGGTTCCACACTGACATCTTTGTGTCCTGAGCTCTGAACAAGTTCTTTGGCTGGGGCTAATTGGTTCTTAGTCTTATCTGACCCCCTACAGAGACTCTGTTGCATTTGTATGTGCTCTAGGCCCTTGTGTTCAGTGCAGTCTCCAGAATGCTGTGGCCACCTTAACCCTTTCAGAGCTTTTCTAATGTACATGTGTTATGTAGATGCAAACACACACACACACATACATAATTGTGTAAAGTGTGATGTATGAATTCAGTGTTACAGGTATTAGAAATTAAGATTGGGATGGAGTAAAAGAGTTTGGGATTACCTGGCATTCGAGTACCAGATGACCTATGAATTGCAACTAATGAAAGTGGTGAAGCTTGTGAATTTAGTTTTTAGAGTAATTTTAAGTTCACACAAAAATTGAGCAGAAGATACAAAGATTTTTCTCCCCCCTTGTCTCCGACACATGCTTAACCCCTCCTAACATCCCCCACCAGAGTGGAATGTTTGTTATGTCATTGACACATCAGTAACAGCCAAACTCCATAGTTTACATTAGTGTTCACTTTTTTTGTTGTACAAATAGTGTTCTATTTGTTAGGACAGAATTATAACAAGTAATCTACCACAGAGTGGTTTCACTGGGCATTTTACTTTTGAAAATGCTTGATTCTTTTAAGTTTATATAATATAGCAGATCTACATTCTATCAGAGAGCCTTAAAGCACTTTAAAACAAAAAGAAAAAACAAAAACACTGGAAAAGTGTCTGAGATATTTGAAAGCAATTCAAAAATAAAACCAAATCTCTTTAGGTTATTGTTTTATCATTTGAGCTTCTCTGTTTTAAGATATTATAAAATGTAGGTTTTGAAATGATACGCTCAAGTAGCCTGGCTTGATTAATTTTCCTTTTAATGTGCCAAAGTCTGAATGTTTGTTTTGTACCCCCAATGCATATATTGAAGCCTAGCCCCCTGTGTAATGTTATGGGTAATCCTGTCTTGGGAACTGATTAGGTACTGAGAGTAGAGTTCCTTTCCTATGAATAGAACTAGTGTCCTTATAAAAGACTCCATACAGCTACCTTGCCCCTTCCACCATGTGAAGATACTACTAGAAAGTGTTATTTATGAGTAATGGGCCTTGAAGAGACATCGAATCTGCTAGTGACTTGATCTTTAAATTCCCTGTCTCCAAAACTGTAAAAATTAGTTTGTTATATATAAGCCGCCTAGTTTAGGATATTGTGTTACAGGAGCACAAAAAAATGCAGAAATGTAAACTTGCTTAACTTTCATAATTGTTGGTACATATGTCTTTAAATATTCAGAATGTAACCCCAGTATTGAAATTACTAAGGCAAACCATATGAATTTTTTCAAAACCTTTGCCCCTGTTATGGTTTGGATCTAGAATGTCCCCCCAGAAGATCATATGTTGGGTAATGCAGCTACATTTAGAGGTGAAAAGACTGGATTATGAGAGCTGTGACTTCATCAGTGAATTAATCCATTTGATGGAGTAAGAATCTGAATAGATTGCAGGGTGGTAACTGTAGGCAGGTAGGCATGGCTGAAGGAAACAGATCACTGGGGGCATGCCCCCAGGGACTATTTCTTGTCCCTTGATCCTCTCATCCTTTCTCTGCCTCGTTGCTGCCATGAGCTGAGAAGCTTCCTTCTGCCATGATGTTCTGCTTTATCTCAGGCCCAGAGCAATAAAGTTGGCCAAGTATAGACTGAGAATTCCGAAACTGTAAGTCCAAAATAAACATTTCTTCCTGTAAGTTGTTCTTTTCAAGTGTGTGTTTTTGTTGTTGTTCCAGGGATTGAACTCAGGGGCACTTAACCACTGAGTCACATCCCCCACCCTTTTTATGTTTTATTTGGAGACAGGTTCTTGCTAAATTGCTTAGGGCCTTGCTAAGTTGCTGAGGCTGGCTGTGAACTCATGTTTCTCTGGCCTCAGCCTCCAGAGTCGCTGGGATTTCAGGTGTGCGCCACCTCATCCAGCTCTTCTCAGGTATTTCAACTACAGTAAAGAAAACCTGAATAACATGTGAACTCTCTTTTAAAAATGAGGTAAATTTATGTACAATGAAATACCCAAGTATTAGGTGTACAATTCAAAGAGATTTGAAAAAAATATATATCCATACAACTACCGCAAATTTCCTCATTTGTAAAATGGGAACATTCATAGTACTTATGTAAAATGTAGAATATTCCTTTCTTTTCTTTCCAATTTCCTCTTTCCCCCCAATTTGCCCACTTAACCCTACACTTGTCAGAGGCAACCAATGTTTTCATTGTTGTCATCATAGTTTTTACTTGCTAGCACTAAATCTCATATAAATCGAATCATACAAGATTTATGATTCTTTCTAGTTTCTTTCACTTAATGTTTTTTAGCTTCCTACAGATTGATCTATATATCACATATATATATTTCATATATATATTACAAATTTAGTCTTTCTTATTATTGAATGCTATTTCTTTTATGACTATACCAGAATTTATCTATCCATTCATTTGTTGATGGACTTTTTCCCTATTAGGATCTAAATCTATTGATACATATTGCAAACTTGCTTTGCTGAAGAACTGTCTCAGTGTATACTTCCTAATCCAACCTCCCCCTTCTGGCAGCAATGTAAGAGAAGGCATTCCCCCCATAGCTCATCTGTATTGGCAGAATCATTTTTCAAGTTTATTCCTATTTGATAATTACCACATGATATCTAATTTTAAGTTTTATTTTTAATATTGAGCTTAATTCTTTAAGGTTTGTTAGCCAAACCTCTTGATTATAATCATTTAATGTCATTTGTCTATTTTTGTAAAGGTTTATTTATCATTTACAATGTTATCTCCAAGAAGTATGTGTGTATGTGTGTATTTATGTGTGTATAAATATATATGTGTGTGTGTATTTATATGTGTATATATGTATATATATATGTGTGTGTATATATATATATATATACAAATACACACACACATATATACATGCTACATAAGTACTATACCACTGAGCTATATTCCAAGTCCTAAGACTTCTTTTTTTTAATATATATTTTTTTTAGTTGTAGATGGACACAATGTCTTTATTTTATTGCTTTGTATGTGGTGCTAAGGATCGAACCCAGGGCCCCACGCATGCGAGGGAAGCTCTCTACTACTGAGCTACAATCCCAGCCCCGCAAGTCCTAAGACTTCTTTAAGAACTTTCTCACAACCAAATTACCCCCCTTACATGTGCATTCTGGCTTCCTTCCAGTACACAAACACGCTATCCCCAAGGAGCAGTATTAGGATTGTTGTACTCAGTTTGTAGTTTGAAACACCTAAGACACAAAGAGGTTAAGTATTTTGCAAAATATCACATTCAAATAGATGATAAAGAAAGTTTGCTCTTAACCTCTTTACTATGGTAACTTTCTGTTCAAAGTAGGCTTATATAATGAGAATAATAGTGACTATATCCTTGGGTTATTTCAAAGATTAAACAAATTCATAGCAGTAGTATTAATAATGCTGTATGCCAGACATTGTGCTTAGTACTTTATATACATATTAACCCATTTATTCTTCATGAAAATCCCATACAATAGGAAGTACATTCTGTCAGTCAGGATTTATTGATGAGGAAGATGAAGAACAGAGAAATTATGCCTAGCCAACATCATAGGACAAAGTGACAGAGCTGAAATTTGATCCTAGATAGTATAACTATAGTGTTCATTTCTTTAAGTATTGTGTTAACAGCTGAGAATAGCTCTGGACAAATAGTATGTCCTAAATAGATGTTAGTTAATATAATTATTGGAAGATATTAATTGGAACACTGTTATGGAAATAAGACTTCTTTTTCTCAGGAGTTCCAATCTTGAAATTACCTCTTTCTCTTTACTCAAATTGTTAAGACAGTGGGACTCAGTGCTATAACTTAGCAAAGGGCTTTGGAAGAGACAGGTCTACCCTCCTTTCATGTTAAACTTTGAGACCATTAGCATGTGCTAATTCATCTTCATTCAATAAAACTATATAACAAATAAGTTCAAAATCTCAGAAGCTTAGAATAGCAAATATTTATTTTTCTCACAGATTTGAAGGTGGGCTGTCAGTCTGCTATGCTGATCTGCAGGAATTTGTTCAGACTCACATCTGCTTTAGGTACCTTCATTTTCCTGGGACCTGGGACCTGGGTGTGCTCCTGTGAAAATTGCAGGAAAGGAAGTGGATAAGTCAAACTGTGCAAGCTCATTTGAACCCCATGTTGCATTGCCTTTGCTAATAGCTTATTCAACATTATTGGAAGATTAATAAAGAAACAAGATGACAGAGTGTTTGGAATCTTGGGATCCTATCCAAATACTTTCACAAAATTAGCTCTTAATTTTTACTGGAGTAGTATTACTCCTTTGTCACATTTATGCAAATATTTTTGCAAGTTTTTTTTATTAGCTTTTAAACATCATTTATGGCAGTTTGGCTTTGCCGAAGACCTTAATTTTTATGTAGTTAAAATGGCGTATTTCTTCTTTTATGGTTTGTGATTTGGGGCTGTTGAATATAAAGACTACACCATAAAATCCAAGTCAGATTTTAGCATTCCTTTGCTCAAAACTTTCCCATGCTTCTCACATTCCTCGGTGGTAGAAGAATAAGACCTTCCAAAGGCCAGAAGAATTTTTCTGTCTTTCCTACTCCCCTCTGATCATTCTCTCCATTCTCATTTCCTTCTTCCTCCTCAGCTTCCTCTAGCCCAGTCTTTGCACTGTCTTTCAAATATACCTAGTGTCCCCGAGAATTTTCAAATTCCAAAACAAAGATTCTCATAAACACATGTAGAGAGCACATTTTGATAGTTATATAATCCTTGTTGAGGCAATCAGTGGAATGGAAAGGCTGGTTCATAAGAGAATAGGACTATACCAAGGTCTACTGGAAAATAAATCCTGGAGTTGGCCGCAGTTGAGTGCGGTGGTACATACCTGTGATCAGTGACTCAGGAGGCTGAGGCAGGAGGATTACAAGTTCTAAGCCAGCCTCAGCAATTTAGGCAGGGTTTAATCAACTTAGTAAGACCCAGTCTCAATAGATAAATAAATAAAAAGGGCTGGAGATGTTACTCAGTGGCTAAGGGCCCCTGGGTTCAATCCCTGGTAGCAAAAATTAAAATAAATAAATAAGTAAAATAAAAGTCCTGGAATGAGTTGCCAGAGTTAGATGCAAACCTTGTCAGTGTTTAATAGTATAATGATATTGCAACACAAACAGATATATTTTTCTGGAATATTTTACCTTAGCTATCCTTTGGGCACCAGAGTATACTCTTTTTCAACCTATTATTTTAAATTCCTATACTCATCCCATTATTAATATTTTATAAAAAAGTGTCTTCTTGATTTTTATTCACAGATACAAAAGTTTGAGATTTCAATTAGAATTCTATCATTTTTTAAAATTAATACTTGGAATATCTAAATATTCTAATTAAATCATAATTGCAATATCTTAAAATTATGAGCAGATTTTAAACATCTTATATATCCTTAGATATACCTAAAAGTGGCTAAAATATATCAAAAAGTCACTGGATATTACAATAGGTATGAAAGCTTAAGTTAATCTTTTGATAACATTATTGAATGGTTAATTAACTTACTAAAGCACAAACCCTGCCAAAAGCATACATTTATCATAGTATGTTGATCTTCAAGCTGCCTCTTAAAGTTTGAAGACATATACAAAATTTATATTTCAGACATACAAAAATTGCAGACATGCTTAGCCTATTCCTTTCCATTATAATACTGAAAAAAAGAAAATGATATCATTGCCAAAAGAGGTACATTAAACTACCTTCAGTGATAGGTAATAAAGGAACTCCACATCAGAGTACTGGATGAAAAAAGGAAAATATAATTAAGATTATAATTAAAATGTATTAACATTATAGGATTTGTTAAATACATTAAAATGTGGTACACGTATCTGTCTTTTATAAACTTATTCTGTGAAACACTAGAATTAAACTTTGTATGATTATGCCTGGGAAAAATAAACAGTAATAATCCACATTACTCAGTTACTTTTATATCATAACTTGATCACTCACTATCAGAACAAGCTCTTAAACCATTTTTGCTAATCTAACATGACTAAAGGGATTTCATGTTCCAAATTTCCCAGATAGTCATCAGTGTTTTCAAATATATCTACCCAAATACTTACCCAAAAACTTACTCATCCTAAGTTTTAGGAATTAATGATTTTTTTTTTTTTGGTAATCCAGACACTGATTCAAAATTAAGAAACCTGCAATGAGTATGAATTCTGTGTCCTTCAAAGTTCTGCTACTAAAACCCTCAAATCTTGGGCCTTTTAAGCTTATACCTAATATTAAGTAGCATCAGCTACTGGTGAAAAAGTCTCTTAAAATGTTGCCATCAAGGTCTGAGTTCATGCAATGCTCTGATTTGGTAATTAATTGACTGACTTGAGTTGCCCATTTTCATTTTTAACCATGAATGGCACTTAGCAACAGATAATCAACTCCACAGTTTTTATAATTGTCTTTCCCTAATATTTCTTAAACATGAACTATATTATAAAGCCAGTGCATCTCCTTTAACCTATATCTCATCCCAATTTACCAAAAGTTGATCTTAACAACTGTAATCTGTGCCACACATTATCATCTTCACTTCCTAATAAAATGAGATTACTGTTGCCATCTGACTAAGAGTGATCTAACTCAGATTGCAAGCCTGAGAGTCTGCTTCTTAGCCCTGTTTCCTAGAAAGTAGTATTAAATTTGGATCTTCAGACATAGACCGCAAGACAAAGTTCTATGCAAAAATAAAAATTTAGGAAATGTCTCCAGGTAAATTTTATAGGAGAGTAAGAAACAGACTAAGAGATGGAGGCCAAGCAGGGGTGCAATGTTTAGCCAATTTCTGTGGAGGTGACTTGGCTTTGTGGTGGAGATCTGGAGTTGTGGGTAACAACTTCTCACACTTAATCAGTCATCAGCTCAGAGTTGCACTTCTGACCTTCCATTTGTGCAGATAAAGCAGGATCCAGCAGCCTGCTGACTAAGAGACATAGGTACATGCTTTTTAAGAGCTATACTAATTGTCTACTTCTACATAACAAATTACCCCCCAAAATTTGTGACTCAAAGCAACCAGTTTCTATTTCATGGTTCTGTGGATCACCAATTTGGGTTGGGAAGTTCTATTGATCTCTCTGGGTCACTCAGGTAGCTACAAACATCAGTCAGGTTTCCTAAGGCCTGATGGATTTAGGATCCCAGAGCTGAGACAATATGTCTGTATTCACCTGTTCTCTTCTTCCAATAGTAAGCCAGACTTCTCTGTGGCTATCTCAGGGCTGGAAGACTGTGGAGTTCTAGACTTGGAAAATGTATAGCATCATATTTACCACATTCTGTGGGACAGCAGGAAGACATGAGGTCAGATCAGATTCAGAGGAGTGTCCGCCTCTTGCTGGAAGAAATTGCAAACGATTTGTGGTCGCTAATGTGGGAGTGAATGAAAACACGTGAGGAGCCACTGTGCAAAGAGGGGAACAGGAGCTGAGGGGTGCAGGCAGGACAGCAGCAGTGTACTGTGATGGGATTTTACTCTTCCCCTGTGCTCAGTTCTTAGCATGTGGCATCTGCTCCAGTTATTTTGTTGTATGAGTAAATAAAGGGCAAATTCACTAAAAGTTTAAGAACATTTTATTTAATTTGTATGCCTTGGAGGGGGGTCTTCATCTAAATAAATTAAGTTTTTCTTTCTTTCTTTTTTTTTTTTGTAAATCCTTACTCTGGGATCATGTGTCCTAATATCCAATTTGGAAAATTTGATGCTCACTGTAAACAGCTGGATCTAGAAAGCTAAACTGATAAGCATTTTTAATTAGTGTTAGACACAGCAGACATGTAACAGATCTTTGTTGAATTAAGTTACCAGTAGAATACTAATTAAAAGTTGAAGAGACAGAAAAATCAAACTACTGAAAATGTTGTTTACTTAGGAATAGTACTACATATGCTCATTTAAGGATTTCATTCAAAGGGAATGTTTGTGCACTTATACATCCTCAGTTACCTTTGCTGCATTTCTGGTTGAACTTGGTCTCTCTCTCCTATAGCAATAGTCCTGATTAAGTTATTGACAGTTTGACAAGTACCAGAATATGTTTTCTTCTTTAACAATGGTTGTCATCAGTGTGAGTGCTGAAGTTTTCTGTTGTAATATCAGTCACAGAAAGATGAGAGGAAGCCTCAGGTCATAGTGGTCACATATAATTCAGTATCCTTAGTGTTTACAAGTTTATGCAAAAGTGAGGCCTTGGGAGCCCTTGTGACAGAAGGATTCGGGCTTCCCAAACCCTTCTGGGAGTTTCGCATTAAAAGAATTTAAATGTCAGCCCATTTAAATTGCCTGGACCTCTGCCATCATCTTGTCTCCATCTGCTCTTTTCCACCTGCTCATGAGCGATGGTGGTCCTACTGCACATCTCCTTCCTGAGCACATTAGCCTCTCTTTGGTCACTACCATGGCCAGTATGCTGTCTGCAGAGTATGGTTACTCTAACCTTTATTTCTAATCCAAACTGCCTCAATTACCAAAATAGCTGGGATAAGACTGTAATCTTTGATTAAACTTTAATAAAGAATTCAAAGTAACACATAGGTATGATAAACTCAAAGAACTATGTACATCTGCCACTAGATCTTCAAATCTCAAGACTCTTGATATAGTACTTTGGGAGCTCCTGTAATATGGTTTCTGTTCTCATTACAGGTTCTTTCTATATGCCAACTTGCTTCTGTGTCATCCAGGGTAACTTACAACAATCAGAGAGTGTGGCTTGAGAATGATTTGTTCTTTTGAATCCAGGCCCAACAAAAATACACGTATCAGAGCAAATATTCCAGCCTCAATGTATTTTTTGAATTCTTAGTATTTTGCCATACATAGTATATCCTGCTTAATGTCTCGCTGTCAGGCGCAGTTCTTTTGTTACAATTCCTTCTCAACGAGAGAATAGACAAACTTGTACATTTTCCCTTAAACTTCTTAAGTCTCCTTTTCATTTTCTTTTTGCAAAGAACTAGCTAAATTAGGCCATGGAAACACACATACACATATTCGTATGAGCATGCACATAATGTGCTCACACATACACAGCACTCTAACTAAACAAAACTCAGTTTCCTCACACAGTGTAGCCTAAACCAAGGTTTAAAAGGAAACATTTCCATGAAAGGAAGATAGTCTGCAAAGTTGGAACTCTGCATAAAACATCCACAACCATTTACATTATTGCTCTGAGCAACTGCATTTCTTCTAGACAGCATTCAAATATCTTTTCTGATGCTAATCTGTCTTATATTTACATAACTGAGAGGCCTATCAGGAATGTGTTTTTCTGAAAACTGTTTGTCGCAAAGTTGTTAGGTTTCAACTCCTTTAAAAGCTACAAAATAGCTATAAAACAATTTTTTTCCTACTATTTATTTCTATATTTCACATGTATTTTTTTTAAAAATCTTAAATTTGAACTAATTTTAGCACATCCTTCATACCACCTCCTCTAATGTCGACATCTTACATAATCACAGTATAATGCACAGAACCAGAAAATTAATGGTGGTGGTACCATACTGTCAACCAAACATCAGACTTTATTCGAGTGCTACCAATTTTTCCACCAAAACTCTTTTCCTGTTTCAAGATCCTTCAACAACAATGTTCAGTCAAAGTCAAGTTCATTAATCATTTCATTTTACAGTCTAGAAGAATGAAACTTTTTTCAAGAATGTGACAGAAATGGGGACCAAGTTCTGGACAATCCTTCTGTTTTGGTTGATGGATGGAGTAGCCATCCTTCTTAGAGGAGATCACTAGGTGTGACAAGCAGGAATCTAGTTGGTGTTTGGAAGTGAAAGCCAAGAGTATTTCTTAGCCTGAGTTTCCTAAACCCTGAGATGAGGATTTATGCATAAAATCCTTAGGAATCTTCCCAGGAATTGGTACCAGGCCAAGTACAACTGGAAATGCAGAAGAAAGGAGGTCAACCAAGGGTGCCATATTGAACAAAGTCCCATTGACTTCATGTTACACTTGGATAATACATCAAGTTTCCTGATGAGAGAAAGGAAGCTGGAGTATGTATATACTTTCTTCCTATCAGTTGTTGAATAGTGGCTGTTTCTGGGGGTATGTACATTGCCAATTTAGCTGATAAGGATTAAAGACCCAGGAGTTTTGACAGCTTGAGCCATCTCATCTACAAAGAGTAGAGGTGCTAGCTGTTGTGAGTAAAGTACACAGTAGCCAATAAGGACGAAAATGTTGGAGAGAATGTGGGCAGATCACGTCTTTTACAGTATCTGAAGAAAATGGACTTCTCTTAAATAGGATATAAACAACATGAGGACCAGTCTGCTTGGAGTGCAGAAAGGAAATTTTATATGTTAAAATTATGAGGAAATTATTTCATTACATCAAATGTGTTGGTGAAATATAATTAAAATATTCAACATTCTTCTAACCTAAAAAACCTCTCTACAAAGATAGTACAGAAATAAAACAATTTTATTTGTTGAGTAAACATAAAACTGATAGGTATCAGAAAGACATGAGCAGCAGGAACATGAAATTGAGGGAATAATTCCATAGTCTGAGACTACATGCTGAACCCCCCAAGAACTTTTTTCAAAAAGAAATTTACTTAAGGTTGTTCTGGTTCTGCTCTGGTTTAAGTTAAATAGAATGTTACATTCTTTGACAAACAATATAAGGATGTTGGCGCTAATCTCTGAGCAAAGAAATTTAGCATCCCTCCCCTGCTAATAAGAATGCAGGTTACCCTGAAGGGGGACACTATTGTTACCTTCTCACAGACTCAGTTTCTAAGACCCAGGAATACAGGATAATTAAGGGCAAAGTCCAACAACCATACAATCTGAAAGACAAGTGCTAATTAGAACGGGTCAGTGAGGGACTTGGGCGCAGTAGTGAACACCTGTAATCCCAGTGACTTGGGAGGCTGAGGCAGGAAGATTGAGAATTCGAAGCCAGCCTCAGCAATTTAGTGAGGCCCTAAGCAATATAGCAAGACCCTGTCTCTGAAAAAAAAAATGGCTGGGGATTTGGCTCAGTGGTAAAGCATTCCTGGGTTCAATCCCTGGTACCAACAAACAAACAAACAAAAAAATAGCCTGGTCAGTGAGGGTCAAAATGACAGAGAGTCATTTTGGATCTTTGGTTTAACAGCTGGGTATGGTGACATATGCCTGTAATCCCAGTAACTGGGGTGGCTGAGGCAGGAGGATTGTAAATTCAAGGTCAACCTCAACAATTTAATGAGATATCAAATAAAAATAAAAAAGATTGGGGAAGTGGCTCATCAGTTGAGCACTCTTGGGTTCAATCTGGTATCAACCTCCCCTGGCCCCAGATCTTCAGTTTATCTCTGTAATCTTATTACAGTAGTAAAATATACCACTCCCATGGATTTGTTTTGGGTACCTATCTGTGGGTAAGACCATGTGCCTTAGGGGCTTAAAAAATCTGATGTAATTCTACTGTCAGTCAAGAATTAAGAGATAGTACCTAAGCAGGATAGAAACTTCCCTAAAACCCCAGTAAAACTAGGAAACAAAGGATGCACTAAGTCTCTCCTCACTCTGGGAGAATCTATCCTCTCCCTTTTCCTCTAATAAACTTTCCTCTAATTAACTTTGCCATACTTTTACTACATTCCGTTCCTGTTTGCAGTTTTCTTCTGCAAGGACTCAAAAGCCAAGAAACAACACGATCTGTAGACCACCATCCTAACAAACCAGAGTACAATGCTCATCATAGGCTAAGATTGCAGAAGCAGAAGAGAATCTTGCCCTCACCTATAGCCAAGAGATTATAGTCCACATATACATTTTCAAGGTGGTCACCATCCAGTCCTGGAGGAAGAAGACTTGAGAGCATCTATTGACACATATAGCATAGTTCATCCTAACTTCTTTACCTGCTACTTGGGGTGACCATATCCAGAAAAAAAAAAAAAAAAAAAACAAGCACAACATCAGGGGAGGGAAAGAAAGTGGTTTTGGTTTCACAACTTGTAACAAATAGCTCCTACCTTCCCAGGAAAACTGGGAGATACTGATGCTATATCCCTTGATATTTACATTTCAAAGAGATGGCTCCCAGGTCTTGCAGAAGGATTCTTGGGTCATAAAATTAACAAAAGGCCTATTTGGTTTTCAAAAGGATTTGTAGAGTTTCAAAGAAGGAGAATGTTCTTATGATTTAAAATTTTCTAAATTCAATGTTCTAAGAAAAATGAGGAAGTCTCGTCTCTTATTTTCAATATAGAGAATTAAGTCTAATTTTTAATTTTTATTTGTCCTGACAAAGGTCATGATGAGACTTATTAGCTCCAGAATCCCACTTTATACATATTTCTAAATTTTTAAATATATATATATATATATAATGTGTGTATATTATATGTTATATAGAGAGATACCATTATTGAACAATAATACTTAAGATGGATTATTAAACATTCTCCTTTAAAAAAATATAATCTCTAATACTGGTAGTGATGAAGCTATAAAAATGCATTTTAAATACATATATTTTCACAATTAACTCATAAGTAAATTGTGCCCTTGTGCCTGACCTGGGTATGGAAAATGTTAACAACAACAACATAAGAAATATCAAAGTAAAAATCTAGAGTTAAGGGAAGTATATTAAACTCTTTCAAGATGGGAAAAAACACAGGCCTTATTTATTATCAAGATGCTATCAATTTTGTAAGAAAAATATATTCAGTGAACATAAAGAATATTTGCCAAAGTAGTAGAAAAGTTCATTTTCACTGACATACTGAAAACCAGATATATTATAGAGATAAAAATGGAACTTAGCAAGCAATAAGGTATATTTGTAATTTAGTCCAAATTCCACCAGCTTTAAACATTTAAGGTTTATCTCACTTACTTAATTGAGATTAAGTCTTTAATGAAAATTTGGAAGAGAAATAAGCCTACAACATAGAATAAGACCAACTACATCAACGGCATTCTCAGTTACCTGGAATGACTGTGAAAGGGATTGTTTCATGCTCTCCGCTCCCCATTCCTGGCAGTTGGTCTAATTTACTGTAATTTATAGACCCCAAGCCAGTCATATTTAGACATTTGTTCCTGGCAAGGAAAAGGATGTTAAATGCAGTCAGGCTGCAGAAAAAGTTGGCTGAACATCAGCCTCCTTCAGATTCTTAGAAGCATAGACTTATGGAGTGAGATATGAGATTAGATCTCTTTTCTTTTCACTTAAGAAATGAAGAAGTTTAGGGAGAAGATGAAGTGACTATTACAAGGTCACATGGACACTTTGATGGGAGTTAAAGGCTCACAGAGATCACCATATGTGTTATTATTTGATAACTTTGCATGAGTTGATTTTCCTAATTCCCAAACTATCATTCCATAATGCAGGTTCACTGTTTTTATTACCCTTTCTTATCTACAGATGCTAAGTTAAGAATCTGTGTACACTGACCCTCTATTGTCAGGTGAACCCTTGTGTCCAACCTTCACCTGCAGGGGTGTTATTTACTGTCCTCCTAGGTTTGATCAAGGCTACATTGAGTCCTATCACTTCCAAAACAGCCTTTACCCTGCATTCAGACATTGCCTTTACCCTTCTTAGGAAATGAGAAGTGATATGGGATAACTGATTTTGGAGCATTAAACATTATATTCATATTTAGTCATTCATGCTAAAAGCTTTCTAAATGAATAGCTTATTTTCTTATCTTAATAAGTCAATTTTACTCAATATTACAACCTGTCATTAGCAAGATGATGTAGCACACATAAAAGTGGTTGCATTATTAAATTAAAGAATTATTTCAAAATACCTCTCTGTTCTTAACCTGTAAATCAGAGGAGGAAAGATGTGTAGCATATTGACAACTTTGGGATTTTAAATAAAACTGGGCTATTATCTTCATTTCCTCTCTTTTCATCTCCTCTTATAAATTATAAGAAACATTATGATCTCCAAAGAGTCTAATAGCTGTAGTAAATTTTTAGGCAGAAGATGAACTATCTTCTTGTTTTTTCTCCTTCATTCAATGTTCTTCTTTTTCTATCTTTATCCATGTTGACATTTCAGCATGCCTAACATTGCAAAAATGGCATTCAGTAAAAAAAATATATAATATGTCAACTTACTGGTGGCTGCATCCTGCTTCTATTTCAGTTTTGTTACCAGTTTTTATTAGCTATAAAAGAAAAACCTCAATTTCAAGCATATTTTGATAATGTATTTTGTGAGAACTTTTCATAAATATACATGCTGCAGGTGTGCTAGGCTAGAAGTTGATGCCCTCAGAATTCCAGGTGTGCATCACAACAGTTTTTTAAAATTACAAACTTATACTATAATGAGATGAAAATTTGTATAGAAAATTCAAAAGCTCTCTCTTCCAGAGAATCTACTTCTCGGTACCTACCTTGGAAAAAATATGTGCACAAGGACATGTCTACTGGCAACAAATGGTATATTGTGGAAGACTATATGCACAAAGACAGCTACCATAGAATTGATTATAATAGTAAAATATAAAAGCTATCAAATGGCTAGCAATATTAGCTATTTATAAAATGGATTACTATGTATAGTTAAAAATAACATGCATAATAAGATCGATGGATTAACACAGAAAGATTTTCAAAATATATTATTAAAAACAAAACAAAATGGAAAAAATTCAATGTAGTATAATATTGTTTGTATAAACACACTTAAGAAAACAAAGCGATTGTATGGATTGATGTGTTCTGTGTATATGGGGTATATATACACATATATTCTTTGTCTATTATAGAGCGTATATAGTCTATCAAATAAATATTTTTGAATGTCCAGCTTCTATAAAGCACTTTTCTAGGATATTATTTAAATTTTCATGCACATGTATATAATTTAAGATTTAGAGAGGACTGATGATAACATTTGTACATCAATGGCATATGAATGAAATGTGAAGCCATTTTGACTAGATTATTCAAGAAAATAACATAGAGAAAATAGAAACAAATCTAGACTAATCCAGAATTATGTGTTGACAGTGGCCACTCTATGGGAGAAATGGATGGATGGTAGAAGGGAGAGATTTAGGTTTCTGTGTATGTTTGAATACCTCTTTTCTTCCATTGGGACTATATTCATTGAATATCTGTGTAAATAAAGCTACATGTTTATATTTGTACATTTATATAAATATACTGGATTTCAAAATGGCATTAGTAGGTAGGAAGAGTAGAATGTGAAGATATCACTGAGGAACAAATATTGACATTTTCTGTTCTTGTGGGAAGCTGATTTCAGGTACTATTCAACCATGACTTACTGCTTTCTCTCAGCCTCCTTGTGGCACACAGAGCAGAATGAAAGTGGAGCTATTTTCCCTTTTTCTACATTCATCTCTGTTTTAAAACTTTATATGGGGATATGAGAAGATTTCTGCAAGAATGCACTTCAACCTCAAATTATGGCAAAAGACATGGCCTTTAGTGAAGATGAAGAAAATGAGGAAGATACTACATTCTGAAAATAAACACATTAAAAAGAGAGAATTGATATTAGAAATGAAAACAAATGGCTGTGTAAATAACTTGTAACATTTTAAAATATATATATTAAATACTATACTGAGTTAAATATGTAAAGCACACATGCCAAAGGCTAAAAAATATAAAACAAAACACACAATCCCGAGACTTAGAAAGATTTCTCTGAGATGAGACACATGATCACAAAGTTTAAAGATTACTAAAGAGAAGCCTGGATGAAAAACAAAATGGCAAATTAGAAAATAAATTTTGACAACTATCTCAAACTCACAAGTTCATAAACAAAGAAAATTTGACCCACACAGCATAATTCATAGCAATATAATAAATAAAATAATTATGAAATCTAAGATTGTGAGATTAAAAAACTCAAAGGAGAAAAAAGAGAAAAAAAATAAAATAAACTACAGATGAAACTTCTGGAGCTGAATAGAGCTTTGTGTCATCAGATTCAAAGTGTTTTTTGAGTAGCAGGAAATGAGACACACAATAAGCCTTATTATATCCAAGGGTAATTTATTCTAAGAATAAAGAAAAATTTCCACAATCATTTAGGCAAGAAAACAGAGAAAAATATCAATATGTGTAGATGTAGCTTCTTAAAAAGAGGTTCATTTTACTTCATAATTTGAATTTGCCATTACTTTATAATTTCCCACGTGGTTGTTAATGTTCTTTAGCTCTCTATTCCTGTAACAAATACCTAAAATAAATAAACTTAAAGAGTAGAAAGGTTTATTTTAGCCTACAGTTTTGGAAATTTCAGCTTCGAATTGATTGGTCCTATTACTTTGAACCTGTGGTACTTAAGTACATTATGGAGGTGTGTGTGGTGGAGGAGCAAGTTGCTCAAACTGACTGGCCAGGAAGCAAAAGAGTAAGAGAAAGAGACCATGTCCCACAATCCCCTTCAAGTGCAGCACTACCAATGGTCTAAAACCTTCCATTAGGCTCTGCCTCTTAAAGGTTCCACTACCTTTCTATAAGGCCACAGGATGGGAACCAAGCTTTTAACGTATGGGTCTTTGGGGGGCACTCATCTAAACTACAGCAGGCATTCTCTTCCTTCCTTCCTTTTTTCCTTCCTTCCTTCCTTCCTTCCTTTTTTCCCTTCCTTCCTTCCTTCCTTCCTTCCTTCCTTCCTTCCTTCCTTCCTTCCTTCCTTTTTTCCTTCCTTCCTTCCTTTCTACTTTTAGGCTTCTTTAAAATTTCTTTTTTATATGATATTAGAATGTCTAGCACAGTGCTGCAAGAATGGCTAAAATAATAGATAAATCCATAAAATTCAGTAGGAATGGATGATAAAGTAGGTCAGAGCTGACAGACATAAACAAATTTGAAGAGTCAAGGAAATGGAGGGGTTGATGAGGCCAAAGAAAAAGTGAAATTCTAAAGTGTTTTACAAAATGGTTATTAAGCATTTGCATCGATCCATTTGTGCAAACAAATAGCAAATAAAACTGATAAAAAGGCAATGGCCTTTATCTTTGATAAAATAAAAATAAGAAATGAAAAAGAAAACTGTTTCTAAGATACAAAGGCATTCTTTATAAATGCATCTGAAAAATATCAAGAGAACTTAACTCAAGCACAGAATTTAATTTCTTTGAATGTTCCTTCCCACCTCATGATTTTAAAGAAAATTTTCCACATGTAAAAAATATGTGATCAATTCCATCATTAATTTGAATGGCAATTATAAATTTCTATTTAATTTTGGTCTTGTGATATATTTCTCCCTGTCATTGCAAACATCTTTTAAGAGGAAATAAGACTCTATTGGGTATTCCTTCTGACATGAGGCAAACACAATTTAAGCTTGGTATTTTACAATTATTTTTGGAGGTTGTGATTCTCATATAAGAGGATAATTTAGCTCATCACCAGTGTATATACCACATATGGCTACCTATAGGAATAAGACTTGACTTTAGAATATTTATCACCTATTATTTTAAAGTTCACATTCTGAACATTATATAATAATATAATGCAAAGCAATTCTTGTTGCTTTCAATTTTGGAATTTGCATCATTACATGGGAAATTCCCAAGAGATAACATTCATATTGAGAAAACTCTGATACACTTTCTTACATTTTAAAAGTAGGGATTGGTAAAAATATTTGTAATTTAAATATAACGAAGAGGTTAGAATCAATATTTTATTCTTATTGAGGGAGGGAGCAAGGTGTAAAATATTAAAAACTTGAAACATGTGAAAGTAAAATAACCATGAAAATAAAGTGACTGAGAGATTGCTTTAAAATTGAGTGCTTGTTTAAGAATAAACAACCTAAGTGTCTATCAACAGATAACTACAAAAAGAAAATGTGGAATATCCATCCTGATGTAGAAATGCATTTCTGACACAGGACATAACATGGGTGCACCTTAGAGATATAATGCTAAATGAAATCAACCAAACACAAAGGCACACATATTATATAATTTCATTTATAGGACTATCCAGACTATGCAAATTCATAGAGACAGAAAGTAGGTGACCAAAGGCTGAGAGGAGGAGAAATAAGAATTTATTGCTTAAAGGTTTCTGCTCCGGATGGTACAATTTATAACCATCACCACTCTTTGAAGATGCATAGTGGTGATGGTTGTACAATATTGTGTAAGTAACTGTAGGAGCACTCTCTGACCCTCAGCCCTTCCCCTCCCTCTTTTCCCATTCTATGCTTATGAACAGCACTGCTTGAGAGAGGTGCCCCTTTGTTTGTAACTTTGGGCCATGATTGGTCCGAGGACTGTATATAAGCTTTTGCACTTTCTGGAATAAACATTGTTTCTGCGTCTTGCTCTGGTAAAACAGTTTACCTACTCCGGAGTCACCATCACCCCAAAACCTTGTTCCATGAGACCCCACTTCATCCTGCCCCGAGGACTCCCTTTTCATCTCTCAGGACCCCAACTTGTTGAGCAGACCCACGAGGCACGACTTAAAGCAATATGTAACAAATGCCACTGAATTATATACTGAAAAAATGGTCCAAGGAGTCATGAAGATGGTGAAGTGGATTTAGGCAGTAATCCTTCATTCTTCCATAGCCCAGAAATGAAGCAGTGAAAGAACAGCTGACCAGAAAGGTGGGTGACAGAGTAAACATTTGAAAACTCAATAGAGGACATCTTGAGATTTGTCTGAGCCTGAAATTTGGTTACCAGAACAGAAAATAAAGACAGAGTTCCTTGATCTCAAACCTAGATAAGGGTGAGGACAGTGGGGAGGGGTAACAAAGAAAAAGAGGGAGAGGGAAATCCCATAAGCTTACCTAATTAACAACAGTTAGAAAGAAAAGCAGATCGGGGTAAAACAGCTCAAGAGCAGCAAAAACAGTGAAGAATATCACACAGCTTATTCCAAATTGTGGAGTGAATGCTGTGGTGGGCAAGACAATTATTTTGCAGAGTCCACAACTAGCCATCTTCCTTAGAAGAAATTAAATAATTAAATAAACACAGTTTATCTCCACCTTCAGATAGCAACAAATATAACCACACGGAACACCTCTGAAGTGAATTTTCTCTTGTAGAAGGATCTCTTTTAGCTGAAGTTTACCAAAACCTTCTGCTCTTCATCTCAGACAAGAGGAATGGTAAGGATTTGACCCAAGAGCAAATCACTCCATGGGATTTCTAACCCCAACCCAGTGTTTCCCACAGCCTCTGCAGGAGCTCAGGTAAAGTTGGGCCAACTGACACCCTACACTCACCACAGTAAATCCTGGTGATGATCTGTGGCAGTCCGGATGAAGGCTTTTGTGCAACAGACCACTCACAGAGCCTGCATTCACAGAACCTGTAGATGCACACAATCACCAAATATCTAGCCTACTACAAAAAAGACCTGGTGGAGGGGAAAGGTGTTCATTGATTCACAGTCACCAGCCTTATAAGCTCAGCAGCAAGTGTGTCAACTGATACTCTACTCCAGTCATGAGAATGGTGCTCCAGTAATTTATATCATCCAGGGAGGAGGATTCTGTGCCACAGACTGCCCACAGAGAGTCTTCATTCACAAACCCCACAGTTGCAGACAGCCACCAACCTATATGTCCCTATAAGAAATCTCCTGAAAAGGGAAATGCACACTCAGTGTCCCACATCAGTCAGCAATAGCTCTGAGACCTCCACACTGAACAAATAGCCAGTAGATGTAACACCCTCCAGGCATGCAGACTTGGGCCTGTGGTCTGATTAGTAAGTATTGAATGACAAATAAACCATTGTAACCAGGGAAATAACTTCTGTGCCCCAACACCTCTATGATGTTCCATAGTTGTGAATCCCAGAGTTGCCAGTTAACTCAATTCTTATTCAGATGCATGGACCCACAGAAAGCATTTCCTAAGGATAACCCCAAGCAGCCAACAAATAATCTCATACATATCCAGTAATAGTATTCCCTGCAAAATGACTTATAGAGGGGCATCCCACATATATCAGACACTACCCAATGTGCCCAGATAGAAGCCCACAGACCCATGACCTCTGTACTCCAGAGAGGACAGGAGCCCTATGCCCTCATGGCTCGCCAGCACTAGATCAGCTAGACTCAAATACTTCTACCTTACACTGCCACAGCCCATGCATTCCAAAATACACATGAGGGAACCCACATTGGATTTGGCAGTGCTGAATACAAAGAACTTTTCTTTAAGAGAGCACCTAAGACTGCACCTCCTAACAGGGAGTAACCTGGCTGCTAAATCACAATGATGGACCATCTGCTCTGACCCAACAGATAATTATTAGGTACCTGGTCACACCAACAAATGGAAAGGGGCCTCCTAAAGTGGTGTCAGAGGTGTGCTGGTGTGCTTTCTACCTCCATACCCAGAGAGACTTAGAGGTAAAGTTGAGAAGTGGTGAACATCTTCTAAAGGTCCTGAAATCCAAATAAGACTTAATAAGAAATCTTCCCACCTCACATGAAGTATCATAAATATAAATCACTCTAATGTCAATTTGCTCTTATAGATAATGCTTTTCTTTTGAATTGACAGATGTTCCATTATCATTTGATATTGCAGCTCTCAAACCAATTGATTGTATTTCTTCTAATATTTTGAATCATTAACTGCAATAATTCTTTTTATCTTGGTTGTTTTCCCCCTAGCTCAGGTTTACACTTGTTCCTCTTCATCTCTCTTTTTCCCTCTTGCATTACCTGCTCCTGTCTTGAAACCTTCCTCCATTTCTTTCTTTTTCTCTTGGTTTTTATTACTTTTCTATCCTTTCTTTTCTTTCTGTTGTTATTTGCCCGTTTTTCCTTTCTCCCCTTTTCAACTCCTATGTAGAGTAATAGTCATTTTAATATTGTTAATAACTAATTTTTCAACTTATTCAAGAACATTGCTACAATGTTGTACTTGAATTTGAGCAACCATGGAGAACATTTGCAGTATGATTTCCCATGTTCATTGTTACAAGGCTTTACTCTGAAGTGATTGCTGTTGATCACTTCTCTCAAAGTGGTGCTGATACGGGACATAGAAAAAACTATGCATTAAGCAGAAGTACTAATACTAGAATATTCACCCAACCTGGGGCATTTAAGAGAAAGAGCCTCACTAAATAGTCCCTTGCATAAAATTAGAAAAGATAATCATCCTAGAAGATGGGTAGATTTACAAACAATATGAAAAAGAAACTGTAATGTTTATGGCTCATATGTTCAAGGAACTAAAAGAAAATGTAGGTAATGAAATAAGAGAGAAAACATAGTTTTCTCAATAATGAGATAGAGATTTTAAAAAAAGAACTAAACAATAATCCTGAAAATGAAAGACTCCATAAATCAAATTAAAAATTCAGTTGTAAGCATCACCAATAGATTAGACCACACAGAAGACAGATTCTCAAAGACAAAGTATATAATCTTGGAAATAAACTTGACAACAACAACAAACAAGATGTTAAGAGACCAAGACCAGAATATTTAAGAAATTGGAATAAAATTTAAAAATAAAACATAAGAATCATTGGCATAGAAGAAAGCACTGAGGTACAAATTAAATAAATTCATAACTTTTTCAAAAAGTAATGTAAAAAACTTTTCATACCTTAGAAATGAGATAGAAATCCAAATACAAGAGTAAATGACCCAAATTGACAAGATCAAAAAATATTCTCTCCAAAACACATTTTATAATTAAAATACCCAATACACAAAACAAATAATTCTAAGCTGCATGAGAAAAATGTCAGGTCACATTTGAGGTAAGTCGATTTGATGACTTTCCACCAATTTCACAGGCCAGACTCTGAATGACAAAAGATATTGGAAAAATACATGCCAAGTACTGAAAAATAATGAGTGTCAACCAAGTTTGCTATATCCAGAAAAACTATCCTTCAGAATTGAATATGAAATAAAGACATTCCATGATAAGCAGAAACTGAAAGAACTCATAACCACTAAGCCAGCATTATAAACACTCAATGAAATATTTCACACAGAAGAAATAAAAAGTAAATATCAGAGCTAGTATATGGATGAATCTTACCAGAATAGTCAATTAAAGAAGAATAAATTCTGAATAAAACATTATAAATAAATCAGTGGAAAAAATAATAATAATGTTGAATGTAAACGGTTAAAACTCTACAACAGAAAGGCATCCTTTGCTTTCAAGCAAAATGGATTGAAAAGCAAAACCCAATCACATGTTACTTCAAGAAACTTACTTTATAGGCAAAGACATCCAAAGGCTAAAGGTGAAAGGAGGGAAAAAAATATATTATGCAAATGAAGACCCAAAGTCAGCAAGACTAGCTACTCTCATATTTGACAAAGTAGACTTCAAGGCAAAGTTAATCAGAAAAGACAAAGGTTATTTTTTACTGGTTAGGGAAACAATCCAATAGCAATATATAATGATTGTAAATATTTGTTTCCCAAACATTGGTGTACCTACATTCATAAAACAAACCCTACTCAATATAAAGGGTCAGATATACCCCAATAAAATAATACTGAGTGATTTTGACACAATTCTTTCACCATTAGATAGATCACCCAGACATAAACAAAATAAAGTCTTCAGAATTAAAATAATACCATTAATCAAATGGATCTCACAGATATCTATAGAATATTTCATTCATCAACATCTGAATTCACTTTCTTCTCAGTTACATATAGAAACTTCTCTAAAATAGACCACATTTTAGGACACAAAACAAGCTTAGCAAATACAAAAACTTAACATAATGGAATAAAATTAGAAATAACTAGTAAGATAACAAAAAAATTTTAACTCCATGAGAGAGAAATTTAACTGAACAAGAAATTGATCACAGAAGAAATCAAGGAAGAAATCCAAAAATTCTTAGAAACAATTGAGAAAAGGAATACAACATATCAAAATCTCTGAGACTGTGTGAAGGCAGTTATAAGAAAGTTATACCACTGAGTACCTACATAAAAAAATAGAAAGATCCCAATTTAATAACCTAATGTTACATATCCAGACACCAAAAAAGGAAGAGCAAACTAATTATAAAATTAGTAGAAGGCAGGAAATTAAGATTAGAGTTGAAATTAGTAAAATTGAGAATAAAAAAAGACAAGAGATCAATACAACAAAGAGTTTGCTTTTAAAAGATAAGCAATACTGATGAAAATATAACCAAATTCATCAAGAAAAAGAGAAGACCCAAATAAACAAAAGTAGAGATAAAAAGGTATCATTACAGACACTTCTGAAATCCATAGGATCATTAAAAACTATGTGAAATATTTATAATCCAATAAATGAGAAAATTTATAAGATACTGATGAATTTCTAGATACATACAATGTACCTAAATTGAACCATGTAAATATAGAAAACTTAACAGAACAATATCACACAATGTGACTGAAACAACAGTTCTTCCAGCAAAGAAAAGCCTAGAACCAGATGTATTCTTATTGAAGTTCTACCAGAACTTTAAGAACTATCATGAGTCCTCCTCAACTTATTCCATGAAACTGAAAGTTAGTGAACATTTCCAAATTCATCCTATAAAGCCAGTATCGCTCTGATACCAAAAGCAGAAAAAGACACATAAAGGGAGGAAAAAACCCAAAAAGCAAAACTGTAGTCAATAACCTTCATGAACATAGATGCAAAAATCCTTAATAAAATATTATCAAACCACATTCAAAAAACACATTAAGAAGACAGCATTCCATGAACAAGTGGGGTTCATCAAAAGGATGCAGGGTTGCTTCAATATATGTAAATAAATAGAGGTAACAACACATAAATAGAAGTAAGGACAAGAATTGCATAATGATCTCAATAGATGAGAAAAAGGCCTTTGACAAAATCTAGCACCTATTCATATTAAAAACACTAGAGATGACAGGGATAGAATGAATTTACCTCAACATTTTGAAATCTTTATATGACAAACCCAAGGCCAACATCATAGTAAACAGAGAAAAATTGAAAGCATTTTCTCTAAAATCAGGAATAAGGCAACAATGTCCATTCTCATCACTCCTATTCAATAGAGTTTTTGAACCTTTAGCCAGAGCAATCCACCAAAAGAAGAACGTTAAAGAGACACAAATCAGAAAAGAAGTTGAATATTAATGTTTGTTGATGACAAGATCTGATAGCTAGAATATGCAAAATACTCCACCAGAAGACTTATAGAACTGATAAACAAATTCAGCAAAGTAGCAGAATAAAATATCGATAAACACAAATTAATGGTTTCTCTAAACTTAAATAACGAATCTGCAGGGAGAGAAATCAGAAAATGTATTACATTTACAATAACCTTAAGTATGTAAGGCAATGCAATACAATACCTTACAAAACTCAGGAATAGATTTAACTAAGGAGGTGAGAGACCTCTACAATGAAAACTATAGAACACTAAATAAAGAATTTAAAGATCCTAGAAGATGGAAAACCTACCATATTCTTGAATGGGAAGAATAAATATTGGCAAAATAACTACACTACAAAAATATTACAGAGATTCAATGAAATCTCCATCAAAACACCTTTCACAGAATTAGGAAAAATAGTCCTAAAATAAATTTGGAAGAAAAGAGAGCCCACAAGAGTTAAGCAATACTGAGCAAAATGAGCAATGTTGGAGGCTTCACAATACTGAAACTCAAATTATACAACAAAGCTATAGTTTAAAAAAAAAAGCATGATCTTGGAGTCAAAACAGATATGAAGACCAATGGAACAGAATGGAAGATGCAGTGACAAAACCACTTAGATACAAGCAACTAATACTAGATAAAGTTGCCAAAAATATACATTAGGGAAAAGATAGTCTTTGTAACAAATGGCGTGGGGAAACTGGATATAAAACTAGATCCCTATTTTCACCCTGTACAAAAGTCAACTCAAAGTAGATCAAAGGCTTAGGAATTAGACCAATAATTTTTCAAATGCTAGGAGAAAACACAAACTCAACTCTCCAACATGTATTTGCCAGCGACACCTTCTTTAACTGGATCCTAAAGCTCAAGAAATAAAAAAGACAATTAATAGGTGGGATAGTATCAAATTAAAAAGTTTCTACCCAACAAAAGAAACTCTTTAAGAGCATGAAAAGTGAGCCTACAGGATGAAATCTTTGCCAACTGCTGCTCAATATACAGAATACATAAAGAACTAAATAAGAAAAAAAAAACCAAAAAAATCAAACATCTTAATCAGTAAATATGCCAAAGAACTAAACAGACATTTACCAGAAGAAGAAATATAAATAGCCAGCAAATATATATATATATATAAACTTAAACATTTGTAGTAATCAGGGAAACACAAATTAAGACTACATTAGGATTTCAACTCACTCCAGTCAGAATGGCAATCATCAAAAATACAAATAAGAATAAATGCTGGTGAAGATGTGGAAAAATAAGTTTCACTCATACATTCTTGGTAGAATAGCAGATTAGTACAATCACTGTGGAAAGCAGTAGGGAGATTGCTCAAAAGACTGGGAATAGAACCACCATATGACCCAGTTATCAAAGTCCTTGGTGTTTATCCAGAAGAACTAAAATCAACATACTATAGACACATCAATGTTTACAGAATCACAATTCACAAAAGCCAACTTATGGAACCAGCGTAGATGTTGGTCAATAGATGAATGTGTAAAAAATGTGTTATATAAACACAATGAAATCTTCCAAGTCATAAAAAAGAATGAAATTACGGCATTTGCTAATGAATACATGATACTACAGAATATCAAGTTAAGTGAAATAAGCCACACTCAGATCATCAAGGATTGAATGTTTTCTCTCATGTGCTGAAGCTAGAACAACATAAGGAGGATAAAAAGGATTGGGGAGGAAACTTGTGGGGATAGAAGGAAGGTTAGTGGAGGAGAGGAAGTGGACTGAGGGGAAAGGTGAACAGATGGGAAAAAGAAGAAACTGTTTAATCGAACTGACAAAATTACACTATGTACATCTAAGAATATACCACAGTAAATTTCATCTTTACATATATAGATAAAGCTCCAATAAAGAAAAACTATAAACAAATAGAAGCAAGATCAGTAGAACAGAGAAAAGGGAACAGGAGAAGGGAGGAAGAGAGCGTAATATTGAGTACTCAGGACTGAAATGGAGCAAATTATATACCATGCACATATAATACTATCAAAATGAATCCTACTATTAGTATAACTATAATGCACTAATAAAAATATTTTTAAAAACATGGTTAAGATGGTTAATTTTGTTTATATATATATATTTTATGACATACAAAAACACAAAAAAGTAAAATGAGATTTTCCATAGTCACATGAAAACTTTGCTTTCATATTTGGAATGAAAACAAGGGATAAGAGAGGTGCTGTATTTATTGATGCAGGTTTAGTTACTCTGTATTGCATGTAGTCATTGCTAAAGTTATCCAAAAAGTTTTAATAGCTCTGAATAAAATTCAGAATCTATGTATTTTAAATAGATTCTGATAACTGGATCATATGATGTCAATATGAGAGGAGTAGAATAACTTTATTAAATAGATATTAGGGAAAATATTACAAGAAAATACTGTAGATTTTTATACAGATATATTTTAAATAAAATACATACTGATATTTCCTGAGCACTGTAAAATTTCAATAAAATTGTATTTATAATCTCTTTAGGCATAATGATATTTTATTTTTAGTCAAAATTATTACTTTTTTTCTTTTCTTTATGTTATACCTGGAAATGTCTTTGCCACCTGAAGAAAACATATGAAATTAAATTTTATTTTAAGTATTTTATGCTTTTGTTTTTATAATTAACTTTGTGTTATGTTATAGAAATAACACATAGTAATACTCACTTTTCCTTTCAGGTAACTATTCTAGAGTCATTGACTGCATTTTCCTTTCAGGTAACTATTCCAGAATATGTGAAAATATTCACAATATTTTGTGAATTCACATTTTACCACTATAAAAAATCTTCATCTTATGTTATACACTGTTATGGTCTTATGTTTACCTCTGATCTTTTTGTTTAATCTCGCTATTATGAAACATTTCAGTACAGTACCAGAGTCTCTAAATTACTAAAAATTGAGCAAATCCTTTTCTATTAGTCTTATCTTACAGTGACTTTATGATTATAAGCATTATTTTATAGCTTTAAAACATTTCTCTTGGCTTCTCTTTCAACCATCTTTCAAAAAATTGTGGACATTTTAATTATAATTGCATTAACATGATGATTAATTTGTAGAAAGCCTCTTTCATTTCTTTTAGCTAGTTATTTTTGCTATTTAATTCCACAGTTCTATATAGCCAGCTAAAAAACATCATACTATTTTGATCATTTAGTTTGAAATATCACCTATTCATTTTCCAATAAAGAACAAAACATACTCTGACTCCAATGTACCACATCAATTATCCTTCTCATTTCTATGCTCCTAATGCAGCTATAATGTGTAATATTAGTAATTATAAATTATATCCTCATGATTATGTTAATACTATTCATAGGTAAGCCTTGGATGGACTGTTAACCCTGTGACACCTTTTAAAAATATTAGTTTGCTTGATTTTCTATATACTAGTAAATAAAAAATTCAATCTCAAACTTAAAGAGTTGTTTATATCTGTCTTATTGTGGATGGTCACACAAATCAAGTGTGCAATATATTTTATGTTCCTGCAAGTCTCTGCGAGCCTTCTTACCTGCCATAGATTGTGCAGTTGCGGCCAATGCAGGTGTGCTCTGACATTCTGGAAGCTCTTCTATTTCATCTTGGGGATTTCTAATGCCTTCATTCTGTGATAGATTTCCTATTTCCAATATGGAGTCTTCTTTTTGTTTGTTGCTACCTTAAGGTGACATGAAGCAAATAAAAAATTAACTATGGTAGGAGTTTGCATGATGATGAGGGGACTATGTGGGAAGGAAATAATTTTAAACTCCCAAATACATGAAGATGTCACTTAATCAATTGCCTGGATAGACTTTTTGCTTTGGATAGAAAATTTGGGCTTTTGTCTGATATTACTTTATGTTTTTAAAGCTTCAAGTGGTCTCTGTTAATTCTGAAACTGACATGATAACTGATCCTTTTTGACTGTGCATTTTCTTCTTCTTTTTCTTTGAAAAGTTGGTAGGTATTTCAATTTTCCCCATGCTCTACAGTTTCATAATGAATTTTCAATCATGAGGATTAATTTCCATCTATTGTTACAGGCACACTATGGGCTCTTCAAATATGAAATATATTGTATTTCATTTCTAGAGAAATTTTCTAGATTTATTTATTGTCTTTTTTCTGAATGACTTCTGGAACTTGTCTTATTTGGATATTGAATCTCTTGGACTGGTCTAATTTTCATACATTTCTTCACCTTTTATTTTTCTTTACCATTTGATTTGATTTTTATCTTTTCTAGGAAATTCTTTTTAATTAGTTTAAATTTCTTGCATAGTGTTAAATTTCCAAGAGCTCACTTTAGTTGACTGCATATTCCTTTCTGATAGTATCCTACTCTTGTTTCATGGTTATCATTTTTTCTCTTTTTTCTGAAAATACTAATTATAGTGGCTTTTGTATCTGTATGCACATGTGCACATTTTCATCATCATGTAGAGCATGTTTCCTCCCATTGTCTTTCTTCTCTTTTGAGCTTTTATGTGAGCTGCTCTCATCAGGTTTTTCTAACTCTTGGTTGTCTGCTTATGTTTAAGAAATAAAAGCTGACTGGAAACTCTAATATTTGAAATGCACTTTTTGATCTGATAGATTTTTAGTGGTAGAAACTGTGACTCTAATTTTGTCTTGGTTGCTTATTGTATTTAGGTCTCTCTCATAAGACTGGTTATATTTTGCAAAGAAGGATTCTCTAACCCAGTCTGAGAGTGAAAACCTGTCTGGTAGGTCTGTGTGAATAAACTGGGCAAGGTTTTGTAAGGAGTGTCAGTATCTAGTAGTCGTGGTTTATTTAGTCCAGTGATGTGCTGGAGCAGGATCATACTGGAACATGAGAGCAAAATGTTATCATTTCAGAAGATTTGTTGAACAGAGTTATTATTAAGAATTAAACACATACACATGCAGTTGAAAGAATTATATAAAAAGAAAAATAAGCACTCAAAACTCACTGCTTCACTACAATTTTCTATTCTCTAGCCTTTTCAGATTATTTAGGATTACTGGGGAAACACTACATAATGTGCTCCTGCACATTTCTTTTAAATTCCACATTCAGTGATATCACCTTGTTAATTTTCAAAGAGTCATGGAAAGAATATTTATACTATTCTACCGAAGTCAGCAAATTCTATAAATCAGGGCTTACTTAATTTCTTTATTGTCTAGAACAAACAGAGTGATGCAGAAAACTTAACAATGAAGCCTAAACTTAAACAGCTGGGTCCCATGGAGGTTACATGATAAATTGCACAAAAGTGAAGAAATATTCTTGATAACTATTATCTTCCTTCCACCAGGAAGTTACTTATGGCACGGACAATTGAGTGAAATACTTTCAGATAACTTAGTTTTGTTCTATTCATTAAGTAAACAAAAAAAAACCAATTGTAATTTTAGATTGACTAAAAATACAGGGCTTGGGGATAAAAAAGATTACTGGAAACATTTTGTGAGAATTAATTGGCTTTATGGATTTACAGTAAAGAGTATTATAAATTTTATGGTAGTTTATAGACTGTGTATTATACATCCTTAAATCAGTGAAATTCATAATAAATTTTTCTTTGTTCACAGAGAAAGTTATGAAACATGTGCCAATCATCCCTAATCTGATTCTTCTTTTTAATATGGTATTTCCATTCCAAATGATTTATAATATTCATCAGTTCAAAACCTCTGTCTTTAGCTATCTGGAATGAATAGAACTTTGTTTTTTTCACCAGAGTATAGGAAAGACAAGTTGCCATACAACTGAGAGTAGGGAATGTTAAATGGCATTATGAAAATCAATCATTCTTTATTTTAGCTAATTTTATTTTTTGAACTTCTCTATGATTATCTGAAAATGACCCACCTTGGGTGATTGAGTGTATTCATCTCTTTTTAATCAGTATTTCAACTCCAAACTTTTGTTCCTATTTTCTTTTCTTTTGTTTTTACCTCCTTTGAGTATGTGTGATCTAAGATGTCTTTCTGTACTGATGTTTTAGTTGGATTTCAGAATGTAGTAACATTAGATTTGTCAAATGTAGCCCTCATGCAGTGGTCTTTGAAACTACACTATTAATCCATTGATGTACAAGGCCACCTTTATCAAATATTATGACAATTTATATGAACTAGTCTCTGAACTCTATGCAACATTTCCACAGACTTATTTATTTTGGCTTTGTAATATGTCTTACATGATAAAATGAAGATCCTTTACATTTTCATGTTGACTTAGCTCATTATTTTTGAGGAACATTTGAAAAGTAGTTTTTCAAGTTCTTTTTACAATTTTGCTGTGATTTTAATTAAGGCTCATTAATCTACAAACAAGGGCAACTGATATGATCCACTATTTAGGGTTCTTTCTGCTAACTTGTTAATATGTTCAATTTCTTAGGCTTGCTTTTATTCATTAAAAGTTTGAGTGATTCCAGATAATACATATTTAGTAATTAATACAAATGGTATTTTACTTTGTATAATACTGTGAAATTTGACTCTTACTAGTCTACTACAACTTTTGTATTGATCTCATACCCTGCCTCCTTGCTAACCTTTTTCTTTGCAGTTATAATAATGTCTACTATTAAATAATGTCTATTATCTTGGGCTTTCAATGTGTATGACATAACCTCATTACATCAGTTAAAAAACTTCAAAGATGTGCTTTTAGCATATATTAGGCATTTGTCACCAGTTTGCAACTAGATGTGCTTAAAGTTTTAGATATTTCTATTTTAGTTGATTTTAATGTTTTCTCCTTTCACACTCTAATTTTGTGTCACACACGCTTAATTGAAGTTCAGTTTTGATATTTTCCTTGCACTTTTAAAAATCATTTCAGGATTGTATGTTAATTGTAAATATCAAGTTATTTGCATTTTTATTGCCATTTTGGCTCAGTATAAAATTCAGATCATCATTTTTTCACTCAATTCTATAGCCTTATTCTTCTGTCTTTTCACCTTTACTTTGCAAACGAATAGTATACAATTAACTTGCTTTTCAATTCTTTGTGGGTAACTGAGTTGAAAAAAAGTATCATTGACTATTTTATAATTAAGTAACACTGGAACACACATATAGAGAATTACATAGTGAACATCTTGTACATACAATGTAGCTTAAGACATGAAATATTCTAAGACTTTGGATCTTTGTATTTTGCCTCAATGACTCTCCCTTTGCATGTTCATAGCCAGAGAAAGCCAGTAACCTGTTTTTCATGCTATATTTTTCTGTGTTGAATTGTAGCTTTATAAAATACATATGTGTTGCGTATTATGTTTTGTAGAAACTCTTACTAACCCAGTTTCTTCATAGTTTCCTGAACACACAAGCTTGGATAGTCCTCTCCTCAAGGCTGTTGTGTTATCCATGTTACTAGCTTTGGCCAATGGTGCAATAGCAAAATCCACACAGAGATTTGCAAAGTGCTAGAGCATCGAGACTTTGTCTTCCTTGGTAGTAGGTGATAGTGGAACTTCCCTATACTCTGGAACAAATCTAAATAAGCCTGGTGAATGATGAAAGACACATGGCCTAGTTACCTTATCACTCAAATTCATAAAAGTATTTTCTATATTTTACTCCTTTGTTTTATAATATGCTATTTACATTTAAGCCTTTGATTTGCCTAGAATTGGTTTTGTGAGTGTTATGATGTAGAGCTAGAATGTCCTATTTTTTTCTGTATGGACAACCTTTCAGATTGAAACTATTCATTAAATATTTCACCTTAACTTCAGGCAGCTACTATAATATTTTTACATATGTATGTGTATATATATATATATATATACACATGTATATGCATATATATATGTATTTGTATGTTATGTATGTATATATATTGGTCTCTGATAAGGCAAATTTTATATAATTTTCCAGGCAAATTTTAAAATCAGCATGCCAAATTCTAATAAAAATCCTGATAGGAATTTTACTGGAAATGAATTGACTACATGGATTAATTTTGATTCATCTTTATAATTTTGAGTCACTAAAAAAGAATACAGCACCTTTTTCTATTTGATAGTTCTTCACCAATATTCTTCAGTAAAGTTTTGTACTTTTTCCTAATAAATCATGTATATGTTTTGTTACTTATTACAAGTACTTTTATTATTGTTTTGAATGATCTATTTTGAAAATTACATTATATAGCCATCTTTTGCTTGTGTATAGAGCTGAGCTTAATGTTTATATTTGATTTTATACCTGAAGTCTTGTGAATTCTCCTGTTACTTCCAATAATTTTTGGCTTTTGGGTTACTCTATATAGAAAAGAATGTTTACTGCAAAAGACAGCTTGATTTCTTTCTTTGCATTTTTTAAAGTTTCTGTTTCTTTTATTATGCCCTTGTACTGAATAACACTTGTAGCATAATGTTGAATAGAGGTGATATAGTGGGCATTCTCAAATGTGTCTACTGTTTCACCATTGTACATAATGTATGCTATAGTTCTTTTTTTTCTTTTCTTTGGATACCTACTGTTAGGTTATGAAATATTATCCTATTCCACTTGAAAGGATTTTGTTGTTATTGTTTGGTACTGGGTATTGTACCCTGAGATACTTTACCACCGAGCCACATCCCAGTCATTTCCCTTTTTTATTTTGAGATAGGGTCTCATTAATTTGCTGAAGGCCTTACTAAATTATTGAGGCTAGCTTCTAGCTTGTGATACCTGTGCTTTAGCTTACTGAATCTTTGAGATGACATGTGTGGCTGTAATTACAGGTGTGTCCACTTAAATGGGTTTTAAAATTTGTGTTAGATTTTATTGAAAACAAAAGCTACACCTTAGAAGTGATCATTTATGCATTTTTGCATCTAATTTGCTTATGTGATAAGCAAATTGTTTGATTTTATAGTGATAAACCATCCTCGAAGTCCTGAGACAAACTCCAATTGATCATAAACTGTTATTCCTTTTATACATCTCTATGTTTGAGTTAACAATATGTTGTTTGGAATTTTACTCTAGATTTTAGTGGTAAGACTAACCTATAGATTTATTTTCCTATTATGGTCTTATCTGGTTTTTATGTCAAGTTTTATTCTGTCCTTATAAAATAAATTAGAAAGAGAAGAGACACTCTTTGTTTTCTATTCTCATAAAATATTTTTAAAAATATCTTAATGATATTTTCTTTGAATTTTTGGTATAATTTTCTATAAAATTACTAGACCTATTATTTGTAGAATGGGCAGTGAATTTTATTTGCTAGTTAGGTTTATTAATGTTCATAAGGCTATTTAAAGGTTCTATTTATCCTTTAGTAAATATATTGGATATTTTTCTAAGAAAATGTTCATTGTATTTAATTTTCCCAAATTTGGCATAATGTTTTTCATTATATTCTCTTTAATCTTCCTAAACCATGTTTTATCAAAAGTTTCACCCCTTTGCATTTACTGTGTATGTGTGCCTTCTTTCTTTTTCCCCCATTCTGACTTGCTTTGGTCAGATATTGTTCAATTATATTACTTTTCAAAAATGCACATTTGTCAGTGTTAATTCTATATTTATTGTTCTTATTTTATTCTTTTCTGCTAACTTATTTTATTGGATTTATTTGCTTTTTTCTAACTTCCTAATTTAACGATTAGCTCATTAATTTTTAGATTCTTTCTGGTATAAACATTTAAATTCTCCAAGTACTACTTGAGTTGTGACAAGCAAATTATCATTCAACTCTAAACAATTCCCAAATTTCTTCTTGGCTTATTTCTTAACCAATTGGTTACTAGGAAAAGTCTTAGGAAGTGGATGTGTTTGTGTATTTGTATTCATTTCCAAATATATGTTTTCTTTTAAAATTGGTATGTTTTTAATTTCTAATTCAAATACATTATGATTAGAGAATAGATATCTATAATGATACTAATTTTTAAAAAATTATTCATTCTTCATTGATAGATTAATATCTAATGTTCTCTACATTCCAGATATACTTGAGATAAAAGTATATTTTCAAAATGTTGTTTGTTTGCTTTTTTTATGGTTGAGATATGGTGTTCCTCAAAAGCTTTTGTGTCAATGCAGGAATGTTCAGAAGTGAAATGATTAGATTATGAGAGCTATTGGATTATTCCACTTGATGCAGTAATAATTTGAACAGATTACTGAATGATAATTGTAGGTAGGTAGGGCTTGGCTGGAGGAGGTAGTTCACAGGGTTCATGCCTTAGAAGGGTTTTCTCCTCTACTTCCTGACTGCCATAAGTGGAGACTTGTTTCTCCACCATGTGCTTCTGCCATGATGTTAAGCCCACTCGAGCCCTTTGCAATGGAGTTGGCTGTCCATAAACTGAACCTCTGATATGGTGAGTCCTGAATAAATTTTCTTCCTCTAAGTTGTTCTTTTCAGGTATTGTGTTTACAGTGATGCAAAAGCTGGCTAAAACAGTTCTAGTATCCGATCTGTATATTAAGTCAATTAGTAATTTTTAGTTCAAAGATTTGTGCATGCACACAAGTGTATATACATACACATTTATATCCATACATACTGAGAAGATTGAACCTACAGTTGCTTTACCACTGAGCAAAATTCCCAGCCTTTTTTATTTACTTTTATTTTGAAACATGATCTCACTTTATACTCACTTTTATTTTGAAACATGATCTCACTAAATTGCTTAGCGTCTTGCTATGTTGTTGTGGTTGGCCTCAAACTTCCAATCCTCTGGAGTCTCTGGGATTATAGGCATGCACAACTGTGCCTGACCAGTATATTTTTTATTAATGCTTGGCCTAAAATACTAATTATTATGAGAAGCTTGTTAAAATATCAGTAAAATGATGGTCTTTCAAATTTTTCTAGAAGAAAATTCATTCATTTTTGTTTCATTTATTTTAGAATTATATTATTAAGTCCAGCCTGTCAAATCTTGAGAGTACGACCATAAAATCAGTATAACTTTGTGATTCACTTCACCTAGTGAAATGCCATTTACGTTTTATCTCCACTAATTACAAAAAAAGAAGGATTTTAAAATAGACTAAAAGAGTGCATAGCTAAGTTGAAACTAATCAAGTGATATAACTACCCACGTGGAAGTTAGAGAATCTAACATGATATAAAAATAACTTATAACTCCAATACTAAATTGCAGGCTTAGTGATCACTGTGAGGTTTTGTTCTGCATCTCTGTTATTGATAATAAATAGTGCTAAGTGTATTTTATCAGTATCACAGATGAGAATCTGGTTAGTTGCTCAGCAGGTATTTCAGGTAATTAAAACACTTCTTCAAGCTGAGAAGGCAATAACAAAAATGTTTGAAAGATTGTTCCAAACATTCTGAGGTGAGATAATTGTTTCCTTAGAGAATTAGCATCTTTTATCTCAGAGAAGATTTGGAATTATTTATAGTTGGAATTATTTATAGTTGGAATTATTTATAATTTTTCTTAATATTTTTGCATTATTATTAGGAAACCACTTTTTTAAGAAAAGCAGAACTATTAGAGTAATAGATTGTCCTTATAATTGCAACTGTAAAATGTTTCAATAGGTGATGGATTTATGTGTCTGATTTTAAATGAAATACTATTATTGCATATAAAATGTTAGAATATTTTAAGGAATTTAAGAATTGCCACAATGATAATTTAATTCATCATATTTGCAAAACTTATTTATGCACTCAGTAAAGTTTATTTTTGAATAGATAATTGAATTAATAAAAAATAATTGAATGTATTAGATTTATGTATACATGTTAAGATTTAAAGCATTTAATATTGTAAATTGAAAAAAATATTATGTCCTTTGGTCTCCTATATAACCAGTTTTCTTCTGGTTCCAGGCACAAGGCATGATTGTGCATCTGAACCTACTATTAGCTGGTGGCAGCCATGTGATCAATTCTAGACCATGGTATCAATTCTAAGCTGAAGCTTTTAATTGCCAGAGTGATACACCCTTGTGTTCACTTTTCTTGCTGTCCCACATCCAAATGCTTCCTGTAGAGAGGGCAGTATTAAGAAATGGAGAGGGCATTCAGCAGGGGCCTCTGAGTAACTAAGAGTTAGAGGTTCTGGATGATTTAGGATGGAGCTATAATGTCAGGGCAACATTATTCTTTGTTTATGTAAGCCAGTGGAAGATTTTCTTGAGTATTATAGCATAATTTATCCTATTCTGACTGATAACATCTACTGTTATCAGAGGGTAGCAATAGAAGGGAGAGCAGGCACTGAAGATGGTTAGGAGGCAGGTGAAGAGAAAAATTGTATTGAGGCTGGACAGTCAGAAATGTGTGTTTTTCCACCCAAACATTTGCTAGCATCTTTAAATGTAATAGCTTAAGAGGCATATTATGTGCTTATTACATTTATATCTATAGAGAAAAAGGCTGAAAAACTGCACTATGAAAAATTCAACAATGAAATAAAGACAAAATCCAGGTTATTATCTATGTAAATGATTTTAGACTTTCCTGTTGAAACCCTGAGACCTTTTCAAGGGGTCTGCAAAGTAAAAATTATTTTCATAATAATAGGAAGACACTATTGGCCCTTTTAAAATCTCACTGTCTCACAGTGTACAAAGTACAAAAACCATGTTGACAAAGATTTAAGTCTCACCAAATTGTAGACAACATTTTTTTTCTGGAAGCAATATTACAGAAGGCCCTTCCTGTCCATGCTATATGTTTTGTCATTGTTTGAATAATACCATATTTTTTTATGTGAAATATAGCATTAATACAGAAAAGTACATAAAACAAACACTGATAAAAAGTTAGCTTATTAACTTCCTAACCAAAAGTATGTTAGAATAACTATTCAACTCAGATTCAGGGAGGTTTTCAAGATGGCAGAATAGAAGAAGTCACAGTTTTGGCTGTTTCTTGGCATGGAACCAAGAAAGCAGATAGGCAGCTTCTCTGCAGAGTAGGTGAACAACAACAAAAAAGGTGGAGGGGACTTTACTGGAATTTAAAACTGGACATTCAAAGCAGACTGAGAACACAGGATGTTGGATATAATAAAATAAGAAAAAAATCCCCAGCAGCACAGCCACTGTTGCAGCTGGGCCAGAAGCACTAGCCAGAGAGGAGGTCCCTCTGAGAGCATAGTAGAAGGATAAGAGAATTAAAGAAACTTGCATTTTTGGGAGGCCTGACGCATGTCTGTGTATGGAGTGTTTGGAGATCAAGGACATTGCCTAATGAACATAAAAGATGCAATGCATGGTATCCAAGTGTGGGGAAAGAAGCTGACATCTCCCCAGGTGGAGTGCTGAGGACAAAGGAAGGAACCATTTTGCAGCTGTGGCACAGGGGGCTCCTTATCCAATCTAGGAGGGGTAGGTCCAGGTGGGTTTCCACAACCATTTGTCCCCTGTGTAAACCTCTCTTCATGTATGATTTTCTCTCACTTAAGGACACTTTATGTTGTGCAGTGTGTATTTATTGGCCTGTATTTTGGGCCAAACTGGGGTTTACTAGGAATTGGCTCCCTCAGCTGCTGGCCCCTGTGCCACAGCTGCAAAATGGTTCCTTCCTTGTGACTTCTTCTATTCTATTAAGACTGTAATCCCAGCATTTAGGGAGGCTGAGACGGGAGAATTGCGAGTTCAAAGCCAGTTTCAGCAATGGCAAGGTGCTAAGCAACTCAGTGAGACCCTGTCTCTACATAAAACACAAAACAGGGCTGGGGATGTGGCTCAGTGGTCAAGTGCCCCTGAGTTCAATCTCCAGTACCAAAAAATAAAAAAGAAAAGAAAAGAAAGTTGACCACAGAAATAAGATGTTAAGAACTCATGCATAGATTCCAAGAATTATGGGTATCATGGTTTGGATGTAAAGTGTCTTCAAAAAGATTACATGTGAAATAATATAAGGAGGTTTGGAGGAGAAATGTTTTTTGTTATAGCCTTAGCCTAATCAGTAAATTAATCCCTGATGGGATTAACTGAATTGGTTGGGTGTGGGTGGAGAAAGATGGAATTGGGGTATGGCTTTGTTTTATATATGTTTCTGGAGAGTTGAGTCTCTCTGCTTTCTGATCACCCTGATGTGAGCTGCTTCCCTCTGCCATCCTCTGCTGTCATGATATTCAGCCTCACCTCAAGCCCTGAGGGATGGAGCTGGCTTTCTATGGACTAAGATTCCTGAAACAGTGAGCCTGTATATAAACTCTTCCTTCTCTATAATTGTTCTGGTCAGATCCTTTAGTCACAGCAGCAAAAAAAGCTAAATAAAACAGAAATTGATACTGAGAAGTGGAGTTGTTGTTGTGACTAATCTGACCATGTGGTTCAGAATCTTTTGAGCTTTTTGGAATTAGTGGTAGGAATTTTGAGATGGGTAGCAATGCAAGCTGGAAATGCTTTAGGTTGTTGTAAGCAGAGTTTAATGGCCAATTCTGGTGCTAGTTTAGAAGGCCAGAATGGTGTTCCAGGATCAGTGAAGACAGAACACAAGAGGGTTCAGAAAAGGAGGCATCTCAAGTTCCAGAGAACAAAGGTGAAAATTCTCTTGAGAAGAGAGCAGTGGGACACCCTTCTTGCACAAAGGGGCCTATGAAGTTTCTTCAATATGTTCAGCCACGCAGACACTCAGAGGATGCTGCACAAGGGTCTCTAGAGGTTGGGCTACTACTCAAGATGGCAGCAGACCTTGACATCAACCACGTGGTGCTGTTTTGGCAGCAATGCAACATGCTTGAGGTAGGGGGTCATGAAGGCTTCCACCAAAATTTCAAAGGAAGGTCTGGGAGTCCAAGCAAAGTGTAGCAGGGTCAGAGTCCTTGTGGGAACTCCCTGAGAAGTAAAAATGTGGAGATGTGAGGATGAAGCCAAAGCTGCATTGGAGAACCCTGAGATTCAAAAATGTCAGTAACATGGGACATTGTTTTGGGTAAGCCACAGGAATTGAGCAGAGACAAGCCAACAGAAATGCCACCTGGGCTGCAACAAAGCCACAGGGGTGGAGCTATACAAGCCCTTTGGAGAGAATATCAGAATGCCATGTGCCCCAGTTGCCAGACATGGAGCACCTGTTTGCCTAGCTGGATTTCAGTCTTGCTTTGGTCCTATGTCTTCTTTCTATGGCCTTATTTTTGTAAATGGAAATGGTTACTCAGTACCTTTATATATTGGATACTTGTAAATTGTTTTTAATTTTCACAGGAGCTGACAATCTGAGATTGCGTTGAGCCTCAGAGAAGACTATGGACTTGAACTTTAAGCAGTCTTGGAAATTTTGAGACTATCGAGACTCTTTGGAAATGGACTAAATGTATTTCTCATTGTCAGATAAGCTTTTGGGGGGCCAGAGGCAGAATGTCATGGTTCAGGTGTGTGATGTCCCCCAAAAGTTCACATGTGAGACAATGTAAGAAGGTTTGGAGAAGAAATTATTGGGTTACAGCCTTAGTCTAGTCTGTGATTAAGTGAATTGGTAGTGTGTGGCTAGAGAAGGTGGGAATTGGGAATATGGCTTTGGTGTATGTGTTTGTATTTGGAGAGTGGTGTCTCTTTCTCTGTTTTCTGATAACTGTAATTGAGCTTCTTTCCTTTGCCTCCCTCTCCTGCTATGATACTTAACCTCACCTCAAGTCCTGAAGAATAGAGCCAGTCTTCTATGAACCTTAGTTCATAATTGTTCTTGTTAGATCATTTAGTCACAGCAGTGAAAAAGGTGACCAACATAATGGAATAACATGAAAATACCAGATTTAAGATTAATTGGGATAGATAAAGGAGCAGAGACACAAACCAAAGGAATGTGCAATCTTTTTAATAAAATAATGCCAGAAAATTTACCAAATCTAAACAATGGAATTAAATGGAAAATCAAATACAAGAAGCTTACAGGACTCCAAATGTACAAAATTACAACAGATTCACAGCAAGGCACATTATAGTGAAAATACCTAGCATGCAGAATAAGGATAGAAGTTTAAAGGCTGCAAGAGAAACACATCAGCTCATGTCTGGGGGAAACCTATTTAAATCTCAGCTGATTTCTCAACCCAGACCCTCAAATCTAGGAAGTCCGGAATAACATATACCAAGCTCTGAAAGAAAATGGATGCCAACTAAGAATTCTGTATCCAGCAAAATGAAGCTTCAGATTTGAAAATGTAATAAAAACCTTCTATGATAAACAAAAGTTAAAAGAATTCACAACTAGAAATCCTGAACTACAAAATATTCTCAACAAAATATTCCATTAAGCTAAAATTAAAAAGAAGAAGAAGAAAAAAGAAGCCAGCAAAAAGAGCAACTACACTAAAGGAATAGTCAATCAAAGGAGAAAAAAAATTCAAATTAAAAATTACAGATAAACCCAAATGACCCAGAAAAGAAATTATATCTGGCAGATTGGATTAAAAAACAAGGCCCAACAATATGCTACCTATGGGAGACTAATTTCATAGGCAAAGACATTCACAGACTGAAGGTGAAAGGATGGGAAAAAACATATCACTCACTTGAATCTCATAAACAAGTGGGGGTTTCTATCCTCATAACAGATAAAGTGAACTGCAAGCCAAAACTGACAAAAAGGGACAAAGAAGAACATATTGTACTGCTTAAGGGAATTATACATAAACAAGACATACAATTATAAATATTTTTGACCCAAACAATAGAGCATCTACATACATCAAACAAACCCTTCCCAACTTCAAGAATCAAATAGACTACAACACAATAATACAGGGTGACTTTAAAACACTTCTCTCACTACTGGCTAAACCATGCAAATGAAAATTATACAAAAAACTATAGAAGTAAATAATATGATCAATAATTTATACTCAAGAGATATATATAGAATATTCCATCAGTGAGTGAATATACTTTTTTTCTCAGCAGCATACAGATCCTTCTCTAAAATAGGCCATATTTTATGTTATAAAACAGCTTGTAGCAAATACAGAGAAGGAGAGATAATATTCTGCATTCTATCACACCATAATGGAATAAAATTAGAAATCAACAATAGAATAAAAATACAACCTTCTCTAACATCTGGAGACTAAATAATTTGCTACTGAATTACAAATGGATAGCATAAGAAATAAGGGATACAATAAAAAAAACACTTAGAGATAAATGACAATAGTGATGCAACATATCAAAATCCCTGGGACTCTATGAAGGCAGTGCTAAGAGGAAAGTTCATTGCATTGAGCTCGTTCATTAAATGAATAGAAAGTCAATGAATAAATGACCTAAATTACATCTCAAAGCCCTAGAAAAACAGGAACAAATCATCATCAAAAGAAGTAGAATATAGACAATAATTAAAATCAGAGCTGAAATCAGTGAAATTGAAACAAAAGCAATAATTCAAAAAATTGACAAAACAAAAAGTTGGTTCTTTGAAAAAATAAATAAAACTGATAAACCCTTAGCCACAATAATGAAGAGAAAGAGAAAGAAAACTCAAATTATGAAAACTCAAGATGAAAAAGGAAATATCACAATGGACACTACTGAAATACAAAAGATAATTAGAAACTATTTTGAAAATTTATACTCCAGTAAAATAGAAAATCTTGAAGATATCAACAAATTTCTAGAGACATATGACCTACACAAACTGAATCTGGAGGACATACACAATTTAAACAGATTAGTTTCATTAAATGAAATAGAAGACACCATCAAAAGTCTACCAATCAAGAAAAGCCGAGTTACAGATGGATTCTCAGCTGAGTACTACAAGACTGTCAAAGACCAATACTTCTCAAATTATACCATGAAATATAAAAGGAGAGAAGCCTTCTGAACTCATTCTGTGATGCTATTATCACCCTGATACCAAAACCAAACAAAGAAACATCAAGGAAAGAAAATTTCAGATTAATATTCCTGATGAACATAGATGCAAAAATTCTCAACAAAATTCTAACAAATCAAATCTAAAAACATATTTAAAAGATAACACACCACAATAGAGTGGGGTTCATCCCAGGGATGCAAAGTTGGTTCAACATATGGAAATCAATAAACGTAATTCATCACATCAATAGAATCAAGACAAGAACCATATGGTACAAGCAATAATAAGTGTTAGAAAGGATGTGGAGGAAAAGGTACACTCATACATTGCTGGTGGGAATGCATATTGGTGCAACCACTCTGGAAAGCAGTATGGAGATTCCTCAAAAAACTTGGAATGGAACCACCTTTTGACTCATTTATCTCACTCATTGGTATATACACAAAGGACTTAACAGCCACATCAATACATATGGCAGTTCAATTCATAATAGCTAAACTATGAAACCAACCTAAGTGCCCTTCAACAGATGACTGGATAAAGAAAATGTGGTGCATATACACAATGGAATTTTACTCACCCTTAAAGAAGAATGAAATTATGTCATTTTCTGGTAAATGGATGGAACTGGAGAATATCATGCTAAGAGAAATAAGTCAAACCCCCAAACCCAAAGGCCGAATATTTTCTCTGATAAGCAGATCCTGATACATAAGGGGGGGGGTGCAAAGGGGAATTTGGGGAAAGGAGGAATGTACATGTTTGAAGGATGGTGGAATAATATGTTATTACCCTGTATTCATGTATAATTATATTACCTGTATGTCTCTGCACCATGCACAGCCAGAGGAAGGAGAAATTTTGCTCTAATTTGTGTTTTATGTATCAAGTGCATTCTTATAACTAATTGGAACAAATAAAAAAAAGAGGAAGTTGGAGGTTGGGAGGGAAAAGTGGGGATCATAAACTGAAATTATTTTCTATGCATGTATGAGTTTGTTGGGATGAACCCAACTACTATGTATAATCATAAAGTTCTAATGACAAAAAAGCAAAATTTAAAAAAAGGAAAGAAAAGAAAAGTGAAGTTTTCCCAAGACCATTTATGAAAGAAACTAGCTTTCTTTCATAAGCCATCCATTTACCAGAAAATGACATAATTTCATTCTTCTTTAAGGCTGAGTAATGTAATTATACATGAATACAGGGTAATAATGTATTATTCCACCATCCTTCCAATATAAAAGTGAAGCAGGAGGCATCACAATACCAGGTCTTAAACTATCCTATAAAGCAACAGTTACAAAAACCGCATGGCATTGGCACCAAAACAGACATGTAGACCAATGGTACATAATAGAAGACATAGAGAGAAACTCACATAAATACAGTTATCTCATACTAGACAAAGTCATCAAAAACATACATTAGAGAAAAATAGACTAATGATACTTGGGAAAACTGGAAATCCATATGTAGCAATATAAAATTAAAACTTTCTCTCTCATGCTGCACAAAAATCAACTGAAAGAAGATCAAAGACTTAGGCACTAGAACAGAGACCCTGTGCTCAATAATACAAAAAGTATGCCCATATCTCTACCATTTTGGCTTAGGATCTGACTTCCTTAACAAGACCCCTAAAGCACAAGAAGTAAAAATCAAGAATCAATAAATGGAAAGCATTTCAACTAAAAAGCTTCTTCACATCAAAGAGAACAATCAGTAACATGAAGAGAGAGGCTACAGATTGGGAGAAAATCTTTACCACATGTACCTCAGATAGAGCATTAATCTCCAGGATATATAAAGAACTCAAAACAATTAACATCAAAAAAACAAATAACTCAATAATAAATGGGTTAAGAAACTGAACAGACACTACACAGAAGAAATACAATTGATCAACAAATATATGAAAAAATTTTCAACAGCTCTAGCAAAGAGAAATGCAAACTAAAACTACACTGAGATCCCATCTCACTCCACAGTGGCAATTATCAATAATGCAAGCAGAATTAAATGTTGGCAAGGATGTGGGGAAAAGGTACACTCATACATTGCTGATGGGAATGCAAATTGGTGCAACCACTCTGGAAAGCAGTATGGAGATTTCTCAGAAAAACTTGGAATGGAACTATCATTTGACCCAGTTACCTCACTCCTTGGCATATATCCAAAGGACTTAAAATCAGCATATCACAGTGATGCAGGCATATCAATGTTTATGGAAGTTCAATTCATAATAGCTAAACTATGGGACCAAACTAGGTGCCCTTTAACAGATGAATGGATAAAGAAATTGTGGTATATATACACAATGCAATGTTACTCATCCTTAAAGAAGAATAAAATTATGGCATTTGCTGGTAAATAAATGGAACTGGAGAATATCAGGCTCAGCGAAATAAGCCAATCCCAAAGAACCAAAGGCTAAATGTTTTCTCTGATATGTGGATGCTAACAATAAAGGGAGCGGGCTAGGGAAGAATAAAGGTACTTTGGATTAGACAGAGGGGAGTGAAGGGAGAGGAGCAGGTATGGGTGTATGAATAACAGTAGAATGAATGAGACATTATTTCCCTATGTGCATGTATGATTACATACCCTGTGTAACTCTACATCACATACAACCAGAAGAATAAGATGTTATACTCCATTTATGTATGATACGTCAAAATGCATTCTACCGTCATGTATAACTAATTACAACAAATAAAAATTATTTAAGACTCAACATTTCAACTTACATTTAAGAAACTACTATTGCTGAGTATTAAAGAAGATTACCCTCAGTCATGTGAAAAGACTATTAAAATGCTTCTTCAGTTTCCAACTATGTATATGTGTGAAGCCTAATTTTTTCACATATTTTCAACAAAACAGTACAGGATGACAGGTCAAAAAGAAGCAGGTATTGCTTGAACTTGATGGACTATGACAAATTTTTACCTTATCTCTTTCTTAATTGCCAATCTCCTCTTCTTTCTCAGTAGCAGCAGAATAAATTCTGCATTTTTAAGTTACTTAATTTATGTCTAATTTAGACAATATAATTTATGGACAGTGAGATATGAGAAGTAGTATGCAATTTTTGTGAACAATCTTTAAGTGGAGAGGCTGTTTTCTTGTCCTTTTCTGTTAATTTGAATATTGGTGTGATAGTTGGAGCTCCTGCAGCTACTACATAACCTAAACTGTGGACCTTAAAGTTACTTACTTAAGAGAATTAAACATTGTGAATTTTACTTGTGCTAATTTGATTTTTCTCAATTATCCCTAATATAATAATTTACAGCTACAACTAGCTACAACTAGCCCTAATATAATAATTTCCCTAAAATGATTATACTTATCTTTGTCTATAAAACATTTTCATAATAAGCAAATTTAAACAACCACATGCACACATGCATTGCAGACACACACAGTTTTAGGCTTTATAGAAAATATTTTAAAACATTATCCAACACTGCTAGTAAAGTCCCTGATGCTATTTACTGAAAAGGATATACAGGGTCACTCTTGTGATGAACATCTCAATTTCAAATTAATTAACTGACCTTCCAGTTGTCTAGTTAGGTCTCAAGTGTAAAGCAATGTGTCTCCTCTGCACACTGTAATCTTAATATGCATGGCGTGCTTAGTCTAAGCTGTAGCCTCCTGGGTCACTTGGTGTGCTTCTATTTTATAGGCTTTGAAAACAGCTTTCCATATCTTTTCAGGTAATTGTTAAGGTACTTCAAAGTGATGTTCACATATGCTGTATACGTAGCCTGTGTGTCCAGTGTGCCCATCACTAACATCCTTTGGATTGTTGCAGCCCACCCAGCATTTTTTATTTGATATGGTAATAGGAAAATAGACAAAAATAAACTTCATTGTGTTTATATATGAGGTCTGGAAGTATATCAAAATGTTAATATTAGTTATGTCTAGGCATTTGCTTTATGGGTGCTGATGTGTATTTTCAATTTGTTCCTCAGTGACTATCTATTACTTGTGTCATAAAAAGAAAATGTTAAAAGCAAAAAAATTAAGTTAGCAACTTCAGTGACATTAAATTGGTCAAAATGAACGCATTCTTTAACCTACATGCAGAAAATTCAATTACAATAAAACTGTGTCATCTTATACTTCATCAGCTGAAAAGCTCTAGAATCTGACATTTTTTTAAAGATGCCCCCAAGTAAAAGTTCTCAATCAACCCAACCTAAAGTAAATCTAATTTGGATAAAACCAACCTGGGGTTTAAGGATGTGTTTTCTAGAGGTATGTTATTCAATTCTCCTGATGATTTTTTTTTGAGGAGAAATTATGCTTTCTCTTTTTCTGACAGGGCTAACAGGTAGACAGCAGTGGCTTACATGTCTAAGTTTTTGTCATTTTAGAATATAATAGAATGTTGATCCTC
>CM053411.1:22353487-22384796 GCA_028644305.1 Xerus rutilus | reverse complement strand
TATTTATTTATTTTGCTAAAAATGATGATGAAGTTATTAGCTGAAATAGAATCAGAGTCTGGGTGGCAACAGAGAAATGCCCAGTGGCTAAAGTCTTTTTTTCAACATGCTTCCCCAAGAAGTGTTTAAGCATCCTAGTTTCAGAACTATAGTTTATGTACCATAATTATTTAAAGGTTCTTTTATTTTAGACGTTCAAGTTTCATATTTGTCATCCTTAGAACATTATAGTGCTTAACATCCTTATTTGTAAATACCCTTATTATAATTTCTTCCGAATATATCATGCAAAGGTACGTTGCTAGTTCAAAGAGCACACCTGGTGTAGAGAACCTTGGTGAATATTTTCAACTCTGAATCTATTTTATTGGTTTATAGCCAATAGCAGGACTCAGGGAATACCCATTTTTATAAGCATTTTTAGATGGTTAATTTATTTTTATATTTTATTTAAAACTTGACATTTCATTTCTCAAAATTGCCAATGATTTTCTAATAAAAAATTCTATGCTTTGACACATTTTATTTATTAGGTAGTGACTTGTTTGTGTCTTAAGTGTTTTGTCATTGAAGTGTTAATTTTTCATTTAATTTTTATTTGATATTTTATAACAAGAGGTAATAAGCCATTTGTTTGTCATGTATGCAAAGCAGGTTCACTGTGCACTAGTTACAAATTCCTGGGTAGGATTCCCCCTGCATGAAGAGTAGTGAAGATCAATCACTATCCCAACATCCAGTAACAGAAGTCTAAACACCAGCTCCCTACATTTGGGACTGCAATATCTATCCTTTGGAAGAGTCCAGTGAGACAGAACCCTTACAAGTTAAGTGAACTTATTACTTCCAGATAGATAGCAAGGAAGACTAAAAGCCTAGATTCATGGCAAGTCAGTCCCCTAAGGCTCAGGAAAACTGCTCAGAGCAGATGGTGTCTCCTGTTCATGCCCCACTTGCACTGCAACTGAGGAGCCCTGGAAAGCTGTTTGTCCCAGGTATTACACCCCAGGGAAAGTATCTAGATGGGCTAAACTGTTACAGGGCATCCTGCTCTAAGAGGGACAGAAACAGAGCCCAGGCCATGAAAGCTAGTTCCTCTTATCTCAAAATGCTGCATTTCCAAAATATTCTCCATTTCTCCTTGAAAACTGCAAGTGAGAGGGTGAAGAACAAGGCCAGTCCAAGACCTAGAGGACTTTTCTTGAAAACTGGTTTACAAATATTCCTCCATTTTTTTTTCTTGGTTCTTCATTTGTTTATAGTATTATATATGCTGCACAACAATTTTAGTTTTATATAATTTTTATTTTTATTTAATATTTATTTTCACATACTTTTGTTTTTATATTATTATATAATTTCTGAGAATACTTGGTTGTGCCTGTATGTTTAGAAAGTCCTTTGCTACTTGAAATTTATATATGTAAAAATTGTAAATATGTTATATTTGTAGATATGTAAATATTGACCTATGTTTTAGCTTAGTACATTTATTTTTCCTATTTCTGTAAACTTTTAATTCATTGCTAATATTTCCTATTGCATGAGTTAGTCAAAAAGTATAGCATTATTTGGTGTTCTATGGTTAACCAGTAGTCCTACAGAATTTTAAAAATAATCCAACAATTTTTCCTGTTGGTTTGAAATTTTATATTTATTAAATGATCAGTATTCTCTACATTCTGCAATATTGTTCTGCCTTATATTGTACTTTTATTAATTACTTTTAAGAATTGTGTAACTTTGCAATTCTTAATGTTCTTAGTGCAAATTCCACCAGCTATTTTTTTTTAAAAATTTCTTTTCAGTAATATGTCCAGATGATTTTAGACTCATTGTGTCAAGTTTCAAAAAATTAACCCTTATAAATATTTTATAGGAAATAGTTTATCAACTACAGGAGAAAAAGACAATTTTAAAATTATAAAGTATTTTTATCATGGAGAATGGTTTATATTTATCTTTTCACTTATTAAAATCCTTTTAGTAACATCTATTTTATTTTTCCTTTCCTATTTCTTATTTTGTTTTTTATAATTATATTTTTACTTGGATTTAAAAAGGGATTAATTGTTTGGGATTGTTTTTCATTAAATTGCTAATCTAAAATACAATTTGATAGGTGCCATCAATGTGGGTGTTCTGAAATCCTCATTAAAATATGCCTGAAGTAACAGAAAAAGGCGAAAACTCATAGCAACAGAAGAACGAAGACCGACATCCTGATGCCAGAATCTGGGAGGAATTGTCACTAATTATAGGGTAGACAGAACAGCAATAAAAAAACACCTATAAAGGTTCAGCATATGATATTCTCTGAATTGAGTCAAGAAATAAACGACTTCTGAGAAGTTTCAGGAGGCTTGATGGAATTGCAATATAAATATTCTGTCCTATAAAGGTTTTGTGACTTTCTAACTACTTGCTGCCTCAAAGATCCAGAGCCTGTACGAGTCAGAACCCTGGATATTTCATCAATCTTCCCCTCACATTTTAGGAAATCATGGTGTTATGTCTTTTCCTTCATCTCCCTTTCCATTCATGCTCCATGCCCCTCTTCTCACATTTCATCTGCTTAAGGCTTATAGGAGTAAAAGAGAACTTGCATACATTTGAGTGTGTGAATGAATGTTTTGTGGTTAGGAGAGGCTCTGTAATGGTACCCATTTTGAAGATACCATCCATATGAACATGGCATTTGTAGTGAGAGGAACCATTCTGCTCCAAAACCTGATATGAAAGTAATTTCTTTCTATGCAAATGTTTTTTAAACTGCTCTGTTATAGATTTTGGGATATAATAAAGCTAAGAACTCTAATCCATCATTTAAAAAATAGAATAAATCAATGCACCCAAGCCTAAAATCTAAGGCATTCATACACAGACTTTGTTGAGGAAACTAGAAAAATCAGTAATTGGACATTTTCCTATTGGATTATCTATATTATTGCATTTAGAACTGTAACATATTTTTCGTTCCTAAATGCAATGCAAAAAGATAGCAAAAAAGTTAGAGCAAATAGTCTATCTTACTCAAATAAATCTAACCACTACTAACAGTTACCATAGCCAATTGTCTTGCTTTTTGTAATGTTGTCTATTTAAAATGCATGTAGGCAAAATTCACAGTTAGCAAATCGGGGCTATGTTGTTATGCCTCATTTTTTACAGAAGTAGGATGTTAACAAGGCTGGAAGACAAAATGTTGTCCAGGTGGAAGAGTACATTTAAAACACATACCCCCTCTTTACTATTCCTAGTTCAAAAAGTACAAACGTGGACACCAGTTTTGGAAGCTTGTAGCCTAATGAGATTTTAAGAGTTTCATTGGTGTCAGCTTAATGGAAAGGTCTCAAGCAGGGCTGGGATTGTAGCTCAGCGGTAGAGCGCTTGCCTCGCATGCGTGAGGACCTGGGTTCGATCCTCAGCACCACGTACAAAGCAATAAAATAAAGACATTGTGTCCATCAACAACTAAAAAAATATTTAAAAAAAAAAAAAAAAAAAGGTCTCAAGCACATGGAGGTTTCTGTATCTGAAGGTGAAACAGCATGTATGCCTCACTGGATGCCACAGATTTCCCCAGGAATCATAGCTAATGTTTTAACTTTACTGGTGCCAGCACAGAGCTATGTACTGACTGTAGTAAAGCACCTGCTTTAGTAGGTGTAAAGGTGCTACAGCTATTTGATAGGTTTTAGCATTGTTATTAGCAAAGGCCAACGGGGTTTGTTGGCTACAGTAAGCAGGAGACTGAAGTTTCCTCAGTTAGCCCCAGAAAGATGACTCATGGGAGAATGAGGATTTGGGGCAATCTTTGTCATGTCAGGTTTTGGAACTTTGTATCTTCTGTCAATATCAGTCTGAGTATGAAGGTCTCTGCTTCTAGCTCCTTTTCCCTGGTGAAAAAGGTGAAGCAATTCCACAGAGACACCTTGACCAAGAAAATATTTTCTTGGAGATGGGCAGAGACAGGCCCCAGACCCTTAAAGGTTGTGGAATAACACCTGCAACCTTAACTATGATAGAGAAAGCTTCCGGATTGGTGCACCTATAGACTGACACTCTTTTTAATTTAAATTTACTATTTGCATTGATTCATCAAAACACAAATATGTACATATTTATGGATACTATGAGATATTTAATATGTGTACACATTATGTCATGTTTTAATCAGGTTAAACATACCTGTCTCTTAAACATTTAGGTTCACTTTCCTGATGTCCTGTCATTATAAATTAATATTGGCTCAGGTCTTCATGACTTAACTCAGGCTTAACAAAGTCCCTCCTTAATTTCTGAAATAGGGATTGATGTGAAAATTTGATGGTCTCCTTGGTTGATTTTCAGATGTAGCTATCCTATCCAGTAAGCACTTTGAAAATTTAGGCATCTTGCATGCTCATTCCAGAGAATAAGGGATGAATTCCTGAAAGACAATTTGGAAATAGGTGGGGTGCACATCCTCACAGGAGTCAGCAGGCCACAGAACAATCTCCTTAAGTAGGAATGCTTTATTTGAGCTCTTTGTTTCAGCTTCTCTAGGCACATTTTGCTGGCAATCATTTTATAGATAAGAAGTCTAGAGGTAGTCCAGACTTTGGGCCAATCATTGAGGGAGGTTTTTTTCTTCAGCTCCCAACCCTGTCTTTTATACTCATTTTGGTGGTGCTGCAGTCATATGTCGGATTTGCCAGCTATTTCCTCTCAGACTCTGCAGATATGCGGCCATGGAGAGATTGTAATGCCCAAAGAAGAAAGGATTTACATCTTCCTGCTTCCTGTTCCTTTGAGAGTAATTTGGGAATACTTCTTCATCCCTGAAGCAATTCATTTCAGTTTTCAATTTCTTCATCAATTTGAAAAATCAGCCTCTTCTTGTACCCATTTTTGAGAAACATCATTCAATTAGAAGTACTATTTTTTCCGAGATCTGGGTCTCAGACCCACAGGGTCTTACCTTCAAATTTCTAAGTGTTAATAATTCCAACCTCTTTTTTTTTGTTTTTGTTCCACCAAGCTTCGATGTGGAAGTTGCATTCTCTAGTTATTCCACTAAAATATCTTTGTTAATTAATGATGCTGTTTCTGTCTGTTGATTGGCCTTTGACTACTGTAGACCATGTGGCATGGTGCTTAAGAAGTTCATGTTGCCCCACTTGCAAGGACAGCAGAAGGCAGACAGTAGTGTGATATCGCTAGTGGATGGACAGGCTTGGAGAACTGGGAAAGAATTGTGCAGGATTTTTGAGGAGCACAGAACTTCGTGAGCATGCTGGGAACCAAGGGCAGTCCTTAAGAAGTAATATACATTAAGGAGATTGTCCAATGAAACCCCCAGCTCCTTTGCACCATGGGGTACCCAAGGGCATATTCATTGGCAGTGAACATCCACTGCTTTCAGTGTTGGATTGGCTCAGGCTGCAGAGCCACAGATATGTGAGAGATAAGGAGCAGGTTCCTGGGATAGGCTTGATCTTCTTCCAAATATGGTTCCAGTTTCTTGGCCTATTTTTGGGAAGACTCAATTGGAGAGACTGGTTAAAAATCTGAGTTCATCTCAAAGCTGAGAGCTGGTGATTCTGAACCCGTCTTGAGGGTCAAGAATACTTTGAGTTCCTCTCAGGTCTGGCCAAGATTGGGCTAAGACATCTGGATGTACCTCCGTTGAGAAAGCGGAAGACACTGGCCAGGCTGGCCTCAGTTGGTGCCTAGACCACTGTATTGTTTCCATCTGTGTGGTTTCAACTCATGCCCATTTTAATTTGTTATCAATTCAGCTGAGATTGGCTTTGGTCAACAGAAGTTTTAATATTAAATGAAAGGTAGACAATGATTTTAAATGGAATGATTTAACCCTAGAATTCATGCTACTAGGCAGAAACTATTTCCAACACCTAAAATAGTCCCTGTGTATTCCTTGAAAAGAGATGTTATCAAGATGTGTTATCCTTGACCATATTTTATTTCAGGAACTTTTTCCCTTTAACTTCTTCAAATTTTTTAAAAATATTTATCTTAACATTGATACAGAAAGTGGAAAATAAAAATTTCATGTTATGCCATAATCCAAAGATACTTTAAATTTTCTTTCAAGTATGTGTAATAAATGAATGTATCTAAAATGTATGGGCTGGTATCTACCTATTATTTTGTAACTTAACTCTCACTTAATATAATATAATTTTCTTTAAAAAGCATTGAATTATTTTATAATAGCAATTTCAACAGTTATACAGGATTCTGTAGTGTTTTGATATAATACTTTGTTATTCTTTAGGTATATAGGATATTTGTGTATCATAAAACATAGGATGTTTAATATCCCAAAGAATTATTCATTGAAATTAAATCTTTGTACATTCTCATATGTGTTTCTTTAGCATAAATTTCCAGAAATGAGATTTCTGGATAAATAGGTATGATAGGTTTAAGGGTGTTTTTTTAAAGTTTATTGATATGCCTTATAGATAGTTGCCTTATAAATTGCTGTGGTTTATGTACTACCACACTAACCTGTGTGGTAGTACCTGTGACTAACACATGACAATGCCTGTTTTTTTGCTTTATAGGTACTGGATCTTAGAATTGGAAAGTATCATTGATGATTTGAGAGATGCCTTTGTTTATATTTTGTAGATTTTTAAAATTAGGTCTATGATTTGTTCACTCTCTGATATCATTTCTTTATTTCTTATGACTTTTCCAACAAAAAGCCTACTATTTACTTCATTCTTTGTTACTTCCTGAGACTTTATTTTTAATTTGTACATTCTTTTATCTCTAGCTTATCTGCAAAATATACAATCTATATGCTTGATCTTTTACAATCTTCTGCTTTAGTCACACCAACTTAGTTTTTAAAAATGACTTTGGATACTGGTTTTAAAGAACATGTATACAATGCATATATTGTATAGGTGAAAAATAATAAGTAAATTTAACATAAGCAAGAGAAGTAAGCTGAATATGAAATAAGGACAGGAAGAAGGATGAAACTAAGAGTGAGGTAGGTATCAGAACACAAGCTGAAAATTTATACACATTCTAGGAGTGGATGAATAATTTGAATTTTTACTTTCTAGTATATATCAAAAAGAGGGCACTATAAAAAACTACTACATTTGTATAGCTCATGTTTTAGTCAACTATTTTGCTACTGTGACCAAAAGTCCTGACAAGAGCAATTTTACTGAAGGAAACATTTATTTGACACTTAGAGTCCTAGAGGTCTCAGTCCATTGATGGCCGACACCATTGTTTTGGGCCGCAGATGAAGCTGAACATGGTAGAAGAGCGTGGGGGAGGAGAGCATCTCAGGACTTGATGAGCAGGAACCAGAGAGAGAAATTCACTCACCAGGAACAAATATAAACATCTAAGTGACCCACTTCCTCCAGCCATACCCTGCCTGCCTACAGTTACCACTCAGTTAATCCCTACCAAGGATAAATGCACTGATTAGGTAAAGGCTCTCATAACCCAATCATTTCACCTCTAAACTTTCTTGCTTTGTTTCAACCAGGAGCCTTTGGGGACACATTATACCCAAAATACAACAGTTCATAAACAATCAGATTATTCAAGGACTGTGCAAATATTACTCAAATAAGAGATCACCACCCTTCCCCCACCACATCAACATGTACGTAAACCCTCATGAATAAAACAATATAGGGCTGGGCACAGTGACATACACCTGTAATCCCAGAGACTGAAGCAACTGAGATGGGAAGATTGCATGTTTGGGAACAGCCCAGACAATCAATTTAGCATGAATGTGTCTCAAAATAAACAAATAGAAAGTGCTGGGAATGTAACTCAGTGGTAAGGCAGTCCTGGGTTCAATACCCAGTACCTGTGCTCTGAAAAAAGACACAATCAATTTTGTTTTAAAGTAGTATTCTGCAGCAGGTAGAGTGAGGTTTCATAGCTCTGTCTTATTAAACTTGGATTGGGGGTCAGGATCATAAGCAGTGTGACTCCAGGCTCTAATGCTCAGCTTCCTTGGGTTATTTCTCTCTAGGTTTCCAGCCTTTCTCTAAGAGTGTTTCATGGAGAAGACATTTATATGTAGTAAGAAGCAATTCAACTGGCTCAGCCGCATTGTTTCTGGAATGTTCTAGTTTAAGTCAGAGGCATATTTTATAGAAATCAACATGGAGGGCACCAAATGATGAAATCACTTTGGAGTGAATATTGATAAAACCTCAATTACAAGGCCAAGCTCTTCTTATTTAATGTTTGTGTCCTTTAAATTTTTATTCAGAACATCATAAATTTCCTCTCTCCAATATCATTTATTCAGCAAATAGTTTGAGTACCTTCTATATCCCTGGTAACATCTTGCTGCTGCAATTAAGTTGTGGCAAGTATAAGATATTCTCAAAACACATAATTGTGGGGCAAACTTGAGAAAAGTCAGGCTGAGGCAGCCTAATGAATGGTAGGAGGTGAACTGGTGAGCAGATGAGGTGTGCACTCTAGACACAGAAAACACTGCATGAGGAGTTTGTGGGCAGGAAGTGTTATGGATTAGGTTAGCATGAGTGACTCCATCTTAGCTAAGGCATCCATTTCAGTTCCTTATGATCCTGTGCTGAACCCATAAATTGGCAATTATAAATGATCATGGAAAATACCAAGTTTGTCAGGTACAAATGATTATGAAAAGTACCAAATGTGCGCAGAATGTATGCATTGCCTCATACACATTGTTTTGGTAACGGCTGAATTCAGTTTATGGATCTCTGCTTGCTAAGCCAACCAGGAGGTGGTTTTTGTCTTGTAGGGAGCAGTCACCTGCCAGCTAATAAAGACATCACTGGAACTGGCCGGAATAAAGACTCTCCAATTTGGACATCACCAGCACTTGGTGTGTTTTCTGAGCAGTGTGCTCCACAACAGAAAAAACTAAAAAGAGCCTCTGATTGGCTACAATAAATGGAGAGAGAGAATCTGGGAATCCGTGAGATTGCAGAAGCAAACAAGGGCCAGATCTCCCAGGGTCTAGGTCTTAGGCAAAGATTTCAGATTTTATGAGCAAAAGAAGCCTTTCATACACTTTAAGCAGAAGAATTTTGTTGTGATATTTATGTTCTAAAAACATGAACATAATAGTTGTGTGGAGAATGGATGGCGTAGAGAAAAATGAGACCAGTTTGTAGCGGCTGAGTTGACAGATCAGAAAAAGAATGATGTTCCAGGGTGGTGGGAATAGAGATGGAGAGATGTTGATGCATTTAAGATGTACTTTGGATGTAGAACCAATGCTATTACTTGGTGAGAGATCATTGGATTTGGGAAATGAAGGGGCATATCAAGAGTCTCTCCATGTGGTTCTGACATGAACAAAGAGATAATAGTATCACTTGCTAATGTGAGAAGATTAACATGGAGAGAGAATTTGAAAAGAGGAAGTAATGAGTTTGGTTTGAGACATGATTTGTTTGAGAAGCTTTAGAGATATTTGAGTAGCAATATTAAGATGTGAAGTATATATGGATTATAAAAGTTGAGCATCAGAAATAAGGTGCATAAATGGCTTGAGGTGACTAAAAGAAATAAACTTTATGAGAAAGTGTAGAACAAGTGTGGAGTGGGAACAGGAGCAGATAAAAACAGCCTATCCTTGAATACAGTTATAACAAAAGGCAAGAGGAAATCAGAGAGTGGGACGCTGGGTGCAAAGAGAACAAATGTCTCAAGAGTGCTGTGGCCAACTGATTAAACTGGAAAGGAACAGCATTAGATGGAGACAAACAAGGGCCCATCGCTTTTAGTGACATGGAGGTTATTTACTGTTATAATAATATTGTTATAATAAGAACAGTTTGCCAAGATCAATGTAAATAAAGGGGTTTGTAGGAGGTGGATATAGCAAACATAGATCTTAATTGAGAGATACTTCAAAGTACAATGGAGCCAAGATATTGGGGAGGTAGCTTGAGGCAATTGTAGGATCCGGGAAGGAATTTTAAACGTGAGAAATACAGAATATACTTAATATCTGATTGGAGGGATCCAAGAGATTCATAGGGAAAAAAAAGCAATAATAGTTGAATGAGGTCTCTGGAAGGTGGTAGGACTCATGAAGCAGTATACGGTCTTTGATGGGAGGAGGGAAACTTCTAATGCACAGGGAGAAAGAGAGGAGAGGATGAGGGAAGTCTTACAGATGTGGTAGAGGGAACTGGAAGTAGTTCCCATCTATGTCCATGCTGTGAAGAATGAAGAAAGGTAAACTGACTTGGTAGGAGCATACGAGAAGGGATAGAACTGGAAAATTGACAAATGAGGAAAGTGGAGAAGGTAGGAACAATTATTTCTGAATACTCCAGAACTCAGGCATTTTCAGAGAGCACTTTTATATAAATTTATTTTACTTCCTCATTTACTTTCTGAATTTGATTTAATTTATACTAATATTAGAAACAAATCTGCTTTAAATTTTAGGGGAAATACAATGGCCATTTGAGAAATATTTTTAGTTTTATACTATGACCAAGGATCCAAAATGATATTTTTCAATTTCACTTTTACAAATATGTATTTCTTTCTAGAATTTTACCTAAATTCATGTCTATATTATACTTATCTATCTGTGTTAGTCATTTTTCTATCACTACAACAAAAGTACCTGAGATTATTACCTTCTAAATAGAACAAAGATTACTTTGGCTTATGGATCTGGAGGTTTCCATTCAAGATCAAGTGGGCTCTTTGCTTTGGACCTCTGGAAAGGGCAGTGCATCATGGCAGAGTGCATGGTGGAACAGACTGTTTATATTATGAGTCATAAAACAGGGAAGAGCAGGAAGAGACCAGGTCTCACAGTACCTTTCAAAAGTACATCCCTAAATGACCTCGCACTGGGTTCCACTTCCTAAAGGTTCACAGCATCTCCTAATAATATCATCTTGGTGATCAAGCCTTCAATACATAGATTTTTGGGGAATACTACCTATATTCAAACCGTAGCTCCCTCCACCTACCATCTATCTATTCATTCATTATACCTACTTATATTTAAACAATCTAGAAGCAACCTTGAAAATAATTTTTCACATGTATGAGATAGATATTTCCTATACTGAATAAGTGAGATTCTTCCTTTTTTTTTTCAATAAGTGAGATTCTTGAGAATGATTTTTCCCTGTAACATTAAACACTGCTGAAAAAACAATAGGACTCTCTCTTTTTCTTTTAAAGTTGCCATTAAAATCCTAGAGCCTTTCTTGATGTTTTTTTCTAAACTTGGGGAAGCTGTACTCAAATTATTGATTGGCAGTTCAGGATTAACATTTTGCAACATGTGGATATCCTCAAGAAATTAAAGCATTTCTTTTCCCGGGACTACGCACTCTTGCTACTTAGTTTTGGAACCTTAGTGTTTGCCTGTTTACCTGCAAAAGAGTCTCTTCTCTGTCTTCCAAGAAAACTTGTTTTATTTTCATGACATTAATTTCTTCAATATTTTTCTTGACTGTAAACAATGTAGCAAAATGAAAAAGCACTTGCCACTGGAGTTGGCTGAGTGTCCTTTTTAATTAGCCAGATTAAAAAGATGATGGTAAATCATCTGTAATTACACAGCATAATGAAAATGCTGAAAATCCTGATATAAGGATTATTCTTATCCTGTCAAGCCCTTCATTAGACAAATGCCCTTCTTACAACCAGTACTCAATAACATGCCCTTGTTGCCAGTTCACAAGGATCAGAAGTCCTGTAAGCCTATTGCATCTTAGTGCCAAGCTGTGCCTGAGGCAAAATCTACCTTAGTTTTCTCAATTTTTCTTAATGGGAAAGCTGAGAATTTAAAAGGAAATATGAATTACTGAAAGTCATAGGGTAAGTATTGGTCTCACTGATATATGTCAAGTCTGGCACACAGTAATTGTTCAATAAATAATTGTTCATTCTCTGTCACAAGAATTTATATCTTCTGTGATTCTATTATGGTTTGGATGTGAGGTGTCCCCCAAAAGGTCACGTGTGAGACAATGCAGAAAGGTTCAGAGGAGAAATGATTGCGTTGTAAGTCTTAACCCAATCAATGAATTAAACTCATGATAGGGTTAACTGAGTGGTAACTGCAGTGGTAGGGTGTGGCTGGAGGAAGTGAGAATTGGGGCATGTCTTTGGGGTATATATTTGTATCTGGTGAGTGGAGTCTTTCTCTCTCTGCTTCCTAATCATGATGTGAGCTGCTTTCCTCTGCCACACTCTTCCACCATGATGTTTTGCCTCACCTCGAGCCCCAAGGAATGGAGCCAGCCTTCTTTGGACTAAGACCTCTGAAATTGTGAGCCCTAAAATAAATTTTTCCTCCTCTATAGTTGTTCTGGTCAGATCCTTTAGTCACATTAGTAAAAAAGCTGACTGAAACACATCCAGATACTGTGATAATGGTCAGGAGTCCCTGGATCCTCACGTCTATGCTTATTGACGGCCACTTTGAAATGTACGGTAAGATGCAAAGGGATGTCTACTGTGTGCTCAGGGGAATCTCTCTATTGACTGGTTTGATCATGAACACTAAAAATCAATGTTGCACAGAAATATCTGGAGGTCATGTACAAATCTTTACTGTTTTAATTCTTTTCTTTTCCAAAATCTTGCAAAGAAATGCTAAGACTCCTCTACAAAATGAATATTATAGGAGCGGATAGTAATAGATACATACTAACATTCCTGATCTCTCTTGACCCCCTAAAGGGCAGACATTCAGGATGCAATATCAGTGCCTTTCAAAAGAATATGTAATATCTAAAGTCTATTTTGAAAGGATTATGTGATACTAAAGATTAACCAAACTTTAATTCATTCTTATTTAAAAACAATGCATGCAGAGACAGAGAATTACCTAGAGGCAAAATATCATCATTTTGTTTTTTTTTCCATGCTGGAATTAAATAAAAGATAGTTAAACCAGATTTGAAAACTAAGCAGGAGTCAAAGTGGGATTTTTAAAGCTGTTCTAGGAGGTAGGTCACTTTTTGTTGCAAGAAATTAAATTCTACAGTTTGAGTGAAAGCTTTCAGATTTGCTTCCATGATGCGGAAATGAAAACATTTTACACAGACTGCATCTAAATGTGGGTGAGTCACCAATCCATATCTGGCCTTCACCCATGTTTGTGTCAAGCTGACACACTGAAATAAATCCCAGCTGGTCCCTGTCTCCTTTTTGAGTGTTTGTTCTTCGGTTTTTACCTGAAAGCCTTCCTCAGGGTTGAACACAGGACAGAGGACCATAATGGAGCTCCTGCTACTCTCTTAATTCAGAGCAGAGGTGACCGAGAATGTCAATTATTGGATAAAAAATAAGCAGAAGCCTCCATTTAACTCTCAGCTTTCAAATATACTTGTAATGAAAAAATTTCTCTAGAAGCTATATCCTGCTCTTCCTGATTCTCCTTAGAAAATCCATGTGGTGGATTTAGCTGTATGAACTTTACTTGGCAACTCAACCTCTTTTTATATCATTTCCCCACTATTACTCCTACCTTTTTATATCTCATTTCCAGAACTATACAACTTCGGAAAAAATTCTTTCTTAAGCACTTTGCCCTTGTAATTTGTATTCACACTAAATATAAAGCTGGTTTTCTTCACAGTGGTCCTGGTCCTTGGACTGCTTGTATCACAGTCATCTGGGTTCCTGGGCCTCAACTTACTTTTCCCTCCTGAATCCAGACATGAGGCTCAGACATTTCAAGTTTTAAAAAATAGTTACACAGTTATTATGTGCTTTTCTTTTCTTTCTTTCTTGGTACTGGGGATGGAACCCAAGGATGCTTAACTACTGAGTCACAACCCCAGGCCCTGGCCTTTTTAAAAATATTTTATTTAGACACAGGATCTCATTATGTTGTTTAGGGCCTCTCCAAGTTGCTGAAGCTGGCTTTCAACTTGCAATCCTCCTGCCTCGGCTTCCTGAGCTGCTGGCATTATAGGTATGTACCACCGTGCCCAGCCTATTGCATGCTTTTCTACTGATACAAAGTACTTGGGCTCTACAGTGAATTTAAATCTGGAAATAAAGATTTAAACTGGAGAAATATAAAATCTGCCAGAGGGAAGAAGGGCAATTTGTCACAGGACATCCAGGGATCCTTAATCACAACATATTACCACCGTTAAAATCCCCATGCTCTAAGTAAATGTGTTCAAGGTGCTAAATACTGTTAGAGGGTGGAACAGAGTCTATTTTGCCTTGGGTATTCTAGGAAGCCCTCTTAGTCTCCTCATTCTTCTCATACCAAAACATTTGATGCCACTGTGTAGATCTTACTCTACCATTTCATAGCATAAGGAGCCAATCTTGCTCATCTTTGTTTCTTCCTCTTACCTGTGGTGAGCAACTATGATGCTGCCTTTCCATGTGACCTTTGGCCTAACCTGGCCATGTATGGAGAATCTTACTGGTTGGCTGCTCACCTGCTCCCATCCACATTTTCAGACATTTCCCTTTGACCTGCCAGTCATACTATTAACAGAGGAGGCCTGGCCGTATACTGACTTTTCCATAACAATTTGGATTTAAGATGGAAAAATGACCAAGAAATATGAGAAATCTGTGTTTTTGTGGGTGGCTGGACTGGCAAAATGAAAACCCAATGTGTTTGAAACTATTCAAGTTGCTATGACAAGGTACCAGAGACAAGCTGTTTTGTGAACAACAGAAATTTATTTCTTAGAGTTGTGTAGGTCTGAGATCAGGGTGCCAATTTAGTCCTTTCTGGTGAGAGTCTATTCTGTTATTCTGAGTTACAAACTGCTTTTCCTCATATCTTCACATGGTGAAAAGAGGGTAAAAGAATTTTCCCTGCGGTGCTTTATACAAGGGCACCAATTCATTCATGAAAGCTCAACCCCATGACCTATGTCTCTCACAAAGACCTTCATCTCCTATAATATCACACTGGCAGTTAGGATTTCAATATGTATTTTGGGAAAACAAAAATATTCATTAGGACAATTCACCATTGTACAAGTGTTTTCACATGTTATACTATGTATACTGGACAATAAAGCCACTTTTTCTTTTCCTATTGCTGTGTAGGTTCAACAACATTCTGGAACAGAATGAGATGCATTTACCCAACCTGACAGATATTGGAACCTGGATCTTTGATTTATCCTATTCATATGGTTACCACTAAATATGTTGATGGCAATTCCAAGTAAAATGTCCATGACCCAAATGTCGGAACTAAGTTTTCTAAAGTCAGAGAAAGTTGCTTTCCTCTGCACATACAGCTCTCAATCTGAATCCATTCAAACTTTATTTCATACAATCACAGAAATCTTTCAACATCCATACATATTTCATTTGGGGTATATTCAGCTATGAATAAGAAAATACTTATGTAAAAGTAAGAGAGGTTTCATTTTTCATGACAATAAATATAAAGATTAGAGGGTTGCACACCAGCTTAACATTGTCACCAGAACCCAGATTCTCACAGTCCCTTTGCTTCTCCCTCTTCAGTATGTGGATACTATCTCTCCTTTGGGGTTTGAAATGATCAACTCCAAGAATCTTACTGTCAGACGCTAGCATCTAGAAGCAGTAGAAAAAGGAACTTGGATCAAAGAGGCTTTCTCATCTTGCTGTTTCTTATCATTTATTTATTTTTGGTCAGCAAGAATATTATCTCCCCTGTCCCTCTATATCCTTCTGAATAGAACCAAGTTAGTTAAATGCTGTATTGTCTATCTTCTTCATCATCATCCTTTATTTTCTATTTATCTATACATCTATCTATCATTTTTTACTATGTTCTGCTGTATTGACATTTTAAAAACCTTTCTGCTTGGTGGGCAGGGGAATGTTTTTCTTAGAAATAGCAAAGGGCTCAGCTGGGCAATGCCTTTGATAATACACACTAACAAAATCAGAACCAGACCTCCTCTATAGTGCCTGTACACACCAAAAGTACATCTCAAGAGGCATCATTACTCTGCCCTAATCATCATGTTAGAGGGCAGGTACCAGGAAACTAGACCGATCCTGTAGCTTAGAACCTGTGGAAATGATTCAAACTAGCCAGTCCTGAGCCTTTTCTTGCCTTTCTCTCAGTTATCCCAATAAAAGGCTTTCCTAACTTCTCTTTTTCCTTCTGTTTATCTGCCAGACTTATTACAACTCAGTGCTTCCCCTGTGACCCTGAGTGGCACACACAATTCCAGGCATTTTGTCTAGAAGTGGGAATGGTCAGCAGTAATGCTCAATGTAGGCCTTCTCTTGGACCTGTGAGTGTAATCAGCTTTGTTTTTTGTGCCTATTCTGGGTTTCTTCTTGTGACTACACCTGATTGACCATCAGATGAAAGGACACAGAACAAAAGCCCACTTCCATATTAATTACTAGCAATCAGGAACGCAGTCACCAAGACTGAATTAAATAAATCTGTTTTAACATCAAGTCTGAACACATTAACACACAAATAAAATCAGGACATTCCATGAACAAAGAAGAAGGAGGCTTTAGTTAATCAGTTAGGGTTGTCTGTTGGCACACATTTCTAAATGTACTATACACATTTCTAAATTTTACCATAAAAAATTCTTTCACATTTTGATATCTCTGAAATTGGAGTGCATCATATAGACATCATTTTAATGTATTTTATCTTATAAACCAATTTATTTTTAGCACTGATGTTTCCTTAGATTCAATGAAATATACAATTACCTATCATTTTGCTGAATTATTTGTTGTTCACTCAGCATTGTCTCCACCTATTCTATGATCAAATTCAACTCTGTATTTCAGGGAAGAGGCTTAAGAACTGTATTGTCAAGAATTGGTCCTCAGCAGGGTTTCTTGTCAAAACCTGTCAATGAGAGACATTCTCTGATATTTGGTAACTAAAGAGATGTCATTATTTTCAGTATGTGTGTGTTGGAAGATGCCAAATATTGCATTTTGCTTGTGTTTTTCAGAAACCCTTCCAAGAACCTCCCACTTCAGTGCTATAGGAACTGAAACTGTGAATGGTGCTGTCTTTGAGATCCTATACTGTTGGTTTCCTGACAGCCAGCAGTGGCCTTCCTGATATTTCTTTCTCATTCCTCCCAAAGATTTCATAAGACTCTAAACTAACTAAATTAATCCTTTCCAAACGTTTGCTGATACAATTGTCTTCTCTCTTCTCTGTTGCTTCAGATGTGTTTATTCCTCTTATGGGAAGAACCTGAAATATTGCCTTATTGAAGCTAGTACAATTTGGGTTGCTTCTAATCCAATTTGGTGTAATATGGCATCAGTCTTGTGCATAGAAGCAGGGACGGTCTGTGGTAGTGCTCACCATACTTAGGTGAATGTGTGTGGAAGAAATCTCCACCTTTCCCAATCTCAGCAATTTAACTCATCCCAGCATTCAACAGTGTTGGTGCTCCTGGTATTATGAAGCCCAGGCAAGCCGTCTACTCTAACATCATGTATGGGAATCATTTTTCTCCCCTGAATTTTAGAATGCTTTGTTACATAGGAATAGATAATTTCAATCTGAAGACATGATTAAAGCATTTCTGGGTCATCTCATCAAATATCATTTTATTATCTCCTTTTTTTATCAGGATAATCTTTTTTCTACAACTAGCTTTTGAGTCCTTAGAGTCATATTAGATTTTAGATTTATGCTGTTATTTTCCTTGAAATTGAACTTACTGCTGAACACTGTCAGCAGTGTTCAACAAAATACAGTTGAATACAGTTGAATACAGTTCCAAACTGTATTGGCTAAGGGGCAAGGCAATGCCAGGGGTCTCCCTAGCAGCTAACATTGACTCCAAAATTTCCAGAATAATTGCTTTCATGCTGGAGCATGTCAGATTCCAGGTATGCAAAGGAACCAGAAGGAATTTTATCTGAGCCAATATTTTATTCTTCACCATGTTTTATGATGTGTATGTGGTTTGCTGGGTTTGCATTCCTCTTTTCAATTAGAAAACTATTCATCATTTCATTTGCTCATAATAATAAATGGAAAAGAAAACCTACTCTCAGAGTTTGGCACTGTGTATTAGTTAACTTCATATGTTTTCAAGTTAGGAAGGGGATGAACTCTGTCCTAGTATAATTACTGTTATATTTTTTGGCAGAACATCAACTCAGGAGGCCCCAGAGAGTGCCCTTGTCATCTCTCTTATCCCTACTCCCTACTTCTTATAAATCAGGATCACTGCATGTCTCACATGTAAAGAAATGCTTGTTAGATTAAATACATTCATAAATCAAAATGACTGTGGAATTCAAAATGGTATGGAGACAGTAAGTATTATTATTAGAATGAATCTTTGTACTTACCTGCTGTCCCAGGAGATACTTTATTAATTAAATAAATTAAATATTGCATCAATTAAAAGTCATGAAACTATTTTGGAATATTCAAAGAAAAATGATTCAAAATTATAGCAATGAAATGATTTATGGGCTACTCTCCTTCTTCCTCTTGCAAACCTCTGTCTTGAGGATCTCTCATGACTGAATGTCCATGGCCTGGGCAGTTGTACAGTACAGGAAACTAGTGGCAGGCATGCTAAGAGTGATTATCTAGCAAACAACATCTGTCACCTTTGCTGGGTCTCCAATTCAGACGCTGATGTGCTAATGCCAACATTTTTCAAGGGCTCTGCTTCGTGGGCAATTGCTCCCTGGCCCAACGTCACCCTACTCCCAGATGTCAGAATGCTTCCTTTGCTACCTTCTTGTGAATAAGAATGGCAAGAATTTTTGAAGAAAATGCTGTTATGTGTCTTTCCTTTATGGGAGAGGCTGACCTCTACTGTCTTACCAGCCAGGACTTAGGATCATGCCTAAATTCTCATTTCACTCTTTCCTGAGCCACAAGACATTTATTTGTTGTCTCTTTCATCTAGCTATTTAAATACTGACTGCCTCCCGTGCTACCAAAATTGGAACCACAGTGTCATATCACTAGCTTTTGTGCATCCTTCACAGTAGGAAATGAATACAAGCCTTTTAATTGTTTAGCCTAATTACAATTCAGTTCACTTTGAGGAAATGAATGTATGCTGGAAAAAAACTGATACACTTGTTTTCTGAATACCAATAGAGGAACTTGAAATCATGTTTGATATAACACTTGAAATCAAATCAAATTCCAAAAACTAAGTGATGTCTCTAATTACTGAGCCATTTTGTGTGTCTTTATAAAGAGTGGGTAGGAGGTAGAGATAAGCATTATTCTTTGGTCTATGGAAGCACTAAATTATTGGATTAAAACTGAATGCAGAATGCACCCAGGGGAGTATTTTGGCCTTAACTTTAGTGAAAGAGGTGGGATGGCTCCAAAATAACAGTTATTATCCTTAAATCCACTTTACACTATCACTGTCCAAGAACTCCCATTCAGAGAATTGGCCAGAACAAACTGAAAAAACTTGCTGTGACATTTGATACCATCTAGAGGTGTCTTGTACATGTAGTGGAATACTTAGTTTATGTAAAGATTTTGTACACAGTAAAAAGGCATTTTCCTTCCAAATTTCCAACATGCAGATCATCCCTTCATTTAGTCTTTGCTGTTTTCTTCCTCATCAAGTAATCTAACATTATTTTGATGACTTCAAAGGCTACCTACTCACACATGTTATTTACTCCACCTATCTACTCCAAAAAGACTGTCCCTATTTAAGTCCATTAAAACACCTCCTTTTATAATCATTCCCAGGCCATTTCATCACTCAAGAAGATTCCCTTTGATATGGTAGATGATATGTTAAATGCAAGTGTGTCCTACCACCTGACTCAATTTGTCCTCACCCGTGGGTGCTTTGATATTTTAATATCATTGCCTGTTTGCCCTTCTTTTTTCCAATGCCTTTTAGTACTCACATTCTTCCTTCTTTGCTTTAAACTATACATTTCATCAATTCAACTCACATTCTTACAAATATCTTTAATACTTACTGTCTTTGACGGAAAGAAAGAAAAAAACAATACCTTTATCTACCTACTTGATTCCCACTTCTTGACCAGTATCTTTGCAAGCTCACAGTCTCTAAGTCCTGCTTTAGTGGTGCCTGGCCACACTTTTGCATGTTTATCATGCAGAAATTTTTCTGTTCTCCACAGTGGCTACTCTAGTTTTCTTAATTCTTAATCATTCTTCTCAAGCTTTCTTAATCATTCATCTTTTTCATTTTTTTAAAATCAGTGCCTCTGGCTTGAACTCCCTTAATTCTTGGCATTCACACCTAAAAAATCACTGATTTAGCACTTTCATATTTTACTTGTCCTTAATGGCTGTGGTGAGGTGGCTATCATCTTGTATGGCAGCAACAGCTACACCAGAGTCCTTAGATGCCTGCATTTTGGTAGATTGTATCTTTTCATCCAGGCCTTGCCTATAGGAATAGCAAAATAAATGTTTCAAACCTAATCCAACTGCAATGTAACAGTACACTGACCATCAAAGAGCTAATGAAGGCAAGGGCAGGACGGACTCTAGGGGATGGCAATAACTAACCACAAGTAAGTGGCAGTCTGCACCTATGATGGTGACCAGGATGACCAGAGGGAAATGGATGGTACTGGCCATAAAGAAATAACACAGAGAACTTTGTACTCTCTATCCCTTTTGCAACTATGAATTACTAGCTTTTAGAAATGACTCTATTACAGGACTGAAAAGTAAATATGAAATATTAAACAAGTGGGAAGTAGATCTTCTTCTAAGATAACTGATCTCTTTTTAGGGAAATCAAACTCAACTTAAAACTAAACTAGAGTAGAAAAAAATAAGAAGATGAAGAAAAGAGAAGGAGAGGAAGAGTAAAAGGAAGAGAAAGAAGAAGAGAACAATGACTAGCAACCCAGATATCAGAAGCCCAAGCTTCACCGAATTCAGAGAATAATATAACATTCCCTGGCATGGATCCCTTCCATTCCCCCAGGTTGCTGAGTAAGTGGGTTGGTTATCAAAACTGCCACCTATCTCCTCTACACATGAATTCTGATCAGAGAATTCAAGGAGTATTCAAATGAAAACACAATGTTTGGAGGACATAGTAAGATTAGTAGAATATTAGTAGTAAATATTGGAAAGTAAATCAAAGTTAATGTCAGATTTCATTTAGATTAGAAGTCAGATTAGGGAGGCAGGTTTATATTTCTGCCATCGGCATTTGCCTACTGCATGCTTAATTTTCACACTGGCATTTCCTTTTTAAAGCCTTCACCGCATTTCAGATTAAGGTTTGTTCTTTCTTGCTGACTGGGAAAGTATTTACCTCTTCCCTGGACAAATCTTTTTTATTTTTTTGGTACCAGGGATTGAACTCAGAGGCACTCAACCACTGAGCCACATCCTCAGCCCTATTTTGTGTTTTATTTAGAGACAGGGTCTCACTGAGTTGTTTAGCATCTCTTCATTGCTGAGGCTGGCTTTGAACTGGTGATTCTCCGGTCTCAGCCTCCAAAGTGCTGGGATTATAGGCATGTGCCACCACACCTGGCCATGAACAGTCTTAATATCATGCTCAATTCTTTGCAAGGGGGTGCGTAGTGTGCTGTTCTGTGAACTGGTGATGAGCAGGATGGTCCACAACAGTTTTATTTATGTTTTTAAAAATATGATTGTTTGTCTGAAGTTGTCACCCACACTGTGTCATTGTTAGGTTTTGGGACATTCTTCCCCTGGCTTGTTCTCAAGCGTGGTATATTTTTCATGCCCTGACAACATTTCACATTCTCTTCCCTCTGCTAGATCGGCCTTTTCCCTCCGTCTCTTAGCAAAGCCCCTACATTTCCATCATGACCAAGCATTTGACAATCTCTCTAGGGAGAGTGAGTTACTCTCTCTTCAAAGTGTTTATGCATCTCTCTTGTACCATTTTTATATCTCATTGCCATGATGCATTTGTATTTATGTCTCGGTTGTTAGGCTGTAAATACTACCAGGTAAAGTTCCATAGTAGTCTGTTTCCATTAACATATAGAATGAATTCAAACATTTAGGAGGTGTTGGCTGTCGAATAGTGAATCTCATAAAATTTATCTTTACCTTAGACCTTTGCGCTCTATATTAAAGTTTTTATGACTGTCTAAATGTTGATTCCTTAAAGAATAGATTCAAGGTGGAGCTTTTTTTCCCTCTCATTCCTAATCTGGATGTTTATTGGGACTTTTTTGAGAGTAAATTTTGATAAAGGCAAATTGATGATTGAATAAGAGCACTGTGTAGTTGTGAAGTGGACAGCAAAGAACCATAGCAAACAAAGAAGCAAAAAGCAATAAAGAGAAATAAAATATTCTATTATCACAATTTTCCCCGGGCCGGAGCTTGCTCAATCAGTCTTCACTGGCCATTACCCAGACATGATTGCCATTACACACCCAGGTAAGGTACTTCTTACTGAATTAAAACAAGAGGTAGGAAGGGGAAGAGGTAAAAAGCAATAATTTTGTCACTAAATTGCCTCCTTTGTAGTGTTTAGCTAGTATCAAACTATTATTTGAAATTCTGTAGCTTCAGCTATTGCATGAAGATCTGTGATTGTTAAAGTATACAACCCTTTGTAAGGCTGTATACATCACCTACAAATTGTATGCAGATAATTTATATGCATGTGTATAGATAAATGTATATGATTTTCATATCATGTGACATGCTATTACCTATTTTCAAACTAAGAAAGAAGAACTTCCCAAAGATTTTATGGAATTGATCAACAAGCTTGTTGGTAAATGTCCAATGACTTTGGATTTAGGACGCTCTAATACAACGATGGTCTGGAAGGAATGCTTTCTGAAGTGACGTTAAGCCCCTCTGGTCCTCAGTACCTGTGCTGTTAACAGACATCTGCATCCCTGAGAACTATGGAAAGCTGACTCATGCTAGATTCGCTTCCTGTGGCTCATCTTTTATTCCATCTCCAGTAGTATGATTTAGCACACAGAAGAGTATGTTTAGGGCGAGCAGTTTTCCCTTTGTTCTTCTAGTGTTAGCATGCTTCTGCCTGTCCATCCAGGCACTGACTTTCCCCATCCTTCCTCTTTGTCATTTGTTTTTCCTCCATTTAGGTCAGTTAGCCTAAATAGGACCCTCTTATGCACAGTCTTATTTGGCTACAATGGATCCCCAAAATCTCACAAATCCGTGTTGTGCCTGAGGCACTAAGTCATCCAGAGACTCCTTTGATAGGCAGTAGCACATGGGGGCTAAGCTAACATTTATTTAGCCTGCGGCACAGAAAAATCCTCAGAAACAGAAACTTTTAAAGAACAAATATGGCAAAGAAGGAAAAAAAAATTCTGATCTTTTATGACTAGACTTTTTGCATAATGTTTTAATTCACCAACCCATTGGTGAAATGAAAACGCCAACCCATTGGTTCAATGAAAACAGAACCTTGAAAAATTATTCCTTTTATGCTCCAAGTTTAATGTTTCAAGAAGAGCTGTGGTCAGCATATTTATATCATTGGGATTTTAATCTACCAAACTTATTTCCACCTCAGTTATTCCAGGGAGCATCAGAATATTATGCCAACAGTCAATTAGGTCATTTATGCAACATCTCTGGGAGTGTCCAGGTGTGCCTCTTTTTGCCGTATTACATTGCATAATGTCACCATCACATAATCTCCCCAAAATTGTTTTATAACCTTTAATTGTGTAATTGTCACATGATATAATTCTTTTCATTATGATACATGAAGAGCAAATGGGACACCAAGGTATTCACCAATGGCACATAGATGCACATTCGTCTTCTTGAGCACTGTGAACCTGGAGCCTTGAATTTTCAGCACCTGTGCATTGTCAGTATATTTCTGAGAGCCAACTTGCACGGTTTGTTTAGGGTCCTGCAGTACTAATGATAAACATGTCTAATGAGTGGCGCTGAGGACCATGTGCCAGATAACGAGCAAAACCAATGAGACCAGCACAGAATCTTCAGACACAGAAGATTAAATTTTGTAAGTCCATCCTTCACAACATTGTAGTAAATTTTCTCAAGTATAACATTTCAACTATAATGCACAAATTAATAACAATTAATGTGTTAACTTTTTTTTTCAGACCAGAAAAACATTCACTAAACTGTCATGAGGAAATGATGTGTGTGAATATGGATGATTTAACCTTAACATGTATTCATGAGTATTTCATGCATCCTATCCTTGTACCAAAGACAAGCAATAAATGATTTTTAAGTAATACCAGCATATTTTTGAAGAGCTTCACATAATAGTCACACCCCATATTTCCACAAAAAAATATATTGCTCAAAATCTGAGTGCTTATGCAGTGAAATGCAGATTTTTAAAAAAATTTTCTACTTTTTCACATTTGTTATTGGTTCATTAGAGTTGCACATAAAGGTGGGATTTGTGGTTGTATGTTCACAATATAACATTATTTGGCCCATATCACTCCCTAGCACTGCCCCCTCTCTTCCTATTTCCCACCCCATGTTCCCTTTTCCTCTATTCTACGAATCTCCCTTTGATTTTCATGAGATCTCTCTCTGCCACCATCTTTCTTTTCCTTTTTTCTTTCTGGCTTCCACGTTTTCCATAGAGAAAACCTATGACTCTTTACCTTCTGAGTTTGATTTATTTCGCTTGACGTAATAATCTCAACTTCCACCCATTTTCCTATAAATGACATGATTTTATTTTTCTTTATGATTGAATAAATCTCCATTGTTTATATATGCCACATTTTCTTTATCCATTCATCTGTTGATGGGCACTTAGACTGGTTCCATAGTTCGGTTATTGTGAATTGTGTTGCTATGAACATGGGCATGCATATTTCACTGTAGCATGATGACTTTAATTCTTTAGGACAAATTCCGAGGTGAGGTATAGCTGGATCATGTGGTGGTTCCATTTCTAGTCTTTTGAAAAAACTCCATACTGATTTTCACAGTGGTTGTGCTAATTTACAATCCCACCAACAGTGTATAAATGTTCCTTTGACTCCACATCCTTGCTAGCATTTATTATTGTTTGGAAACAACAGCATTTTGAGATATGGAATATCAAGCTCAAATAGCTCTGCTTGCATCAGTGGTGGTAAGAAAGCTGGAGAGGTTAGTTATGAATATGGGCTTTCATGAGCATATCTTTGTGGGTAAAGTGACATACATGGTAACAGATAGCATTGAAATAGTGTCAGCTATATTTCAGGCACTGCACTAAGCACCCACTTAATTCTGATAACTGTCCTATGATGTAGATATGTTCTTAGCCTCATTTTCTAATAAGAAAACCAAGGCACTTTAAAGAACAATTTACCCACTGCTACAACAAGTAATAAACAGTGAGCTTTCTCTTGTGTTTTGGGGGTGATTTGCTTGTTTCTATTTTGTTTTAAATCAGATAAATCTCTTCCAGTGGGATCTGGAGACAAAACTATGTCTGGCCTGTGAGTGATTACGCCTGGCTTCTGCAGCGATAGCTGTTAGGGATCTTGGATGGTTTTCTTCTTCACTGTGGAAAATCAAAATCTGCGTAATTACAATTATTATTACACTGTGACACTGGGTAATTGAGGAACTGGCATTGATCGTGATCCGACTCTCACTTTTAGGTCAGAGCCCAAGCAGATGGAGATTGATGATGGATTTAATTATTTTGGTGCAAACTCTGAAAAGAAGGCCAGCGACTTTCTGAGCCAGCACCAGTTCGATCTTTCAGGGTCGTAGCATGTGTTGGGTGTGATGCAGCTGGAGCCCTCAATTTCTTTTCCTTCTGCAAAGGCTGGAGAAGGGAAGTTGCACAGTGCCAGACCCCTTCTCTATGTGGTGGTTGGCATTGCACAGTTTGACAACTCCTGTGACGAGCCCATCAGGCCTCCAGTGGGATACCTCAGTAGAATGTTCTGGCATTTCCTACCCAATGTGCCTTGTCGTTTTCTTTAATAGTTCAAGGCAACCAGAAAAACACCCTGAAACACCATGAAAACCTTTCAAACCAAGAGCGATAAAAAATGCTTTCTCCCAAGGATCCCCAGAATTTATTGCTCTGGTCATCCTTCAATTGACAATTCATTCTACAGTGCAGATCAATAAAATGGACCTCTTTGCTACAGCATGCAGTTTTCATTTTCCCCCTCCCCGGCTATGGCTTTTGACAAACCCAAATCTATTTAAATAGATTATGAATAATATTCCTATTTTCATAATGAGATTTCCTGAGAAATGTGCAGCAGAAGGATTCAAGGGACAACCAAACAATCATGTACTTCCCTTGCTTTCTCAATAGAACTTGAGTGGAAAAGAAAAATCACACTCCTTCTGTTGAAAGAGCAATGAGAGTGCGGTCAAGACAGGCAAAGAAAGATTTCCTCAGCACATACATCACTGCTGAGTCAGACGGGCACAGAGAACAACACCCTTCAACCTAAGGGCGTTTAGCATTTGGGGGCCTTGCACAAGTCTATTTTCTATCCCGAGAAAGGCTAATGAGTGTTCAAGGAAGCAATGGCAACCAGGGAGAGATAGTGCTTCTAAAAGGTAGTAATTTTACTCAAGAGAGATGTTGCCTTTCCTTCACCTGAGTTAAATTAAGAGCTATATTTACAGAATCTCCAAGGTATGGGTCTCCTGAAAAGAAAATGAACTTACTTGACTTCTGAAGAGAGTGCAAGGCATTAATCAGAAATGCATTAATGGAAAATCCATTTCTAACTGCTTGTTCCTCCAAATCCACTTCAGCAGCCAGCATGGCAAGTGGCCTACAGTATTTTGATTGCCTGCTGAGTAAAGATGAGAGCTGGTGGCTCCCTGCCCCTCAAACCTCTCCAACCCTTTCTCTGCATTTCCACAGCTCCTGGGTACCTGTTCCCTCTTTGGGCGCTTGCAGCACAAGGTCTGGCTAGAACTGTAGCTGCCAGATTGTTGATAGAGCAATTTGATCTAAGTTCCATTAAGAAATTAATACATTTAGGAAGAATGCGGCACAGGAAGCAGGTTCAGAGCGAAAAGTGGACAGTATAAGTGGCCGTGGGAAAGCCTTGGCTTTGTGGATTAATAGCTCTTGACCTTGGAACAGATGCTTCATCTTTCTCGGCTTCCCTTTCCTCATCTGTGAAATGATAACACTGACATCGCACGTATTCCTAGGAAGAAGTGAGGGATGCCTGTAAAACCCCTAGCTCAGCTCCCAGGGTGTTGCAGATGCTTAGCCTGATAGAAGCCAATGTCCTCATCTCTCCCTTAATTGTCATATGTGTCCCCAACTGCTTTGAAAAAGCAGACTAAGGGGAAACTGTCCTTTTTTCAAGAATGTTCACCCTCATCTTGGTTTACTGGGCACCATGTCCGTTATGGAGCCCCTGGGCTTCTACCCCATGCTGGGTGACAGAGTCTACTGACACTGCTAGCATGACTTGGTGCTAAGAGCATGGAGGGAACATTTCACAAAGGGCCAGCCATGGATTCACATCGTAGCTGTTCCATGAACTTCTTGTCTGATCCCAGTTAGCTGAATTTTTAACCTTTCTGAGTTCCCATTTCTTCAACTGTAAAATGGGAATGACAATACCTCTTTTTTTTCCTCTGTATATTTGCTAAGATTTATTGAGAGCTTACAAGGTGTCAGGCCCTCTCCTAAGTTTCTTAAGTGTTCTCCTATTTATTTACCACAATATACCACTTATATACCTTCTTTAAAATCTTCTCTTATTGTAGATGGTGGAACAAAGGCACAGCGGGGCTAGTTGGAGGGGCAGTGCTGGCATCTGAACCAGGCAGACCCACTTTAGAGACCATGGTTTTGACACCCACAGTGCCATCCCCTCCCCCTGACATTACATTGTTCCTGTTCACACCCCTTTGTGGAAATGCAGTTGAGTAGAATCCTTGCTTCTCCTAAGGCTGCCTGTCTGGTACTTTTCCCTGGGGAAAGGTAGAGCTGAAACACTTGCAGAGTCTCTTCCATCCTTGATCCTAAAAAAAGGAAAAAGACTCAGAAGGAGTTGAAAATGGCCTTAGGGTCATAAACCTAATATTGGATTGGCAAAAATTGCTCTCACAATGGGGCTTCAGTATCTTTCCCCTGTTGCATCCTCATAAATCCCAGGGAAATATTGCTGGCTGAGGTGTAGAAGAAGAGAAAGATTTTTACTGCTAAGCAACTCAGTGCTCATGTCACAGAACAGAACTTATCCGGAGCTTATCTAAATCCTCACAGGGTCAGAAAACTCATTGTAAGGTCTAGTCTCCAGAGAGTCCAGTAATTGGTGACTTTGGCTAGATCTGAAACACAGTCAGAAAGGGCTCTGCTCCTAGGAAGTTGCCTGTTATTAAATCCTATATGCTACAGGTTCTTCCTATAAAAAAAAATCCTCTCCATATAGAAAGAATTTGGGTTAGGAAAGAAGTTGGAATTAGTGTAAAGATATAGAGTAGGAGATTGACTTGGAAATGATCTTCCTATCATTTAGATGATAGCCCTAGATCAGCATAACCTTCATTTATATCAATAACTAACACTCATAGTACAATAGTAATAATAATTATTATTATCAGACAAGACTATCGATTTGACTGGAATAAGAGTATTACCAGGGCTGAGGTTGTGGCTCAGTGGTAGAGCATTTACTTAGCGTGTGTGAGGCATTGGGTTCAATTCTCAGCACATGTAAATAAATAAAATAAAGGTCCATTGTAAACAAAAAAATAAAAAAGAATATTATCAAACCGTGCTTTCATTCAATAAAGGAATATTGAAGAATGTTTTATATGTATCTCAAATAAGCCTCTTATTAAATTCAGACATCTTTGAGAAAAGACCACCCATGAATATTAACTAGCTAACAAGAACAAGTTATATTAATCATATAGTACCTCTTTGAATTCAAGACCTCACTGGAATGGATTGAAAAATAAACGGCTGATGCTGAACATGGTGGCATATGTCTAATCCCAGGGATTTGGGAGGCAAAAGCAGGAGGACTGCAAATTTGAGGGCAGCCTCAGAAATTTAGCAAGACCCTCAGCAACTTAATGAGACTCTGTCTCAAAATACAAATAAAAAAGGCAGTAGTAAAGCATCCCTGGGTTCAATCCCCAATACAAAAATGGAAAGTAAATAAATAAATAATATAATATAAATGGCTGTGATAGGAACATGGTGCTGTAGGTGAGCATGAGGTAGCACTAAAGTGAATGATTCTTATCTTTTGTTTCTCTTTTAGCATTTCTTTTCTCTTTGGAAGGGAGGAGTTGATAGTTTCCTCTGTTGCAAATATGTACTAACATATCGTCTTTTTTGTAGCTGAGACACTGGCTTTCATGACAGCTTTCCAAGTGGCTACCTCAGGTGTTCCTAACAGTCTGTTTCATTCTGCTATGGAGACTCACATGCAAGAACTCAAAGCCTTCTGCAAGCATTAATTAGCCAAGCCTGGATAGGTAAGGATTACCATATCCGATTTTTTCACAGATTAAAAATAACTATCCCCAGATTTTATTGGCATTTTAACTATACACATCAGTAGTTGTTTAAAATATGCATTTATATGTAATTTCTTCCTTTATTGGAATGTTATCTCTTTAACATAAAATTAAATTGTTCTTTTCAAGCAGTTCACTTTTAAGGTGGCAAATTAATTTAAAATTGTTTATATCTCAAGTAGATTTTTAAGTGTAACTTTTCCACATAAATTTGCTAGTTAAATCACAACTTCTCCCTCATAGACACAGTTTAAGTGTCGTTTTAATTAGATTACTTTTAGATTAAATTAAGATAGCAACTTCTTGGCATTTTATTCAGTGTCCTGATGGAACATACAGGGTATATTACTATAAACACTTTGCCCTTGGTCAAATCAGATATACCAGAAATGTGTCATGTCAATTTAGTTATTTCGGGGTCAAAGACTGAAATTCAAACTAACACTATGATAAATCATCTTCATGTATACATTTTTTATCAGGTGATAGAAAAGTTAATTTTAAAAACTATTGTCATTTTAAGAGCCATAACCTGATGAAGAAATGAGTATAACTCACAGCTAAAATAAAGCATGCTGTGCAAGCCCCTCAGATAGTTTTGTAATACATTTGTATTTAGTTATCTGCAAGACTGGAATAAAATCCCCTAGTTTGACTAAGGAAATGAAGTTCCTAATCTAATCTAAAGCAGGTATAAGCCTTTGAATAAGTATTCTGGAAAGTTAATTTTCTTCCCTCTATTTTAGCAACTTCACAAGCAGGATGATTTACTCAAGTTCCCGAATGAGACAATCAGAGCAAGTGATTCATTTCCAAAGTGCTAGAATGAGCTTGCATGCTACTTTGGAAGAGAATATTGCATGAAATGGTTTTTTTATGGTGTCTCTAAGAAATAATGCCACTTCTCAGACTTGTTCTATTCAGATTTGGTCTAATGATGTCTCATGGCTCAAGATTATTGCTAGATGCTCTAATAAATGGGCCTGATATTCAAATATGTTTTCCCTTCCTGAGATAAAGAATATAAAGGTAGAATGCACTTGGCCTGAGATGATTTTGTCAAATGTGATTTTCTGATTATGCTTAGTAATATCTTTCAAAATATTGTATTGCTTGCCCTTGAGCTTATCCAGCATCAACGTTTTAATGGTGAGTGTCATTTCATGGTGACAGAGTGAGCAAGATCTTTCATGGAAAAAAATGAAAAAAAAATTGTATATGAAAAAAATTAAAAGAGTCCACCTTAAATAATATCGATAAAAGCATAGACTAGTCTATCTACACAAGTGTAATCTGTAATCATCACTATCACACTTTGCTCCTAGGAAGGATATATTGTCTAATAATTTGTAGTGTGAGCCTTATTCTTGCCCATTGTGATCATACACAGCATCAGAGAACATTGATCAAAGAAGTTGCTTTGAGACATTCATCAGAAGGGAGTCTCTCCAGAGATGGCAAGAAGAACATAATCTATGAGGCAAAATCTGAATTCAAGTCCTGATTCTGTCATTTAATTGGCTGAGCAGCCTTGGAAAAGGAATCTCCCAAAGCACTGGTTGTGACTTTCATAAAATGGGATCAGTCATGACTGATAGAGTAGACATTGCTGGTACCACACATATATATTTTCTATAGCTCAGTAGCTACCATAAGCTGCTTTAAGGGTTGGTTGCTATTGGTCCATGATAGCACCAAAGGAGAAGGGGAACCAGCTCACATCAAATGACTGGAAGATTTCATCTTCTATTTTAAGTAACAGACACAAAGTCAATAACTGGTTAATCTAGAGGCAGAAAATCCTGATCCCTTTGTCTAAGTGGGGCAACGCTGTGTTGCAATTCACACTCCTGAGTT
>CM053411.1:22333346-22352987 GCA_028644305.1 Xerus rutilus | reverse complement strand
TTTCTATAGCAATGTCTCATGTATATAGGCATCAATCAAAAATGTTTGGTGAACACCATGATTTATGAAATGCCTGTAATTGTCAGATGCTGTTCTTGCTACTTGACATAGAAGATAACATTTAATTTTAATTGAATTGATTTGTATGCTCTGCTTAAATACATCAATGATGCATCAGTAAATAAGTAAACAAATAATAGAGGGAAAAGAGGGATATAGGTGGAGTAAAATAGAAGGAAAATGGAAAATAGGAAAAGCAAAATATCTAAGGCAGATAAGGGAAAGTTTGTTGGATAAATGAATAGATGGATGAATGAAGTGCAGCCCAGTGTCTTGGCTGCTCTGAAACATGAAAGATAGATGGGTGCATCTGGAATGTTCCAATTCCCAGCAGCATTTTTTTTCAAATAAAAAAGAATTAGGCAGATAATGAAAAGCCACAGCAAGTGACAGACTCTGTAAATAACCTCAGCAGCCACAAACAAGAGATAGTGTTTAAATAAGTAAATGGAGGACAGCTGGTTATGATTTGGTAGTAATAAGAGCCCACATCAGTGAACACGCCAGATCTTTCCAGTGGAAGTCATGCATATAGAGGACAATTATAATTAGTATTCAGAAAACATCATTGAAGATTTTATTTTTTTAAGCTTAAAGAAATCTTATATATCATCTATACATTTTCAAAGTTTAAGAAATCTCTGAACTTCTAATACCAATTCTACAATCCTTATACCATAATTTAAGTGACCTAGTTTTCAATAGTCTGTGAGTACAGCTTAGCCACATTACTATTTAAGCTTGCATCTCAATTTTTTCAAGCCTCCATCTTTATAAAGTTGGAGTCCTATCCCTTGAAAAGTTATTGCTCAACTTATTTTTTATAATACTCACAGTTATCATAATCATATGCACCAGGTTGTTCTATCATCCATGGCTCTAGCTACCCACCAGGGGCCTCCAAATAATGAGTAGTTAGAGACATTTGCTACTGTTGCCAGAGGCTTGGTAGTGTTACACCCAATCAGCAAGAAACAACAAACTCATAGATTCATTTGTTAAAGGTTTATTTTTCAGCCCGCGGGACTGCAAAGCCAATTAAAGCCAATTCAAAGTTGCAGCCCCGACTTGGTTTAACTTACAGATTATATAGCAAAAGAAAACTGCAAGTCAGGCGCTATGATGTTTTCTCTTTTTAGCCAATGCAAGCAAGCCAACAATACAGAAGCAGAAGTTGCAGTTAGCTAAGCCCACCCTACGCCCACCCTATGTTTGGGAAATAGACTGTAACTCTGGTTAGTAAGCACCTGGGTTTGGTAGGCAAGCATCCTGGAGTTGTTTTTTAACTGCAACTTAAGTCAAGATGACTGAGACTCTGCAAAAACAAAGTATGTTAATGTTTGGGCTAAAGTTAAGGTGGCTGACTGGGCTAAAGTTAAGGTGGCTGACAGCCCAAACAAAGTGGAGTTTTTTAAGCTAAGAGTTATCACAGTACTAGTTTTCAGGAGATACATTGTAGCTTCACTGTTTACATCAGGGCCAGTATGGCTTGAAACTAATCACAATTCTTGAAGTTTTAGAGGATCTCCAGTTTAATTTGCCCATGGATCATCTAAAGATGCTGCTTAATGCAGATATTGATTTACCTAGACTGGGGTGGAGCTTGAGAGTTTGTCTGTCAAGCTTCTAGATGTTGCCACTGCTGCTGGTTTGTAGACCACACTGAATGGCCAGGTCTCAGAGCAGTGTCTCTCAAATTGTGATCTTTGTACCACTTGACATTTAGTAACCACAGATGTTTGTAATGCAGACTCTGGACCCCTGTTTCTATAGAATCAGTATTTCTGGGGCTAAGAACCCCAGAGGTGGTGCCCCCTGTAATCTCAGCGGCTCAAGAGGCTGAGGCAGGAGGATACCAAGTCAAAGCCAGCCTCCGCAATTCAATGAGTTTCTAAGCAACTCAAAATACAAAAAAGGGCTGGGAATATGGTTCAGTGGTTAAGTACTCCTGAGTTCAATCCCTGGTTCCAAATAAAACAAAAAGCACCCCAGAAATCTGTATTTTTAACAAGCTTCATTAAGCAATTCCCATGTAATGAGAAGTCTGATATACAGACACCCAAGCTGTTCAAAAAGTACAAAGAAAATTCTCTTTCTTCCTGTCTTTATGAAGAAGCATGGGAGAAGCCTCAGGGCCAGATAACTTGGACTCCTGTACTTTCAGAATTTGGAGCACTTTCACAAATACAGATTTGTTTTTCTTTTCTTTTTTTTTCTCCTTGCTGTGCCATAGGATTGGAATGTGTTCCCAAAGTCACAACACTCTCTTCAAAATTTATGGGCTTCTGCAATCCTTGGTCTTGATCTCTAAGTCTGTTTTCTATTTCTTCCTTCCTTCCTTGTTTTCCTCTTTCCTTCCCTTTTTTTCCCTCCAATTCCTCAACTCCTCACCCTCCAGATTCCTTCCACCTTTACTGTAGATTTCCTCAAGAGCCCTACTATTCCTCCTTGCATTCTAGCCTCCACCACCTGCTCTGGACCACATTCATCATATTTGAACTCCCAGTCATGGACAGAATTTGTGTAATTATTATCAAGAGTCCCCTGGGTTCCATTTGATCTTCAATAAAAATAGATACCTAAGTGACAAGGTTGTCACCTTTTGTCATACCCTGGACATATTGAAGGTATTTTCAGGTCAAGTTCAGCTGTATCTAAGCATTAGTTGCCCAGCATAGGCCTCTGACAACTCCACTGCCTGGCAGATGATGCCATGGGCCAGATTGAGCCAGCATATGCCTCATCAGCAGTGGACAGAATCACCCCATATATCTCAGTGTTCCACTTGCCAGGATCGATAATACAGGGTATTGCTTGTGCCTGAAGACTGCTGCCTTTGTTCTTAAAAATCGAGTCTCTGCTCACTTACAGGTTTACAGAATGTGTGAATATAGGAGCTCACCAAGATTTTAGTCACACTGAGGATAAGTGAGAGGTGTTTCAAGCAGAAGAGGACATAGTAGTTTGAACAATGTCACACATTAGAATTTGAGTCTATTTTTTTGTTTAAATTTTTAATCTAAATCCAAGACTGTTAAAAGACAAGTGCTTTTCACAAGCATCATGGTAGTGTCAATGGAAAAGGAGGGATTCTTCAATACTGAATGCTAACTCACACTGGAAGTAACTACAGGGGCAGTTCCTTTGTTCTGTGGGCATTGTCTCTCACATCACCAGCATATTCCTGATGCCTTTATAATTACTGGAAGCCTGAGGATATCAGAACCAAAAGGGTCCATGAAGCTCTCCCTGAGAGTACCTGCCAACTACGCTTCTTTTTGGTTCCTTGACCTGCTCTTTTTTATCTGCCTAGCATTTCTAAACTTGACAGGACTCATATTGGTACTATCTTTTAAAAATTTTTTTTGAATGGGCACAAATGTTAGTCAGTTTTTCATCACTGTGACCAAAATACCTGACAAGAACAGCTTAGAGGAGGAAAAGTTTACTTTGGCTCCAGTTTTCAGAGGTCTCTTTTTATAGTTGGCTGACCCCATTGCTCTGGGCTCAAGGTGAGGCAGAAGATCAATGGCAGAAAGACTTGATAGAGGAACACTAAGCTTATGGAAGCCATGAAACAGAGCCAGAGAGAGAAAGGGGCTTGGGACAAACAGTACAATGCCACACTCCCAGTGACTTAGTTCTTCCAGCCACCCCTCACTTGTCTACAGTTACTACTCAATAGTTCATTCAAAATATTAAGCCATCAAATGAATTAATCCACTGGTGAGGTTATAGTTGTCATAATCCAATCTTTTAGCCTTTCTTTTAGTCAGCATTTTTAGTGCTGTGACTAAAGGATCTGACAAGAACAATGTAGAGGAGGAAAAGTTTATTTAGGTCTCACAGTATCAAAGATTTCAGTCTACAGTCAGTTAACTCCCATTGCTCTGGGCCTGACTGAGGCAGAATATCAAGGCATTAAGGGTATGAGGAAGGAAAGCAGCCCAAGACGTGACAATCAGGAAGCAGAGAAAGACTTTTCTGCTCAGCAGGGATAAAACATATGCCTCAAAAGCATACCTTCAGCAACCCACCTCCTCCAGCTACATCCTTCCTGCCTACAGTCACCACTCAGTTTATCCATTCAAGTGGATCAATTCACTGATTAGGTTAAGCCTCTCATAACCCAATTAGTTCACCTCTAAACTTTCTTGCATTATCTCACACAGGAGCTTTTGGGTGGCACTTAATATCTAAACTGTAACTACTTCTGAACATTGCTGCATTGCCTAACATGAGCAATTTGGAGAACATTTTATATCTCAACCACAAAAACACATAATAATTGTACATGCTTATGGGGTACAAGTACTGCATTGAGTTAGGTATGTGGCTCAGTGATAGAGTGTGTGTCTGACAGTGTGATACTTCAATACATACATACAATGTGAAAAGATCAGATTAAGGTCATTGACTCATATGTTACTTCATTTATTATTTCTTTGTGTTGGAAACATTGAAAATTTTCCATACAAGCTATTTTGAAACAATCAGTTAATTATTGTCAATCATAATTATCCTTTTGTACTAGAGAAAATTTGAAGCCATTTTTCTCTTTCTACTATACTCCTGTACCCATTAACTGTCCTTTCTCCACTCCCCCATCCACTCCCCCAGAACCACTCAGGTTCTGGTAATCACTTTTTATATTAAACATAAGCACATGATGATTTTAAGTTGATAATTGGCTATTTTAACACAATCAACAAATATTTATGAAGTATCTTCTGTTTGTTACTTTGTTAATTGTTGGGGACATAGCAACAAACAAGTTAGGGAATTCCTTAGCTTTTCTGGGCTGAGCATTATCATTGACTTCATATTCAACTACCCAACAATGCTATGTGTGGTCAGGCTAAGTAAAGTAGCTCCTGCTACCTGACAGCCATTGTCACCTGGGCAAACATCTTGACAAGAGGTGGGGCAAATAATGTTAGAGCTAAACAGTTCTAGAAAACAAGCACCTTCAGGAAACAGCTGGTAAAGGTGCAGTTCAGCACCTAACAATTGGAATTCCAAAATGAAGATATGGGGCAACCCTAGCATGCATATGTGGCATCAGAAAATACAGAAGAATTGAATATTTAGAAATCCAGAACTATTTAAGCAAGCAGTTGGCACCCATTAAAAATAGCATGAAGTAGGGATGTGGTCATTTGGCTGAGTTCAGGAACCTAGTGATCATCAACAGCACAGTAGGTGGAAGGGCTCACTAAAGGAAAGTTGAATTTAAGTCTTGAAAGGATGGAGAGTTCATGTCAGTAATAAAGCTAGAAATCAATTGTTTTTCTTTTGAGATGAGTGTAAAATTACACTGGGGTCATGAAATGAAAGAAAGACAAAATACTAGGCACCATTTTAGAGTGAGAATATTGTATGAATGTTAATTGTTATGGAATCACAGAGGACTGGATGTAGAACTACATTTTCTATTGATTTTTCCAGATTAAGAATTAGTCTAGAAGACTAAATTGAGAGACAGTTGACAGAGCTATTTACATTATCTAGCACTTAGGGAACAATGCTGACTAAATGTAATGAAAACAGGCATCAATCTTGTTTCTCACTGCAATTAGTAATATGCTAAAGTATTTCACATTTTTAAAGTATGATACCAACTGCTCTTTTGAGATTAATAAACCTTAGTATGTTAAGAAAAGAAAGAGCCATATGGATAATAGTTAATAAAACACAAACTTTTATTTTTGTAATCATGAATGAATCACACAAAAAAATTTATGTGTTCTTTTAAGGACATCTATCAAGATAGTAACACTTTCTATTACATTATAACCCTCACTTTAATAAACCTTAGCCGATCATGATGTTATTATAGTGCAGAGCTGGTTCACATTTGTTTGTGTTTTATTTAATTTTTAGCAGCTGGATTCATAAATAAGATTGGTTCATGATTTTTTTTCTTTTTTTTACCTATCTTCTGCACTAAAATCACAGTTTAGTGCAAGAGTTGGGTCAGAGTTTGTCATTTCGAAATATATTTATAATGGTTGTAATGTTCGGGTTTTCTATGTTTCATTGAGTAAATTCTGAAAATTTTTATTTTTTTAGAAATTTGGGACTCAGATGGAAAAATTAATTTGTGCAGATTTATTTATTTATCTGTCTATTTATTTATTTATTTTTTAAGTGCTGGGAATGAAACCAGGACTCTGGGCATTAAACCCAGTGGTGCTTAACCACTGAGCAACATCCCCAGCCATTTTTATTCTTTATTTTGAGACAGAGTTTCACTAAATTGTTGAGACTGGCTTTGTACTTGCAATTCTCCTGCCTCAGCCTCTCAAGCCACTGGGATTACAGGCTTGTACCACCCTACCAGCTGGTAGCAATTTAAACATGTTCTTTGGCGGATGCAGTGTTGAGCTGCTCTGATCCCTTTGGAATGGAAAGACTTACTCTCCAGCTGTGAGTAGTTGCTGGAAGCAGCAGCCCTCAGTTCTCAGCCTTCTTCACCTTGGCCAGGGAGAGCTGTTCCACCCAGGCCAGACTCTCTTTCTTGGGGTTGCCATGACCAATACCTGATGCAAGTGCCAAAGGGTGAAAGATCCAGACCCCTCACCACAAGTAGTGACATATTTGGGTCATTTTAGCTTCAGATAATTACTTAGTATCAGCTGGGACCTTCATGGAGACTGCACTGGAGCTCTATTTCTCCCTTTGCTTAACCTCCTTTTTAAAACTTTCCCTGTCATGGGTGTTGAGCCCAAGACTACACCTTCGTGATTTTCCCATGCATCATCTCCACCTTAGAAGCAAAAACACAATCTTCCACCAGCACATGTTCTTTTATTTAACTTGACATTTTATTTTTGTTTTATTTTAGTTTTAATTGGCAAATTATGTGTGCACACATATGTACATATAAATAGGTGGGGTACGGTGTGATGTTTCAATACATGCATATATTGGGAAATGATCAAATCAGGCTAATTAACATACCATCACCTCAAACATTTATTTTTTTTTTATTTTTATTTTTTTGCAATGAGACCATTTAGAATCCTATTTGCCATTTGGCAATATATGGTACACTATTATGGACTGAAATCATCATGCCATGTAATAGCATGGATAACAGAACTTATTCTTCCTAACTAGAACTTTGTACCTGTTGGCTAATGTCTGCCCTTTCCTATTCACACTACCCCCACTCACAGCCTCTGGTAACTACCATTTTCCTATTTCTATGAGTTCAACTTTTTTTAGATTTCACATACAAAGTGAGGTCATATGGTATATGTTTCTCTGTATCTAGCTTACTTATTATAATGTCCTCTAGCTTCAACCATGTTGTGATAAATGATGGAATTTCCTATTATTTTAAAGTTCAATAGTATTCATTTTTGTATGTATGACACATTTTTTAAAATCCATTCATCTGTTGGTAGACAGTTGGGTTATTTCCATGTTTTTGCTATTTAGAATAATGTTGCAATGAACATGAGAGTACAAATATTTTTTGACATACTGATTTTAATTCCTTTCTGTGTACATATACACTTAGAAATAAAATATGTGGATCATATTTTAATTCTTCCTTTAATCTTTGTAGAAACCTCCACACTGCTTTTTATAATGACTATTTCAACTTATAGTATCAGCAACAGTGCACAAGATACAGATGTATGAGATCCTGCACATCCTAACACTAGTTATCATTCATCTTTTTGGTAGTAACAAATCTAACAGGGGTGAGGTAATACTTCATTGTGATTTTAATTTGCATTTCTCTTATGATTAGAGATGTTGAACATTTTTTCGTATCTGTTGACCCTTTGCATATTTTCTTTTCAGGAATATGTACTCAAGCCCTTTGCTCTTTTAAAAAATAGTGTTACTTATTTTTTCTTGTTACTAATTTGAAAAAGTCCCTTGTTTGTTTTGGTTATCACCTCTCTTATCTCATATATATACTCATCAGTGAGTGTTGCAGTAGACACACGCACATGCATTTTAGGGTCCTTCTTCAGCTTCTCCATACTGAGTCCCATGGTCTTTTTTATTTATTACAATCATGGACAAAAGACTGCATGTGATTCTTACCTAACTCTCTGAGAAAACTCATCTTTTCCTCTTTAGCTCCATAGCTGAGATGAATCTTGAAGGGCCAAAGGAAGGCTATTTGGATTTAGGAAACTTGTTCACTGATCATTTTATTAAAGGAGTTTAGAGATTTAATAACTATTTGTGGATTTGAATTGCATGTAGACAATTGCCCATAGTGCTTACATTTAGCAATTACTTTTCTATTAACTCTGTCTGTGGGGTGGCCAAGTATCTAATAGTGTTCTCATGTCACATCATCACCTCTGACTGATTTCGCTGTTTCTTTCTTCAACATATGGTAATTGGAAATGTTTGGAGACCAGTTTTTCAAATAATTTTTCTTTAATCATCAGAACAACTTCTGTAGGAGCATCTCCATACCTTCCCACCTCTCCCTTCCATCCTTCCCCATTCTATGCTAATAGACTGTGCTCTTGCCAAAGAGCACCCCTTTGTTTGTGACCTTTGGATCTGATTGGTCCAAGAGTGTATTTAAGCTTCTGTAGTTTCTAGAATAAATGGTATTCTTCAGCTTTTCACCCCTGTGTCCCTTCTTGTCCAGGGTATCTCTGCGTCTCACTGGGGCAAAGCAGATTTTTACCTACATCCCAGGGCCTGGGGAATTTGTCTCCACAGATCGCCACCGTCCAGAGGGACTCCATATCGTCTAACCTGGGGACTCCTTCTTTCTCCGTCTCTCTGGACTCCAACTCCTCGAGAAGTCACTTGGCCCTTCCCGCTCCTCTTTTATTAAAGTGATGAACTTTCACTATTATTTCTATAATCTTGGCTTATCACTTAAATTTCCTCTTGTAATTACGTCAAAGAAATCTCAAGAACCAGTACAGTTTTTTTGTTTTGTTTTGTTTTGTTTTGAGAGAGAAAAGTATAAAGACATCAGGAAAGTTTCATAATGGGTCTGCGTTTCAGTGTTCCATTCTTCATAATGGGAATAATAATAACCTTTTTTCTGAACCTTAAGCATGTGTTCTGAAGCGTCCTGTATAAGAGATTAGTAACTGGTCTTACTTTGGTTAGGACAGTGGTGAAAAACCTTAAATATGGACATTGCATGAAATGTTCTTTTTTTTTTTTCTGTGTTTAAAATGTTTGGCACATGGTAAAGAATGTCCATTCCTCTTCTTCCCTCACACCAGATGTAGGATAGGTACTACTTATGATAATCTACCATTGGTTTCTCAAATGTATAGTTCAGGGGTACTAAATAATGACTTTGTACTTGAATTTCGATCTATGATTTCAGTTGCTCTTTGTGTTTTATTGAACAAAGTATGTGATTAAAACAACTCTGAGGATATGGTGCCACTCTTATTTTTCAGATAAGGAAAATAAGACTCAAAAAAGTCAAGTGACTATTCTTAGGACACATACACAGTAAAAAATTAGAATATCTGAGATTAAAACTGGATGGTTTGTTAGTTATATTTTAATACAATTTTTTGCTTATTCCAATTCATTGATTTTTTCAAAATGGCCACTGCCTCATGTCTGTACTGTCTTATGCATCTAGAAATGTGATATTATAAAAGAACCTAGGTGAACCTAGATGTTGATATCACTGTCACTCAAGGGCTAGTTCTAAATGTTACAGAATCTCTGAGTCTCTGGCATTCTAGGCTTTTGATATTAAAGGAAACACAGTCCCTTTGTTCCTGGGTGCATCAGACTTGAGTGTCTTATAAAGTCATCACCTGCCCTGATTAGGTAACAAAAGCTAATATTTCTTAGAAGAGGGATGCTTAGTTTTGAGTAAAGGTTTTCAGGTCCAGGAAGGAAGTCTTAGATTTATGATAAAGGACAATACAAATGAAAGGTAAGTTGAGTGGGCAAGGATGTTTCAGAGCCCAGCTTTAGAAAGGGAGGTAAAGGAAGTGACTTTCTAGCTCTGCACAGATAACGCAGATAAGACATACTTCTGATGCAAACCTAGGAAGGGATCTTGCCAAAACCGCAAACTGGATGTGTTCCAAACATCTGATTTTGATAGAAAACAATGAGACAGAGGAACATGTTAAAAAATAACATGAAGATAAGAGCAATAAAGTTCACCATGTGGGAATCTTGATGGGACATATGAATACTGTTTTCTCAGAAAAAAAAAATTGTAAAGGAACAGCAAAGAATGGAAGCCTATAGATTAAAGAATTTTGATACATTAGCCATATTTAGATTTTTGTATCAAATTATCCAAATGCAAGCAATAGATTTATGAAGAAATGGAGAAAGGTGAAAATTGACTTGATGTTTAAGATAACTCAGCATTAACTTGTAAATAACAAAAAATATATAATATTACCTCTATATTGTGAAAACATTGGTGAGGCAGCTAAGTTGATCAAACAAATTCCAGAATTACATCCGTGCGCCATACTGTATACATGTGAATCTTACTCAAGCATATAATTCCATAGAATGTGACATGGGGAAATTCCTCAGGTGAATTCCAGACATTTGAAGAGTTGGGGGAGGAATTATACAAAATGGCAAATGTTCCTGCTTCATGACCACCTCACAAATTGTCTCCTATGATCTTTCCAACACACTTGCACTCACTATGTTTTGTTGACACATAGCTATTCATTTCTATTTTTTTCTCTGAATATTTACTGCATAAAACTATATTTAGAGTAAAGAGGTTCAGAAGACTCTAAAAGGTGGATTAAAATACAAACAGTGAATTTAAATTTTTGATCCCACTTTTGTTGCACTTAAAAACCTTTTTTAAATGTTTTTAAGTTTGCCAGGGTTATTCCAGTACCCTCAGTAAATTAGTAAGATGATCTTTATAGAAGTGATCGTAAATAATTATTATAATTTTTTAACAGAAACATTTAGTGTGACTTTAATAACATGGTAGACTTAATTTATAATAAACTTTGATATGCTAACATTTCATTTTTAATAAAGTCAGATATGCAATTTATAATCCAAGAGAGAACATTTCAGTCAAGTTTTCTCTTTCTCTTTCCTTCTCTCCTTTCTTTCCTTCCTGTCTTCTTACTTTTTTAAAAACATATTTTCTTTCAAGTAAGTTTCTTATTTCTAACAATCAAAATGTTAAGTAAAATACTAAATCATTTTTATTACTATTCATCAGATGAAATTCTTCTTGTCTCGTTCAGTCAATAACATTAGTGTTTCAACCTCAGTGGTAAATCCAACCATGAAAATTTTGTTACTGAAAAACTAACCACAGAGTGAGTCACAGAACATGGCCTTGCAAAGATCTGCTGGTTTTGGCTGCATGTAAATTAGAACAATGGTGCCTGATAAACTGGTCTGAAATGAGAATGCCTGTAATAATAATAACTTCAATTTATCTGTTGCTTTACCTCCTGATGATTTCAAAGAACTTCCAATACATTATTATTTGAAAGGGATGATGAATATGAAGGTCTATGCCAATGTTATCACAACATATTAATGGCTATTCTGGAGCAGAACATCAAACTCCTACATCTTACTAATTTTCTGCATTTTTAGTATGCTAAGGACACGTTTTGGAATAGATATTCCTAATCGTAAATGTCACAACTGGAACTGATCTTTTGCTGACTGCCACAACAGATTTCACCTGGCCCTACATGGGCACCCAGCCCAGCTGACCCACCTGTTTGTGTCCAGAGATCAGTTATACAGAAGGAATGCTTAAAGGACGTGCTCACTAATGAGCCACATTTAAATGCGCTTTTTAGAAGAATTTGTGTTTTACCAGCTCTGTGTCAAATGATTGCTAAGTAATAATGACAGGAAGTGTGTGGGGAGTAAAATTAGCCATTTCTAAATGTTAGAAGAAATACAGGTTTTGTAAAAAGAAAATAGAAATTACAGTATACCTTCAATATGTGACACTTAAAAGAAAAAATCCCAGTATCATTCTCTTAACATGATTATCTTAATGCAACAAGTCAGAATTTGTTGATTCCTTCACAGGGTATGGACGAAATGAAAAAGTAACTTGACCTCCATGAAAAATGAAGTAGCAGCTTTTTGGCAACCTCATCATTGTTTCCAGCATCAGAGAGGTCCAAAAGCTTGAAGCATTTGAGAATATTCATTTGCATCTATACAATATAATGATGAACATGTTGAGGATCCTTAAGATGACATTTTTTCCTACCCTTGTGTTTCTTATAATAAATAGGAGCACATTCAGGGGATATTTTTAATTCAATAATGTTTAGAAAGTAAACAAGCACCATCAACAACCCTCTGACACCCAAACTTGATGAATTTAGTCTTGAAAGGCAAGCAGCTCTGAGGAGTCCCTTTTCTGCTTTTATTTGGCCTTTGGAGAGCCATTTACCTTTATCAAAATGACAAATTTTACATATATCACAAGAAGACTGATGACTGAGAAGAGTAGATGCCATTTGAATGACTGTAGATTTAGAGTGGATGTTGCTCTTGATTTATTTGTATTAGGACAGAGCTATGAAGAGTGTATATTTGACATCAAAATCAACAGTGCATGAGGAAAACTTCCAGAAAATAGGATGTCAGCTGAGCACCAGAGTCTTCCCAACTCCCTACTCCTCTCCCTGCTCAAATTCTAATCTAGAAAATATTGGAAGTGGGGAAGAATGTTTATGATTACTGGAAGCCAAGGGAGGTGCTATGCACATGAAGAGCAGGGGGGAGTTTCTCCTTGACATGGCGCACATCTGGCCTCTTAACCTACAGGGACAATAGCATAGTGAACAAGTGAACTCTGGGGTGTGAGTCTCAATCTGTATCTAGTCCCAATTCTTGGAGTCCAAAGCATAATATTTTTGTTGTTGTTATTGACTCACCTCTCAAGAAAGGAATTTGGCATCTAGGAAATCTGTATGGAGATTCTGTGTTGTCAGAGACTCGATCTGAAGTCTGCTGGGTGAAATGGTAGACAGACAACATAGTGACTGGGAAGACCAGTGTTTCTGGAGATATCTCTGCACTGTGACAGGTGTTTCTCCTAGCAGAGCCAAAAGTTTCTCCTGGAAGAAATGAAGGAAGAATTGAATGGAACTCTCAGGACCAGCATGGCCACAAAAACCAGGAGCAGCTGGGCTGTACTGGAAGTGTTTCCTAACAGTGGCAAGTATTTTCTCTTCCAGGAAGTAGCTCTTAGGAGGCCAGGTGGAGCTAGAGAACTCTGTGTGTAAGACAGGGAAAAGGGAATAAGTATAAGAGGACCTAAAAGGCAAAAATAAAGAGAGGATCCAGCACACAGCTGGCCATAAGGTGAAAGTCTGGGAAGTTTGATACTTCAGAGGTTTTATGGCAGACAGATATAAAGTTCCCCTCTATGCATGTTCTTTCAACAGGCATTGTAGTCATTTCTTAGTTTCATTCATCCTTCCCTTTTGTTAATTTCAGCGTGTTTCAGGGAGGAGTTATGCAAATTCAATGCCCTCTGCCATCTTCCCTGGAGTTTTAACATCTCTCTTTTGAGATCCAACCAACAATGAAATGTTTCTCACATTTCCAAGATGTTCTTTCATTCTGTTGTTTTCCTTCATAGTTGAACACACAGACGGTTGGCTTCAATTCAACAGTCCAATTTGCTCGCAGTTGAGGATTTGGATTTAACAATTTGCTACACCTAATGATTTCCATATTTTTCTCAAGTGTATTAAATTCATATGCTGCTGTCCTTTACTATCATCATACCCTGTTTTATTTCTCTTATTAAAATAGTAAATAAGAGCAAAATGTTATAATAGAGAATTTTCCATTTTAAACGTAGAACACACTTTCACATGATATTATCCTAATGGATCATTAACTCAAATGATCATGAGAAGCAATATAGACATCACAGTAGTTAAGATTACAGAGCTTGGAGCCAGTTTGCATCTTTCACTTTCTAGCTGTGTAACCTCAGGTAATTTATTTTGCCTCTCTGTTTCTTACTGTTTCCTTAGATGCAAAAACAGAAATAATAGCACTCACAACTTGCCTCACTGGACAAGTTAATAGATTAATTAATAGATGTCAGAAATACTACATTTATCATTATTTATTATAAGCATTACCAAAATTCCCAGTGATTAACAGATATAATCGTGAAGTTACTTTGGTTGATGTTAAGACATTAGGTTTTATTTTTTTGTAGGTGAGATACAAGCTTTTAATTTTTTTTAAATGACTGTCATCCCAGTACTATTTACTGAATAATTTATTTTAAGTTAACTTTACATATATGTTAATTTTCTGTTATTTTATATTTAATGCTATCATAAAAGCAATCATCTTAAACCTTTATTATGTTATTCCATGAATAATATATGTTTATTTTAGAAGTTGAAATTCATATGAGGTAAAAAGCATATCTTTCATCTTCCAACTTTAAGAACTATTTATGTATAATTCTATATCAAGATGAGTTAGGTTGTTCTCTGGTTTTAAAAGTAGGAACAAACCTCAGGGTTTAAATTCACAAGGTTTATTTCATGCTGTCACTGTATATCTATCTCAGGTCGGCTGGGGTGTCTGCTCTGCTATATCTTAATCCCTCCCTAAAGGGAACAACTCAAAAGTTCTATTCATTTCCGTTATTTAGTTGGAAGTTTAGGATCTCTGGATAATGTGGGCCAGTGTATTCCTCGTGTCTATAGATGGTTGCTTTTGATCCAGAGACACCACAGGTATATCCACAGTTCTTTTTCAGACATATGTCTTATGAATTTGCAATGCATCTTCATAGTATTACTGGCTTAATTGTGTCTGCCTTAGTGTACTGTGCTCCAGAGGGAAGACCACCTTTAGTCACTTCTTTCTTAACCTCTTTGTCAAGTAGAGAGACTTATTGCTGCCACATCCACCGTTAGCCTTTACATTGAGAGAACTTGATGAAATTGGAAGATTTGAATGAGGTGTAGTAACCATATTCTTTACTCAACACTGAGTTTTGATAGCATTCTTCTCTCCAAAATATTCTTGGCTCTCTCCCCTCACCTCCCACTTGATTTTGGGTTGAGAGGTGCTTCTCTCTTGAACTTGATAGATCTCTGAGCTTGTGAGTTCTAAGTTTCCACTAATTTGCTGCTTATGACTAGCTAATTGTTTTCTGAAATGATATCTTTCACTTATGTTACATTTCCAAATAAAGCCTGTACTAACCAGCACACACAGTCAGCATTTCTCCCTATCCTTTCCTCCTAGGGTCACATGCTTTTTAGGAATGTAGCCTGTCTTCCAAGAGCTACAGGAGATAATTATCAAAAGTTCAGTCTCTTCCTATCATGGACCATCATCCTCTCATCCATTAAAACCAGTTTTCTCACTTCTCACCCCTGTGCCACAAAGAAAAGGGTTGGTTGTGATTGTATCCTGTTATGGTTTGAATGTGAGGTGTCTCCAAAAACTCATGTGTGCGACGATTCAAGAAGGTTCAGAGAAGAAATGATTGGGTTATGAGAACCTTAACCCCCAATCACTGAATTAATCACTTGATGAGATTAATTGAGTGATAATTGGAGGCAGGTGGGGTATGGCTGGAGGAGGTGGGGTATTGAGGACATGGCTTTGGGATGTATATATTTATCTGGCAAGTGGAGATCACTCTCTCTGCTCTCTGATCATCATGTGAGCAGCTTCCCTCCACCATGCTCTCCCGCCATGATGTTCAGCCTTGCCTCAAGCCCCAAGGAATGGAGCTGGCCATCTACAAATTAAGACCTCCGAAACTGTGAGCCCTCCTCTACAATTGTTCTGGTTGGGTCTTTTAGTCATAGAATTAAAAATCTGACTAAAACATACCCCATTCTTGCTATCTATTTATTTCACAAATCTAGACCAGCTTCCATAGCCTAAACTACAAAAGGCTTATTCCTTGCTCATCACAGTCAGCTAGGTACAGGTCTGTCTGTTTTCTTCCCTCTTGCATCCACCCAGGCTGCTGGGAAAACCTCATCTTGAGTATTTCTAGTTATTAGAGAAGAGGTACATGTTATATCCACAATGGCTCTTAAACTTCCCTGATAAACATAAAGAGAAAAATTACTGTCTGTCATTCCATTGGTTGACGCATATTGCATGTTATATTTCAAGTGGATGAGAACGTGGAATAAATACACAAGCTTGAGAACAGAACTCTATAATTCTCAAATTAATTCCCCCCCCCTCTTTCTCTGTTTCCATACAACCCCATCTTTATTCTATGTACCATGTACCTATGGTTAATAGTTCAATTTAATATTTTATTATACTGTTTTCTCATCTGTACTGAAGTTTCATTGAAGTACCCCAGAAATCAGGATGAGGTTGAGAAAGGGAGGTACCATGCTGTCAGGGTTTTGGCTGCCAAATATAGTCATGATGTCTCTTTTACACATGAATCTCGAAATGTGTTCCAAATGTTTCGTGTGTCTTTATTAATTCTGGTTTTTTCTCCTTAATTAATCTCAGTCTAATGATGTAAATCCAATGAACTCTAGATGACCAATCTGCCTAAATATTACCAAGTATATTACCAAGGTTTTACTTCTGGGCAAAGGAGTTATGTATAAATATTTTCTTTGTATTTCTCTGTGCTAGGAAACTTGGGGCCCTGGATTGAGTAATGATGGATCCTCATGATAGTAAATCCCTGAAAATTTTATGATGAAAGCATATCAATGAATAAACTAAAGAGGAGTTGCTTTAGACTCTTTTCTATACCTGCAAATTAGAAAATAATAGCTTTGTTAAAAGAAGTGAAGGAAGAGACAGTTAGAGCACAGGAAATTACTTCCCAAATAAGTTTGAGATATAAGCATGGGAACAGAAATGCATAATTTCCATCTGGGGCAGGGCGAGTCTAATATCTTACGCTTATATCAGTGGACTAGTTACGGCCATGTTTTGTGTAGATATAAATTGAATTTCTGCAGCAGGCAGGTCACTGTATTTGCTGATGCATAATGAGGGTGCTCAAACTTAGACTGTTTATCCCCCAGAGTCTCATTAAACTAAATATACTCGCCTTAAGCCACCTGCCTTTGGGCAGTTGCAATAGAAATAAAATCAGATTCATTTCCCGTCTTGATAAATTGGCATTAACTACTACTTTATCTGAAATAGGCTTGATAATTAGTGTCTCTGATTACATGGAGGAAACTGTTGAATCTTTTAGAATGCTTTAAAAAAATGCAGCCTTTCTAAATTTGCTGCAGTTGAGGGAGGAGATTTGAAAGCCCTGAGCCAGGCATGACTGTGATGAGCGTCATTAAAATAGCAATCTTTTTTTGGAAGCTCATCTTGTCCCAAGTAAGTGTGATTTAGGAATATAGGAACACCTGTTCCAGAATGGCAATTTTTACCTTAGTGCTCTAATATCCATGATAGCTGTGAGCTGGGGTGAAAGATATGGATACTAGGAGTGAAATTTCTAATTAATTGACTAATAAGAATTGAGGTAAAGAACCTCTAAGAAATAGACTGTCAGTGGGTTCTGGTTTGATTTTCTATTTTATTCATGGCCAGCTGCAAATAACTCACTCCAGTTATATTTCAGTCAATAATATTGACAACATACAATGAGCTTGTTTCCCCCAATGCTGTAGGAAATATTTTCCCACTTGGGTCTTACTGGCTTCTGGGAGACAGACAAACAGAGCTAGCTTCTTGCTGTCCCAGGGTCCCACAGAACTCTTTCTTCTGGCCTCCCCTCCACTAGTCCACATGGAATTTCTCTTTAGACTATAGGGGATATTTCCCTATATCCCCTTGGTGCTTCATTCAACACCAAATACATTTTCCTGAGTCCTTAGATTTGTGTAAGAGAGAAGAGCTAGAGGTCCTGCCTGGATGGATAGCACATAATCTTGCAATGTGGAAACAGACACAGAGTTATGACCACAAGGGAGGTGTGATACAGACTGGGAAGAAGAAATAATGTGTAAGTTCCTTGCATAGAGAGAGTAAGGTAAAACGAAAAGCAAAAAAATACAGAAAAATGAATGGTAGGAAAAATAGCAATAGCATGTGAATTATTTCATGAAAGTAGTGCTAATAATAATGATAGTAAAGATAATAATTTGTATTTCTGGATGGCTTACTCTGTCCTAAGCTATTGTGAAAAAATACCACAAATATAACATTTTATTACACCGCTATATCAAGACTATGGAGTGTAGACTTCCCACTGGGCCTAGAAGAGGGACCTTGTCTTTCTTATGTGACAGAGAGGGGATTGGAATGTGTCTCGGTGACCCCAGAGTCCTGTTCCTTCCCCAGGAGAGGCTTCTCAGTCATTCTGTTCTGGGAGAAGTATAGAGATACTGGCTGGCTTTAGGTCCATGGTATGTAAACATCTGATAGCTCATTGTGGGGACTGCCAGCCCAGGGATTAGGGGATGTTATGATCATTAGGCTGCTTACCTCACAGCCAGGGTCATGATCAGAGCCTGACCAGAGATAATGGTGGTGGCACCTGAGAAGAATTAAACCAATTTAAAATGTTTGTAGCACAAGTGCTAAAGGGTCTGGCGATTCATTGGATTTACATACTCAGGAGAAACAAAAAAATGGAGTGTTCCCAAGACCAATTCCTTCTAAAAGAACATAGGTGGAAACTACTGTTTAATTCAAGGGGGCAGAGCCTGGAAACATTCACAATCTTCTAGATTAGTTCACTATACCTGAAGTATCTATAATCTCTCTTTTTAAAGTGACAGACCTGTTGTGACAACAGTAGGTATCATGTGAATCTGGTGAACTGAGGAACTCAGGAATCCTGCAGAAGCAGAGTTAAACTTGTTTCCTCTGATTTACCCAGCTGCAAAGCTACCTTTATGTGAGGATTATACAGACTCCCTTAACTGACAAAGGGAAGTTTAGATCACTCTTCCTAAGAGATAAGATGAGCTATAATGAAGGAAGGGATCAGAATAACAGAATCTTTGGTCTGTACGTTGGGTTTAGACTAATTTTGTGAGAATTTCCCTCCCTTCCTCTTTCCTCCCTTCCTTTTTTTCTATCCTTTCCTTCCGCTTCCCCGTCCCCTTTCCTTTCCTTTCCTTTTTGTGGTACTGGGGATTTAACCTAGGGGCATTCTATCACTGAGCTACATCCCCTGTCCTTTTTATTTCATATTTTGATATAGGTTCTTGCTAAATTGATGAGAGTCTTGCTAAATTGCTGAGGTTCTTGTACAGTTGCTGAGACTGGCATGGAACTAGTGATTCTCCAGCCTCAGCCTCCCCAATCTATGAGTTTACAAGCATGACCCCTGAGACTGGCTGTGTGAGAATTTTTATTTGTTTTTTTACTCAATAGTCTATAGTGTTCCCATGAGAAAATAATAAAAGTCCATCTCTTCAGCCGGACGCGGTGGCTCACGCTTGTAATCCCAGCACTTAGGGAGGCTGAGACAGGAGAATCGCGAGTTCAAAGCCAGCCTCAGCAATGGCGAGGCGCTAAGCAACTCAGTGAGACTCTGTCTCTACATAAAACACAAAATAGGGCTGGGGATGTGGCTCAGTGGTCGAGTGCCCCTGAGTTCAATCCCCAGTACCAAAAAAAAAA